>CM060687.1:4169997-4704997 GCA_030686995.1 Artemisia argyi | reverse complement strand
TATTCGCGCTCACTAAAGGTAGTGACTAATGGTTCATGATATAGGGACTTCGAACATGGCAATCGTTACTTAGTGATAATAAAACATCGTCGTGAAGCATACATTAGAAAGCATCGTGTTCGAGTAGAAAAATAATAGCATGTATTCCCCCCATGGGTTTGTAAAATAGTTAAACAATAGAAAGTGGGGCTACGAACTCACCTTAAGTTATGTAGTGAGTAGTGAATGTGATGGTCGAATCGCGAAGGTTTCTACGAGCAACCTATAATAGAATGTTGCGACTTAGGTTCGGAGTAAAGAATATGATGTAGTGCCTATATATATATCTTACATTTAGTCCATGATGTGGTATGATGTATATTGTAAGTCTTTGAAAGAAAGATTCATGAAACATGTATGTTTTGGTATATCGTTTACTACCGTTCGGGCCGACATAATTCAGAAGTCATGTTAGTAAGCGTTCGAGGAGCCAGGACACTTTAACTCGTAAATCCACAACTCAACTCGACGGCTTACATAATGAACTCCTCACATGAGGCTCCATACTATTGTAGTAGTTGATGAAATATATAGATATAAGTTTTGATCCGAAAAGTTACATGTCCGATATTTGAATAAACTTAGGAAAGTTTATTAGTACATGAAGATTGTTATTAGGGGTAGTTTCATAAGTCTTGTATGACCATATTCTCTTGGTAAAATCTCATGGTTCCCTTTTAAGTGAAGTAGATCCAAATTGCTTGTTCAAGTTATCGCCTAATTCATTGTTTCATGTTTACGCCTATGTAAGTTGGTATGATCATTTCGTCATGGCCTAGCCATGACCTTTAGTCCTTGTTCCAAGGTCATGAGACACAACCTTGGCTCTAGCCATGGTTGTGGTCTTGATTATAGGTCATAAGACCTCTTGTTCCTTTCAAAGTATAACCATAATCTAGTGACTTTCGCCTAAAAATGGGCTGTTTAGAATTTGAAGAATTTTATCACTCGGAAAGCATTTTTAGGTCTCGAGCTTCTTTGTCCCTGAACGAAAACGTCGTTCCGGACAACTTTCGTGTTTTAACTTTTTGATGAATCGGATCAGAAGTGGGACTTTCAAAACCCAAATTTGATCAGAATGGTATTTGGCAGTTTTGCCGGAAATCTTTGGTAATTTCAAATGGGCGTAACTTTTGACTCGTATACTCGTTTTGGGTGGTTCAAATTGCTATGGTTTCCTTTTTAGGTCCTCTACCACAATATGTAATAATAAAATATCATATTTTTACCATTTTGATCAGGTCTTACCAAGAAATTCATTAGTTTGCTTGTTTTAGTAACTTGTTTCAACAATCCATTATAACAACATCTTTTACTTATTTTTATACATCATGGACATCAATATAAGACATAATATAGCAAGAATAACATGTAAATGATATGAACATGATAAATTAACAAGAAGCATGTTAGGGTTTGGCTTACAACTTTTGGCTTTCTAAGAAAGAAAGGAGTAACAAGTAAGGAAATGGACTTTGATAGACTTGCTTCAACCCTTTTTCACTTCATGCAACCTTTCTACCCTTGGTATTCTTGAAAGATGGATGATAAAGATTGAGGTGAAATGAGTGGATTTAAACTCAAGAGAAATCACCAAGTATATGAGGTTATGGAAGAGTTTTGGTGAGTAATAAGCTAACTAGGGTTTCTATCTTGAACTTGCACTTGATCCTTGCTAGAACTAGGAAGAAAATGAGCTAAGTGTGGAATGGTTATGGTGGTGGAGGTGCACGGCATAAATGGGATGGGAGGGAGTATTTATAGTCAAAAATGAGGAGGTTAGGAAGCTTACTAGGAAAGTGTTACAACTTGGTGACCAAGTTGTAATTAAGTGTTGATTTAGGGGTAAATTCATGAGATGAAGCCACATGGGGGTGACTCCCCCCCCCCTAGGCCAGTTTCATGAGCTTGGAGAGCAAGCTTTGGCTTTTGCTTGGTATTATCCTAAGTATTAGGATGAAACTTGACTCCGGGAAATGCAAACCGTAAGTTGTTACGCCTCAAAACGTAAAATCGGGTGTCGTAAAATTATGAAACTTTAAAGTATTGTTAGACATGTCCATATGTCCCATAATAAAATATAAAATGAGTGGTAGGTTCCATTTGGGTGGTAAACCCTGCTAAAAACTGGAAACACGGGTCTAAAACGCGTAATACGTAAAATGTACGAATTTTGCGTAAAACTGAGAAAAGTAAAATGTTACTTTTCTAATATGATATAAATGATTTAAAATGACTTATAATGTCTAGACTGGGCTCAGTCTAGTGTCGGTTGGTGTTAAATGTCTTTTAGACATCAAACCGTAAGCCTAAAAATCAAGGAATGACTTATAAAATCAAGGAATGATTTTTGGTCAAAGGAGGAGGGAAAAATTATGTTGACTTTTTCTAATAAGTTTGAAAACTCAAAACGTCTTAGAAACTCGTTTTGTGGTCTAACGGTTAATCGCCCATTCGGTTAAGCGTGCTCATGTGAGAGTAGTACCGACATGGGTGACCTGCTGGGAAAAGTAATTAATCTGAAAATGCGAGTTGTTACAGTCTCCACCCCTTACGGGGAACTTCGTCCCGAAGTTCTGTGTGTGTTATATGTTGGAGTGGTGTCGATGAAGAGGTGTGGTTACTTATGAGGATTAGAGTGATGTAGTTTGATTTGTCGTTTCAGTGTATGGCGTAGGATGAGTTTACTTATGAGAAGTTTGTTTCTAAGAAAACATACAGGTGACTACTCCCAGCATAACATGATCCCTCCTGAATTAGACATAGGTGATCAGGCTATGTATAATTTAGGACCGATAATGTGATGTTCGGTTTAGTCATGTATGGTATTCAATCTTGTAAGGCTGATGAGTTTGCTTGTGGTGTAACTAAGGATGATTTGAGCTTTAAAAGTGCATCAAGATCAGAAAGTGAGCTTGTGGGATTAAGGGTTGTGAAGATGATGATGGTGAGAAAGTTAAGAAGGTTTGTGTTCTTCATTTTGGTATGTTGAGATTTAGTGGTTTGTGATGAAAGTTGGAAATGAAGGCATGATATCGATTCATAGGGTGGTATCAACAAAGGGATTTTTCTAGGATGGTGGTAGAATATCTTGGAGTAAAATGATGTGAAACAATAAAGTGATAACAAATTAGCTTGAAGTAAAATTTGTTGAATGGTTTATAAGATAACTGAGTAAGTCTCATAGAATGGTAATAGTCTGCTAAACAATCAAATTGGTTTGGAGATAGAAAGTACAATAGATGAGAATTATCACAAAGAGTCGTTTATTGAACAATAAATATTCTTAAGTCATAAAAATCCCATTACTAGGGACGACATACACGTAGTACAACAGAGTGCGTAAATAAATATGACTGCTAAGTTCTATACTTCATTGTTCTGCAGTTTTGTTGAGATTCTGATAAGCTCCTTCTCCTCTTATCATATATGCTCATCCTTGGTTGTCTTCAACTTTTTGACCTTGGTTTTGGGGACATCGGTTCTTGTAATGTCCACTTTCTCCACACCCGAAACATATAACTATCGGTTGTGTGTTGCTACCGGTAGCTACATCCTTGACTCTGCAATCTCTGGCAAGGTGTCCAGTGTTCTGACAGTTGCGACACTTAGCCGGGCAAGGACCTGAGTGGTGGAAGTTACACTTATTGCATAGTGGAGCATTCCCGGTATATCCTTCGCCTCTAGTTGGTGCAGCCACATAAGCCTTTGCGGTCTCTTGTCTTTTGTTTTGCTGGTTGTTGTTTTGAGTTTGGTTGTTGTTGTTACTTCCATGGTTACCATCCCATGGTCGCTTGTTGTTGTTGTTCCTATTGTTATTGTTGTTACTGTAGTTGGAATTGTTGGGGTTATTGGTATTGCTGGCGTTGTTGGTGTTGAGATTGTTTTGCTTTCGGGTTTCTGTCATTCGTACCACTTGGTCCATGAGGCTGCGGGACATCCGCGTAGCTTCATCAAGTTCCTTTGGATTTGCCCAAGTTACATGCCCTTGTATGCTTGATGGAAGTCCCCAGATATACCTTTCCAACAATTTTTCCTTTGTGGAAACCATTGTTGGACAAAGTATCCTCAATTCTTGGAATCGACGGTTGTATGTTATGATATCATTTCCCTTAACCTTATGATCCCAAAATTCAACCTCCAACTTTTGTATCTCACTGCGAGGACAGTATTCCTTGATCATCATTTGTTTCAAATTAGCCCAAGTAATTTTGTAAGCATTCTCAATGCCCATGGGTTGAGCAATTGAGTTCCACCAGGACAACGCCTCATTCAACAGAGTACTCGTGGCATACTGAACCTTATCCTCCTCGGTACATTTACTAACCAAGAACACCGACTCCGCCTTTTCAAACCAGCGGATCAGACCTACAGCTCCTTCAGTACCATTGAATTTGATGGGTTCACATTTCAAGTAGGAAATGTACGAGCAACCCTGTGGTACTATAGTAACATTCGTTACCGGAGGGGTAGTTGAGTTTGGTCCTCCCAGGTTAAGACAGGCAATTCTTGCAGCTTCTGCAGCTATTGCAGCTTCATCAGCTGATGCAGCATCAGCAGCTGCTGCAGCATCGGCGGCTGCTGCAGCATCAGCAGCACCAGCAGCACCAGCAGCTGTGGTGGCTTCGGCAGCTGCTGCAGCTACGGCTGCACGTTCCGTGATAAGTGCTGCATTGATACTGTCCTTTACCAGTTTGCGAATGGCAGCTTGTGTCATCGTTGATGGTGTCTTTTTCTTTGGCGCCATGATTCTATTGTTCAAAAGATACATTGTAATTAGAGAGTCGTGAGATGAGCACAATTTTTGATAAGAATGATAGGATAATAATGTTTGAAACTTAGAAGCATAACACATGATAGTATATAAAACAAGAGTTTTATTCGTACAACGTTGGTTGATTTACAAAATCGAAACCTATTACAAGTTTCTTCAAAATTTACTAACTGATACTTTCAGTTTAGTAATTACAACGTTTTTACTATCGCTAGTTATTACATAGATTTCGTAACTTTTACTAACTGAGTCTAATCAGTTTAGTAGTACGAAAGTTAACTAGTATCATCACACTAGTCTATTGTGGATTAGAAGGTCCGAGCAGCTCTGATTGATCGGCAACTTCTTGGTTTAGTTCGTCATAGAGGTACGGGTCGATGAAGTTTGAGAAGCTGTAGTTTTCATTTTGACTTTCTTTTTGGATCAATGGTGGTCGAGGTACGATCCATAATGAGTGATCCAAATCATCATATGTAGGGATATCAAAGGGAAGTGATAGTGGTGGTGGTAATGGCTCTAGTACATATTCATACTCATTATCCTCCTCGGAGTCTGCCTCAACATAATTTTGTTCAACATAATTAGAAATATTCATCGTAAAATTAGTTGGCATCGGTTCATCCTCTTCTTCGTCGGTTGAATCTTCGAAAGGTTCTTCTTCGTCATCAGAAGCGAAGGCATTTACGAAGTCACATCCGAACTCGGGTGAGGGTGGTAAGACTTGGAAGTTATTAGGTAGAGTGGGCACATAATCGGGAGAAGTGGGTACGCACATGATTTCTATAAGAAGAATTACAATGTTAATATAATTCTATCGTTTATGGGGAGTGCTCAAAATATGGCAAGCATATATATAGCAATATACTAATATGTTTATGTATCCTAACTTGCATAATAAGTCCATAATCGTCTGGAAGATGGAAGGCACGAAGAGCGGAAGGCTATAAAATGGTTTTGCTTGTAATTGTAGTTATAGTTTAGGTCTCAATTAGACCCGTTTCTCTATAACCATGGCTCTGGTACCAATCTGTAACACCCCCAATTCATGGATGCAGCGGAATTCGAACTGGGTGTTACTTGACGGCACAATAGTCACAATAATAGAAAACGATCTCTAACCGAGTCGTATTAAAAAGATTTATCATTCAAATTATATAAATATCAGAGGTTACAAAATGAGGTCCCAATTGGTTCAATGTTTACAAATCACATTAAGTGAGTTTTTGAATGATAATAAAATTTATAGCCCTCTTGAATATCCGTGCCCTTCCGTACCATCCTTGATCGTCATGAACCTGAAATACATGCTTGAGAGGTCAACACAAAGGTTGAGTGGAATTCGTAGAGTTTAGTTAAATCGTTTGAACACAATAGGTTGGTAGTGTGAGTTATAGGCTCACACCAATGTTTGGAAAACAAAATCGTTATTTATTTCACTAAGCTCATGCAACCAAAACATTAACATCGAACCAACAAAATTGGCATTATAGAAGCCCTATCAAGGTACTTTTGCCGTTATACCGCTAAATCTCAAATATAGTGCATTTGTGTGAACTCGTCGTTGTTCAACACAAATGGGATTCGTCAATCCCAATAGATCTATTCACAATATTCGCGCTCACTAAAGGTAGTGACTAATGGTTCATGATATAGGGACTTCGAACATGGCAATCGTTACTTAGTGATAATAAAACATCGTCGTGAAGCATACATTAGAAAGCATCGTGTTCGAGTAGAAAAATAATAGCATGTATTCCCCCCATGGGTTTGTAAAATAGTTAAACAATAGAAAGTGGGGCTACGAACTCACCTTAAGTTATGTAGTGAGTAGTGAATGTGATGGTCGAATCGCGAAGGTTTCTACGAGCAACCTATAATAGAATGTTGCGACTTAGGTTCGGAGTAAAGAATATGATGTAGTGCCTATATATATATCTTACATTTAGTCCATGATGTGGTATGATGTATATTGTAAGTCTTTGAAAGAAAGATTCATGAAACATGTATGTTTTGGTATATCGTTTACTACCGTTCGGGCCGACATAATTCAGAAGTCATGTTAGTAAGCGTTCGAGGAGCCAGGACACTTTAACTCGTAAATCCACAACTCAACTCGACGGCTTACATAATGAACTCCTCACATGAGGCTCCCTACTATTGTAGTAGTTGATGAAATATATAGATATAAGTTTTGATCCGAAAAGTTACATGTCCGATATTTGAATAAACTTAGGAAAGTTTATTAGTAAATGAAGATTGTTATTAGGGATAGTTTCATAAGTCTTGTATGACCATATTCTCTTGGTAAAATCTCATGGTTCCCTTTTAAGTGAAGTAGATCCAAATTGCTTGTTCAAGTTATCGCCTAATTCATTGTTTCATGTTTACGCCTATGTAAGTTGGTATGATCATTTCGTCATGGCCTAGCCATGACCTTTAGTCCTTGTTCCAAGGTCATGAGACACAACCTTGGCTCTAGCCATGGTTGTGGTCTTGATTATAGGTCATAAGACCTCTTGTTCCTTTCAAAGTATAACCATAATCTAGTGACTTTCGCCTAAAAATGGGCTGTTTAGAATTTGAAGAATTTTATCACTCGGAAAGCATTTTTAGGTCTCGAGCTTCTTTGTTCCTGAACGAAAACGTCGTTCTGGACAACTTTCGTGTTTTAACTTTTTGATGAATCGGAACAGAAGTGGGACTTTCAAAACCCAAATTTGATCAGAATGGTATTTGGCAGTTTTGCCGGAAATCTTTGGTAATTTCAAATGGGCGTAACTTTTGACTCGTATACTCGTTTTGGGTGGTTCAAATTTCTATGGTTTCCTTTTTAGGTCCTCTACCACAATATGTAATAATAAAATATCATATTTTTACCATTTTGATCAGGTCTTACCAAGAAATTCATTAGTTTGCTTGTTTTAGTAACTTGTTTCAACAATCCATTATAACAACATCTTTTACTTATTTTTATACATCATGGACATCAATATAAGACATAATATAGCAAGAATAACATGTAAATGATATGAACATGATAAATTAACAAGAAGCATGTTAGGGTTTGGCTTACAACTTTTGGCTTTCTAAGAAAGAAAGGAGTAACAAGTAAGGAAATGGACTTTGATAGACTTGCTTCAACCCTTTTTCACTTCATGCAACCTTTCTACCCTTGGTATTCTTGAAAGATGGATGATAAAGATTGAGGTGAAATGAGTGGATTTAAACTCAAGAGAAATCACCAAGTATATGAGGTTATGGAAGAGTTTTGGTGAGTAATAAGCTAACTAGGGTTTCTATCTTGAACTTGCACTTGATCCTTGCTAGAACTAGGAAGAAAATGAGCTAAGTGTGGAATGGTTATGGTGGTGGAGGTGCACGGCATAAATGGGATGGGAGGGAGTATTTATAGTCAAAAATGAGGAGGTTAGGAAGCTTACTAGGAAAGTGTTACAACTTGGTGACCAAGTTGTAATTAAGTGTTGATTTAGGGGTAAATTCATGAGATGAAGCCACATGGGGATGACTCCCCCCCCCCCTAGGCCGGTTTCATGAGCTTGGAGAGCAAGCTTTGGCTTTTGCTTGGTATTATCCTAAGTATTAGGATGAAACTTGACTCCGGGAAATGCAAACCGTAAGTTGTTACGCCTCAAAACGTAAAACCGGGTGTCGTAAAATTATGAAATTTTAAAGTATTGTTAGACATGTCCATATGTCCCATAATAAAATATAAAATGAGTGGTAGGTTCCATTTGGGTGGTAAACCCTGCTAAAAACTGGAAACACGGGTCTAAAACGCGTAATACGTAAAATGTACGAATTTTGCGTAAAACTGAGAAAAGTAAAATGTTACTTTTCTAATATGATATAAATGATTTAAAATGACTTATAATGTCTAGACTGGGCTCAGTCTAGTGTCGGTTGGTGTTAAATGTCTTTTAGACATCAAACCGTAAGCCTAAAAATCAAGGAATGACTTATAAAATCAAGGAATGATTTTTGGTCAAAGGAGGAGGGAAAAATTATGTTGACTTTTTCTAATAAGTTTGAAAACTCAAAACGTCTTAGAAACTCGTTTTGTGGTCTAACGGTTAATCGCCCATTCGGTTAAGCGTGCTCATGTGAGAGTAGTACTGACATGGGTGACCTGCTGGGAAAAGTAATTAATCTGAAAATGCGAGTTGTTACACTAAGCCAATCATATTAAAAAAAACACTTAATCCATGTTTAAATAAGACATGAATTCGAAATGTGAATTAAACAACAAAAAGCTAAAACTTATGTTGTTGTAATCGTGATCTCTCCCTTGGAATAGCTCTGTATGCTGCGGTAGAATGCCTCTCTAAATACTCCCTTCATTCTCTGACTAGTGTGGTGAGAAAAGTTATGTCAAATGCAGAGCTTGGGGCTGGTATTTATAGGCCCGATATAGGTACGACGTAACCCTAAGAGTTGGTTACGCCGTAACTAGTGTAATCGTGAAACGATCTTATCCATTAATATTGGCTACGGTGTAGTTGTGATGTGTTGTTACGTCGTAATCTCGATAAAATCTTGGATCAACTACTGTTCCTTGACTACGCCGTAACTCTATGAGTGGTTATGGCGTAGCCTTCATAGCTCTCGAATTCTTCTAAGTCTTCGAATGATTACGGCGTAACCTCATGAGTTGGTTACGCCGTAACTCTTTTATAAGCATTGACTAGTCAATATATTTGAATTCTTGGCTACGGCGCAGTTGAGAGTGTGAGTTACGCCGTAGCTAGCTTCAGCATACTAAGATTAGTAATATTTGCAAGTACCTTCCAATTTCCGCCTCTCTTTAGCTCCTATGCCCGTTTTCAACCTGGAAACGAAATATAGAGAAATCAAAGTATATATCCTTATAACAAACACAAATAACGAGCATATTAGGCAGAAATTGACACTTAAATATCAGGATTATTTGAAGTCATCAAAAGCTTATTTACATGAATTAACAACAATTAAAGGATTATAATCAACAGTTTAACGATAATAACAAAAAACTTTTTTACGTGATTTCATCTATAAGTGAAGTTAACAAATGTGAACGATGATATATGAATACGTGAGCCTGTGAATAACCACAATACAGTTGTCCAGCTAGTACAATGAGAGAACTTAGTTCCAAAATAATTGATTTTACTTCTAATTGAAGACTAACAAATAACAATATTCATAAATTGGACACCAACCGGTACAATTAAATAAAGTAGTTGATAATTAATAAGAGCTTATTAAAAATCTCACTTAAAGTAAACACAACATTTCTTTTTAATCTTAACGCATTCTTATTTGTATAAACTAAGACATATCAACCTCGTTATTTTGTCTTGACTATCAATTACCAAGGTAGTTTAGACTAAGAGTATCTCGGATCTCTATTAACTAATATTTTCTCAAGTATTAGAGTCTAGAGACATATCTCGGTTGTGTATAAACCAACGTCATGTCTTGGTCCTCTATGAATGACAATATCTCGGTCCACAGTTAACTAAGATTATCTCAACTACTAGAGTTTAGAGACATATCTCGGTCGTGTATAAACCAACGACATGTCTCAAATATGTTGAAATCTGTACCTATGACTCTATGAATGACGAAAAAATACGATGTAGTAACTCAGCGATATGAAGAAACATATTGCAATTTGGCTTCCGTCCGATGGGTACACAAAAGTCATGAAGTTGCTTTGACCACAGAACCATGCCTGTCTGTTCGAGCGAATTGGATGATGGGGCCGAGGGCTGCCCCCTCTTTCCCTCATTTTGCTTTCCAAAATATCAAGTTTTTCAGCATATATGAATATATACATTTATTATGGGCTCTTTTAAGAAGTTTGTTAACAATTTTTAAGTTTTTACGAGATAAGTTAAGGTTTCTTCAAAAAGTTAATAATGTCTTTATTTTTAAGATTTATATATTAGTTAACCTAGTTCCCGAGCTAGTTTAGATGTCAAAAATATATTTCCGGGGTGTTATGAAAATATTACACTTTTTAACCTAAAGTTTTAGATATTGACAATATTTACCCCAAACTATCATAAAATGACAGTTTCTACCATGAACTTTCATGTATGACACTTTATACCCTTTAACCTCAAGTTCACTTTATTTTAACTTTGACTCATAAGAATAGTTTTGACATAAAATACCCTTCATGCAAAATAAACTTTGCACCCGAGGTCCTTTTTAAGGAAAAACGTACTTTTAGCTTAGTAAAAGGTCACGACTTTTTACAACTTTTTTATTTATATCAAAATAAGTTTGTAAATAAGTTTTCCCTAGCTCCTCAGCTCATGGTACTCATTTATTTACTCTAAACAATTTGAAATACAAGTTTATAAAATATGTTTTACGACCAAAAGTAAGCTTAAATCTAAACAAGGCATGAGGAGGTTTTTACTATGCCTTTGCTATTTTCAACAGTTCACAGGGGAGGTCTTTCTATAGGTTCAAACGACATGTCCTAAGGTGCCATGGTTTAGTCGCAATCATCTTCCAAAGTTGGGTAAAATAAACTAATTATTTCAGATTTTAGTGAGAGATGGTCCAAAATTAGAGCTCGACAAAATCATGGTTACTTAATCATTTTCCTACGTTCTTGATCCTGCTTAATCTATGCTAGGTGTTCTTCATTTTACCAGCAAGTTTAGGTTCTTAGGTACACGTTTGATAGGGTAAACAATTACACGGAGTTGGTACACTCAGAACCTGGGTCGACCTACATCAGAATACAAAACAGTTTTGTTTTTGAATTTTAAGTTTACAATCCGACCTTTTAAGTATCCTAATATATTACTTATCATGTATAAGTTAACTTTAAAGAGTCCTTGGGTTATGGGATTAGAAAATAGATCAAAACCTTTTACCAGGTTGTTTCTTTTGCTCGACAGGAAAAAGAAAGAAAGGTAAACATGCTTTTTAATCCAGGGTGTCTATTTGGGCTTGTATTAAAGTAATTCTAGGTTCATTGGGAGTGTACTAAAGAGATAGAAAAGGGTGAAGGCACTTACTTTTTATAAAACTCGATTATAGTGAGAATCTCTAGCAAGGGAACTTGGAACTTTGTAACACTACTTTATCTTCTACCTTGGGCTGCTACAAGCTTCTTCTTTTAACTTCTCTTAGACCCCTAATATCAGTAACTTAGTATGTATCTATATATGTATATGTATCGAGCAGAATATGAGTGAAAGGGAAATGCTAGGGCTTGCTATATATAGGACTAGTATCATGGTCCTTCTAGAGAGGTGCTAGGTCATCAAAATAGGACTTCTTGATGTTGTTATTACCTGGTTCGACACTTGGGTGGAGTGGAAGTGATGTTGTGTTGTGTATTTTCCCTGGCCATTAGTTTTACTTAACACTTTGACTTTGAGGTAAGGCTTCTAGAGACTAAGTGATGTGGGAGTTTTTGACACCAAATGAGCTTGTTAGGGCTAGAAGATTTACAAGTAATCATGTAGTACTAGTTTAGTTAGGTTCTAGTTAATTTCGAACTAGAAATCTGGTCTAGGGTCGTTCATGCTTAAATGGTTTGTACATAGAGCTTAGGGAATGGTACCTAGGACTTAGCTAGTGTAAGTAACTTAGTCTAGGTCTTAGGTTAACTTACATCTAGGTAGAAATGTATTTTAGGGTTTGTTAGGTTTAGTTTTAGGTTGAAATATATAAATATTAAAGGTTTAGGTCGAATTATGCATATGTGAGTGGTACTCTAGGCTTAGGAGGGTGGTACTAGGGTTTAAGGTTTATAGAAAAATATATTTTTAGTATTTAGTTAAGTTAGGGTAAATATATGGGTTATGTAAGATTTAAAACTAATAATGTCTAGTCTTTATATTTTAGGCATTAGGCACTTGTACACTAGGCTTAGGGACTTGTACATTAAGTTTATTATTTATGAAATTACTAGAGATAGGGCGTTGTACAAAAATACTCTTTATTTGTGTGCTTAAGGATAAGCACACCGAGGTTTATAACGAATTTTACTAATGTTATGATCCCATGCATTATTGACTTGTACCCATGTTTAAAAGATTTGTACACTTATATTTTATAGAAAACATGTCAAAATAATTAGATTTTGTGATAAAATCACATAAAATCATAAGTTTATGAAATTAGGATTTCATACCGGGAATTATGTGAAATTAGAGTTTTTATGTTTTGAAAACTTGTACATGACCTGTGAATGCATTGTACTTTAAGGTTTTAGGGTTTTGATGCTAAATATTAATATTATAAGAGTTTTAAGGTTTAGTGAATACCCTAATGGGTAGAAAACGTTTATCAGGATTATTTACTGCATGGAAGTTAACAAGTTAACGTAAAATGGAAATTGAGATATCATGATATTAGATACTTGATATATATGAATGTTTATGTGAAATAAACATAGAGTAGGTTACTGTCGGTTTACATAGGAGAACGTTTTTTAAAGTTATGAGTTACGTCACGTTAGGTAATATTCATGATCAAATAAAGAAAAAAAATATATCCGTAGAAAAGGCATAAGTATTTCTTTATTAAAATGTAAGGTAATTTATTACGATGTGAAATTTTACCATTGATTACAGTATCCCCCAGTAGATGGGAATCTCGTCCTGAGATTCAGTTTATGTTGGTATGTAAGTTGGCGAAAAGATGGGGATAGGGTCAATGTTAAAAGGCTGGTCAAGGTACAACCTCGGATGATAGAGTTAGTGCTTACTATTCTTCCGTTAGCTAATTCTATTTCATAGGTATCATACAACGCGGTAGGGGTAAGTTTTAGTAAAGCAGCAAAAGTAACAGATATAAAGCTTCTATCAGCTCCTATATCAAATAGTACTCTAGCTAAGCGTTGATTAAGAGGGAACATTCCCGTGACTACATCCGGGTTCTGCTGCGCGTTTCCGTCTCCTAACACATACGCCCTTGCACGAGCACCATTGTTTTTGTTGGCATTCGGCTTTGGACACTCATTCCGGTAGTGTCCCTTCTCGCCACAGCCATAGCAGGTTATCGTTGTTGGCTGTAAGTTTGCTCCTGTTGCCTTACAATCTTTGGTCTGATGTCCTATTTTCTGACAATTGGCACACTTAACGTTACACGGACCATAGTGGTGCAACAAGCATCGGTTGCACGATGGCTTCTTCCCAGCATAACCACTGCCTTCAGCTGGCGTGGCGGCATATGCCCTAGCCATCTCCTGTCTGCGGTTTTGTTGTTGGTTATGGTGGTTATGGTTTTGGTGGTAATTGCGAGGATTATTGCGGTTGTTATTGTGGTTGTTTTGCTGGTAGTTGTTATTGTTGAAATGATTGTTATGGTGATGGGTGTTCCTGCGATCATCAAGCTTTCGCTTGTTATCATTACTTCCCTGGGTTGAGGTACGCTTAATCTCCCTGTCCATCAGTTTCTGAGCAATCTCAATGGCTTCCTCTAGGGTTTGTGGTTTAGAGGAGGTGACATTTCCCTCGATACTGCGAGGTAGTCCCTCAGTGTACTTCTCTAGAGTTTTCTCGAGATCGGGCACAACAGTAGGACAAAGTATAGCGAGTTCCTGGAACCTCCGATTATAAACCTTGAGATCTGTCCCTTTCACCACTAGTTGGTGAAATTCATCTTCCAACTTCTTAACCTCAGTGCGGGGACAGTATTTCTTCAGCATCTTCATTTTAAACTCAGCCCAAGAAATTTGGTATGCAACTTCAGTTCCCATAGTTTAGGTGGTAGAGTTCCACCAAGACAGGGCATCATCCAGAAGTGTCCCTGTAGCAAAGACAACTTTGTAATCTTCAGTGCAACCACTCCTAGTAAACACCGTCTCGGTTCTCTCGAACCAACGAGCCAAATATGTCACTCCTTCAATTCCTTTGAAGAAGGTTGGCTTGCAGTTCATGAAATCTTTATAGGTGCACTTGCGAGTTATAGCAGCTTCACTTTCTCCATTAGGCCCGCTGGTATTGCTAGCACGAGCCATTGCGGCTACTTGACCCTCGAGTGCTGCTGCGACACTGTCTGCAACTAACTTTCGGATGGCAGCTTGGGACATGGCTGGTTCTGGGGCTCCAATGGTTTCTGGGGCTGCAGTTGTTTTTCTTGGACGAGCCATATTTCTATTTATAGCACAAGAAAACACATGTTTAGATCTCTTGCATATTGACCATGTTAATTTAAGATATTAAATAACAAGGAAAATGCATCTAAATAATACTGCCGCAAAACAATCCCATTTGATGCCATACAATTATGTAGAATAATCACACTGACCCACATAAATCAATATCATAATATTGCAAGATGTAACAAAATCACAACCACACGTAGTCATAAATAACTTGTTAGTTATGTAAGATATAAAACAAAATGATACAAGTGTCTTATTTATGCCACATATCCCATGGCCAGGATATCGTACAAAAGCTACTAGATAAATACAAAATCCTAGTGGTCACCAGGTGCTGGATCGATAACAGGTACTATGGCAAAGTCCTCAGATGACTCCTCAGTAGGCTCCGACTCCTCATCTGATATTGCAGCATGTCTAGATATGGGAGAGTGGACTAGGGTGGAAGGAATAGTCTCCTTGGGCTCTAAATCCGATGAGATAACGATAGAGGGAATAGGGGAAGACATAACTCTGTAACCAACCCGGCAATCATAAATATTTCACAACGTAACTAAATAATTATCATAACATGCATAAGTAACATCTAAATAACGGAGTGGCACAGAGGACTTTATTTAAGTTTAGAAAATCAGTTATAGTCTAGGTTTTATACCTTGTTCTCTATAACTACGGCTCTGATACCATTCTGTAACACCCCCATTTCAGATATACGCAGCGGAATACAAGTTTGGAAAACGTATAAAAATAGTGGGACTATGAACTCACCTCAATGTTACCATAGTCTGGATGGAAAACAAGTTTTAATTAAAGTTGATAAACGTCTCCGACACTTAACCTGAGTTGATATATCAATTTTTTCAGCATATATGAATATATACATTTATTATGGGCTCTTTTAGGAAGTTTGTTAACGATTTTTAAGTTTTTACGAGATAAGTTAAGGTTTCTTCAAAAGGTTAAGAATGTCTTTATTTTTAAGATTTATATATTAGTTAACCTAGTTCCCGAGCTAGTTTAGATGTCAAAAATATATTTCCGGGGTGTTATGAAAATATTACACTTTTTACCCTAAAGTTTTAGATATTGACAATATTTACCCCAAACTATCATAAAATGACAGTTTCTACCATGAACTTTCATGTATGACACTTTATACCCTTTAACCTCAAGTTCACTTTATTTTAACTTTGACTCATAAGAATAGTTTTGACATAAAATACCCTTCACGCAAAATAAACTTTGCACCCGAGGTCCTTTTTAAGGAAAAACGTACGTTTAGCTTAGTAAAAGGTCACGACTTTTTACAACTTTTTTATTTATATCAAAATAAGTTTGTAAATATGTTTTCCCTATCTCCTCAGCTCATGGTACTCATTTATTTACTCTAAACAATTTGAAATACAAGTTTATAAAATATGTTTTACGACCAAAAGTAAGCTTAAATCTAAACAAGGCATGAGGAGGTTTTTACTACGCCTTTGCTATTTTCAACAGTTCATAGGGGAGGTCTTTCTATAGGTTCAAACGACATGTCCTAAGGTGCTATGGTTTAGTCGCAATCATCTTCCAAAGTTGGGTAAAATAAACTAATTATTTCTGATTTTAGTGAGTGATGGTCCAGAATTAGAGCTCGACAAAATCATGGTTACTTAATCATTTTCCTACGTTCTTGATCCTGCTTAATCTATGCTAGGTGTTCTTCATTTTACCCCCAAGTTTAGGTTCTTAGGTACACGTTTGATAGGGTAAACAATTACAGGAAGTTGGTACACTCAGAACCTGGGTCGACCTACATCAGAATACAAAACAGTTTTGTTTTCGAATTTTAAGCTTACAATCTGACCTTTTAAGTATCCTAATATATTACTTATCATGTCTAAGTTAACTTTAAAGAGTCCTTGGGTTATGGGATTAGAAAATAGATCAAAACCTTTTACCAGGTTGTTTCTTTTGCTCGACAGGAAAAAGAAAGAAAGGTAAACATGCTTTTTAATCCAGGGTGTCTATTGGGGCTTGTATTACAGTAAGTCTAGGTTCATTGGGAGTGTATTAAAGAGATAGAAAAAGGTGAAGGCACTTACTTTTTATAAAACTCGATTATAGTGAGAATCTCTAGCAAGGGAACTTGGAACTTTGTAACACTACCTTATCTTCTACCTTGGGCTGCTACAAGCTTCTTCTTTAACTTCTCTTAGACCCCTAATATCAGTAACTTAGTATGTATCCATATATGCATATGTATCGAGCAGAATATGAGTGAAAGGGAAATGCTAGGGCTTGCTATATATAGGACTAGTATCATGGTCCTTCTAGAGAGGTGCTTGGTCATCAAAATAGGACTTCTTGATGTTGTTATTACCTGGTTCGACACTTGGGTGGAGTGGAAGTGATGTTGTGTTGTGTATTTTCCTTGGCCATTAGTTTTACTTAACACTTTGACTTTGAGGTAAGGCTTCTAGAGACTAAGTGATGTGGGAGTTTTTGACACCAAATGAGCTTGTTAGGGCTAGAAGATTTACAAGTAATCATGTAGTACTAGTTTAGTTAGGTTCTAGTTAATTTCGAACTAGAAATCGGGTCTAGGGTCGTTCATGCTTAAATGGTTTGTACCTAGTGCTTAGGGAATGGTACCTAGGACTTAGCTAGTGTAAGTAACTTAGTCTAGGTCTTAGGTTAACTTACATCTAGGTAGAAATGTATTTTAGGGTTTGTTAGGTTTAGTTTTAGGTCGAAATATATAAATATTATAGGTTTAGGTCGAATTATGCATATGTGAGTGGTACTCTAGGCTTAGGAGGGTGGTACTAGGGTTTAAGGTTTATAGAAAAATATATTTTTAGTATTTAGTTAAGTTAGGGTAAATATATACTAGGTTATGTAGGATTTAAAACTAATAATGTCTAGTCTTTATATTTTACGCATTAGGCACTTGTACACTAGGCTTAGGGACTTGTACATTAAGTTTATTATTTATGAAATTACTAGAGATAGGGCTTTGTACAAAAATACTCTTTATTTGTGTGCTTAAGGATAAGCACACCGAGGTTTATAATGAATTTTACTAATGTTATGATCCCATGCATTATTGACTTGTACCCATGTTTAAAAGACTTGTACACTTATATTTTATAGAAAACATGTCAAAATAATTAGATTTTGTGATAAAATCACATAAAATCATAAGTTTATGAAATTAGGATTTCATACCGGGAATTATGTGAAATTAGAGTTTTTATGTTTTGAAAACTTGTACATGACCTGTGAATGCATTGTACTTTAAGGTTTTAGGGTTTTGATGCTAAATATTAATATTATAAGAGTTTTAGGGTTTAGTGAATACCCTAATGGGTAGAAAATGTTTATCAGGATTATTTAATGCATGTACGTTAACAAGTTAACGTAAAATGGAAATTGAGATATCATGATATTAGATACTTGATATATATATATATATATATATATATATATATATATATATATATATATATGAATGTTTATGTGAAATAAACATAAAGTAGGTTAGTGTCGGTTTACGTAGGAGAACGTTTATCAAAGTTATGAGTTACGTCACGTTAAGTAATATGTAAGGTAATTTATTACGATGTGAAATTTTACCAGTGGTTACAGTGGACACTTATTGTTATCTAAAGGCGAAGAATCTGAAGTGGGCGAACAGTCAGCCCAGCGGGCGAACATACCTGGCTCCGGCTCCGCTCACGTACTGACACCTTTTGAAGCACTTTCTAGTTTGTGCTTTAGTTTTGGAATGTCTCATTCAGCGTCACGAGTCTACAAGCCTTTCTCATTTCATTCCTCGCCCTTCGAATCTTTAGGAGGGACTTTAGTCTTTTGATTAGAGTAGGGGTCGCGAGAGAGGAGAGCGTACCGCCCTGCCATTGTCGCGAGTCTGTTTATAGTCGCGACTTAGCTAATTTACATGAATTAACAACAATTAAGTTGTTATAATCAGCAGTTTAACGGCGATAACTACAAAAAACATATTTACGTGATTTCATCTATAAGTGAAGTTAACAAATGCGAACGATGATATATGAATACATGAGCCTGTGTATAACCACAATACTATTGTCTAACTTGTACAATAAAAACTTTAGTTCCAAAATAAATGATTTTACTTCTAATTGAAGACTAACAAATAACAAAATTCATAAACTATACACTAACCGATATAATTAAGTAAAATAGTTGATAATTAACAACAGCTTATTTAAAAGCTCACTTAAAGTAAACGCAACCTTTCTTTTTAATCTTAACGCATTCTAATTTGTATAAACTAAGACTTCTTAATGCATTCTTATTTGTATAAACTAAGAGTTATAAACCTCCTTATTTTTTCTTGACAATCTGATGCGGCGGTTTTAAGACCTCGCAAGAAGTTTTACAATCCTCCTAGGCAGTGTACCTAACCGTTGTAGTGTAGTATAGGTAAGACATGGGGGATTGATCGTTCTCTGAGGGAATAATGTACGTGAAGGCCAAAGTGTATGTTGAAATAGGTCTCAATGTGAGGGATAATTCTTTTTGTATTTTTATATTTTATAAAAGTAATTAAAATCTCAGGGTTTGAAAGAGTGGGCGTTTTGGCTACTAATTAACCAAAAGAAAATATTTAGGGCAATATTTGATCATAGGGTTTTGTCCTCCAAAGTGTTCCTTCAAGATGTTACATTGAATGAAAAAGATTCAAAAACTATATATAGATTTACAACTGTGACGACGTCACTTGCAATTTGTGACGCCGTCAGCTCGCCTCCAAATATTGACTTCGATCCTCTACGTAAGTTGGAATAATTGAGGCTGCTGGAATTTTTAGACGTAGTGGACTGGATTACAAGGCCGTAGTCAAACTTGCTCAGGTATGCAATGAATTATGTTTGCGTTGTTTGATGCGAAAGGTAGTTACTAATAATGTTACAGTATGGTTTTAAGTTCACCCCGAGGTTTGTCTGTCACAAGTATGACTAATGTGTTGTTACAGTATGGTTTTAAGTTCACCCCGAGGTTTTACATCATGCATGACAAAATTAAAACATATACATAAATCGAAAAAACCCACCGCACCGCGGCGGGCGCCTTCATCTTGTTTGGACTATTACTGAAATAATATTTGACGCTAATCTTGTATGAAACTTAACCTTTTGTGTGTTTCATATAGCACGTCCAATATCAAAAAAGAAGAAACATACGTGAAAACTTAAGGAAAGAAATTACGGAGATCCACCATGGAAGTATAAGAGGTAATTGTTGTGCATAATAAATTTCAAATGACTTGTTTTTGTGATGACTACTTTAAGGATTATAACTAAAAGTTGTAAGTGGTGTTTAGCTGTAGTCCGTAATTTGATATGGTTTTTTGATTTAACCATGTTAAAAGGAATAGCGTAAAGCTATAACTATTATTTAAGGATTTTAGCCTAAGTTGTAGCAAAACTTATTTTTACCACTAAGTTATGTTAGCTCCTATTGTGACTTTGCACTTTAATTAAATTATAGATATTTGAATTTCTACAATGACCAGTAATGTCAACCTAAAATTAATAGTTAAAAGTTTTGATAGAAAAGTTTGTGTTTCATGTATCTTTATCAGCGTAGACTAAAATGTTACTAAATGGCATTAATTGTGTGTTGAGGTTGTTTGGGATTCCTTATTAAATTAACTACTTATAGGGAGTGTTAGGATTGTTTATAGAAGCTGCTTATCTTGATAATAAGTTTCAATTAGCTACCCCAAACAGTCTTTATAAAGAACTTTAATAAGCAATCCCAAACACCCCAGTCTCTATGGTATTTGCACACAAAGACAACTTGTATGTTAACTCAATAATAAAGATGGTTTCCAGTAGTAAACCAGTCTCGATGTGTCTTATAGAGACCGGTTGCAAAACCGGTTTCTATTAGTTTGGGTCATAGAGATACCCCCTTATAGAGAGTGGTTCGAAAACCACTTTTCATGAGCTATTCTAACCGGTCTTCATGAAACTTTTTGTAGTGGTGAACACCGTTAGGGAAAAAAGTGTAAAAACTGGAAAAGGACAAGGACCACATACTATATTTGACATTCTTATTTTATTTTTCATTTTACGATTTCACTTCACGACATCTGCATTTTTTGTATTTCAATTACTTATTTATAACTTTACGTTATATATATATAACTTATTTGAATTTACGATATTTTATGAAACCACAAGTTTTGCTATCGTCAAACCAACAATCGTTGTATCCTAAAACCTACTCGCGATTAAACCATTTCAGACTATCAAACACTAAAACTTGCCATATCATCTAGGTCGTGTGTTGGAGCCGTTCCCTTACTGCAATTGAGTTGTACCACTGTACTACTGAGGTGAGTTCATAGCCCACTTTTATATAACTATTTTCGTGGGGAGATACATGCTACAAAACTGAACACAAGTATTTTTATTGGTATGCTATGCCTGATATTGTTATTGCTTAAGTACCTCATTGCCAAAAGACCCTCACATCATGAACCTTAATCACTTGAAGGGTGAACGTAAATAGTTGTGAATAGATATATTTGGGACTGACAATCCCCGTTTGTGTCTGCCAGAATGGGCCACCAAACGCACTTTATTTAAACCTATAGGTTAATGGCAAAAACCTATCCAGAGGGCCATTGTTACCTTACATCATATTTGATGACCTGTTAATCGTTGAGTGTCATGAGCTTAATGCAAATATCAACTGTTTTTAACTTGTTAATTGTAAATCGATGCAATTATCTCTTATATCTTGTGTTCAACTAATAAATTTAAACCTATGAATATCACTCAACTTTTGTTGACTTTTAGCATGTTTATCTCAGGTAACTAACAAGAAGGAGCTCAACGCACGGAGAGGGCAATAAACCCCATTATGGGTGTTAAATAAATGTTTTATCATTCGCTTTTAATATTCACATCTTCTATGAGATGTTTAACTATATAACAACTTTTGTACTTGGATACTTGGTTTTACTGAATGATAAATATAACAATAAAAACGCCTCTTTTTCAGCCGTTTTCTATGATATTGACTTCGATCCTCTAAGTAATACCCCATAAGTCTTCAATTACAAGTGACGGCCGGCGTCACATTGTAGGTTGTGGCGCCGTCAGAGCCACATGACCGACAGATTCGTGACTTGATCAATTTTCTTTGTTTCTTCATCCAATTTGGTCCAAAACATGCCGGTTTTATCTTTATTGTCCCAAGTACCTAAAATTCAAAAAGAAACGCTTTAGGGTAATATTTGATCATAGGAGGAATTTCATATATACCCAAAGAAACTTCAAAAATTACATATTTCCTCAAAACACAAGTTTTCAATGCATGATATATAATGCTATTAAAGCATGCTTTGGGGAAATATGTAGACAACTTAGCCAACCCTAGCTTGTTTCAACCACGGCTTTAAAATGACTAGTTTAAACAGACATGTTCTGACCCATTGTTTTTAAAAGGTGTCTGGATCATCAACTTATTTCAATGTACATATGCTTTTTAACTTAATAGCTTATAAGCCATTTCGAAAGAGCACCTATTTCCACAACAAATATTAGTTAAAGCTGAAGCTAGAGTTTGAGTTTTTAATTTTTTAGACAAGCTTGGCAAAGTGACCGAAGCTCGTGCTTAAAATGTTAAATTGACATAAAAAGATATCAAAAACCAAAATACAACACACTAATTGGTTAGTACTTAGTAAGGATAGTATTGTAATTATTTAGTTTACAACCTCCAACTGCTTTCAATTCCAAAAACTACTCTAAAAGCTTGTATATTTTTTTATAAATTCGAAAGGTGTAAAAAAATATTTGTCAAACAAAGCTTAATTTCATATAGTAATCAATTAGAAAATGTTAAACTAATACTTTGTTTAACAAAATTCGACTTTTTAAGAACACATAGATATGAAAGTACTAAAAAGTCTAATTTCTATAGTTTTAACTATAGTGTTATTGTGTGAAGTTCTTCTGTTCATAACTTTTAAATAGAAATGAACAACAATATGCTAATAGTCGAATGTCAAATCAATTTAATAACATTGCTTACCCCTTGCCTCTTAACCTAGAGGTCAAGGGTTCGATCCTCACTCCCTACAAAAGGCCGGAGGTCCTTTTCTACCTTAGGTAGAACCGGAAGCAACCTCTCTACCTTAGGTAGGGGTATGGTTGTCTACGTCTCAACCTCCCCCATACACCGTGGAAAAAATAAGTTTGTCGGAATAATTATACTATGAAATGATCTCATGTGCATGGAACATAACGTTAAAATTCGGAGACAGTGGCGTGACATTTGGTAGATGACATGGAATTTTATGTTAATACAAATAATGTTAATACAAATAATGTTAAAAATGTCATTTGCACTATTCGGTCTTCGTACGTTTTGACAATCATAAAATATAAAAACATTTTGCGTGAAGTTACGGTTAATAAGTTTTTAATCGAGAAAACTTGTTTCTTCTACGTATCTACTACAACATCACTTCAGGTATGAACAAACTCTATACCGACACTAGTAAAGTGATCAAAGAATTTATTTTGACAAAACCTTACATTTTTATGTATGACAAAACATTTTTCACAAAAGTATTTTTTGTGTTTTTAAAGAAATGTTTTATTAAGAAAATAAATTCAAATTCAAATATTGTAACAGCTATATTTCCCACCAAAACAGTTAAGATTTTCACTAGATAAACTTTCACCACGTCAGGACAAAAAGAGGAGCATCTGTCGGGACGGTCCATTAAATGGAGATGGTCCCTTAGCGATAAAGGAACGTCACCTATATAAAGGACCGTCCACGCTCCTCCTGATGGCTATAAATACTAAACCGTTTCTTTTCAGAAAATCAATCCTCTTAGCACAAAAACATTCTGTTCTTTCTTTATTCTATCTTTGATCACTATAACATGTCGGTATGTGTTTATAAGTGATTCTCTCATCCTCTATATCAAAGTAGAAGAGAAGAACACTCAAAGTCATCAAGAATCGAAGTGTTATATGGGTCAACACACAAACATAACAAGTGTCACGATTCTCTTCTTCCTCCTATTCTCTCATTTGTAAATATTGTAATATTGTGTGTCCGACTTGTGTGTGAGTCGTGACTAGTTGTATTAGGGTGAACTTGGACAAAGGTGAAAGTCCAAGAAGTGTTGTATCTAGAGTAGAACCTGTGATAGTTGTGTGTAGTGGAGTTCTAGTGTGAAGATTAGGACTTAGTGAAGTCCTCGTGTGAAGGCTTGAATCAGGTGAAGGTTCAAGTGAACAGGAGTGCTCGTTCGTGTGAAGGCTTGGATCGTGTGTCGTTCTAAGTGGGATAAGAGTGCTTGTTCGTATGGCCACGTGGGCCTTGGTGTAGATTGGTTCTAGCTAGGATTATAACTCGACATTCCGCTTAATGTCGTTAAACTTGGTGTAAGCTTGTGTACGGATTGCTCCGCATGAAGAAGTGTGTTGACATAGTGATTGAAAACTTATTAACTCTCAATGCCCTTCTGAGCTCACTGTGGAAAATGGATCTGGTGTAACAATTGGATGTAAAAGTGTATGTGTGGCATTTGGCACGCCAGAATATTGTTGCACTGGAGATTACAATACACCAGACACATGCAAGCCAACAAATTATTCGATGTTTTTCAAGAATCTTTGCCCCCAGGCTTATTCTTATGCTTATGACGACCCAACAAGCACTTTTAATTTACATGTAATACTGGTGCCAACTATGTCATTACATTCTGCCCATAAACAAACCTTTGCCATGATATAGTTGTTATTATAAATAATTATGGAATGAATGTCCATAAACCAATATGTATTGTATAATTACTATAATTAGGAGATCCTTACATAGAGGATACTTCATCTTGTAACCATAAGGGTTAATTATATCTAATAGTAACGTACTTTTATACTTATATCATACGTTGGCTGATGTTTCATTTTTTTATTTGTACTTTTTATAGTGTTACTTTTAAGCTTTTGATTTGTTCCTAATTCATTTTTTGCGATGACTTAATAACACACATACACAAACATATAAGTTTACGTCACCCAAAATAAATTAAAAGAATAGGATTTTTACAAAAATAAAATTGATGATTTTGCTACGGTGGATGACTTTATGGTTATGATTTCTTTAAACATTATAATGTTAAAAATAAAGATGATTACTAAAAAAAATTAATGTCGCCGAAAAATTTGAGTTGGTATGGAAAGATTTTAGGTTATCAGATCAATTATATTGTGAAATAAATTGATGTGGAACACAATGTTAAAATTTTGTGACAATGGCGTGTACATTTGGTGGATGACATGGAATTTTGATGTAAAAGCAAGTTTTATGGGGTATTTTTGTAATTGTTTGAGTTGATGACCGATAAGTGAATATTTGAAAAAGTATGTTACTATTAGATTATTTTAACCCTAATTATAAATGTATCCCTTTATCTGACATTAATAATACAATTATTACTCTCTCTGTCTTTGTGGTTGTTATTCTTTGTTCATGTTTCTATACTGTTTCATAACACATTATCAACACACTTTAAAGATGATTTTGGATTTCACAAGCACGAAGCTTTAGAAGTTGCAAATATTTTCGATAAGAGGAAGACAAAGTTTTGAATCCTTAAAAGTATATGAACTTGATTCGATGCCAAATGTGCATTTGTTTTGCAATAAGTAAGAAGACAATTATTTAAGGTGAGTTTAGTTGGGGGAAAACATCGTTGTTTTCCACAAAATAAAATGTTTTGTGAAAAACAAGGAAAACAGAGATCGCGTTCAAATAAACGTTTTCTAAGAAAATGTTTTGCAAAACACAAAATTCTCTATTTCCTAACTTAATAAGGAAAATTAAAACAAATTATAGTTGTTTGCTTTATTTTCCTTTGTAGCCCACAACCCTCCCTCCCCTTCTTCAAAATAAAAATACAAACATCAACTAAACGCATTTTCTTTATTTTTAAGTATTTTGTGGAGATAAATTTCTCTTCCAAATTTTTACAAAACTAGAGATAGAAAGCAAAATAATTTTTTCTCCAACTAAACGTACTCCTAATATTTACCATTCTAGAATTCCCATATATAATGTACCATTTTACATTTTATTCATACTTATCATCTTAACTACATCATGTTAACACAACTAAGAAAAAGGTTCAACTTCAAAAAATAATATTTTAAAGCAATAAGAAATTATAGAGAAAATTCCAAAAATATGATGCTTTTGTAAGAGGTGTGTAAGCTGCTATGATAATTAATTTCTTGGGCGATTGACGACCTTTGTACTTTGGACGACTTCTTTTTTATCGTTTAGCGAAAAAAAGGTCAAATTTAAATATATATATATATATATATATATATATATATATATATATATATATATATATATATATATATATATATATATATATATATATTCAAATGACATATACAAAAGTAGGGCGACTGACGAATACCATTTAACTTCTTGGACGATAGATAGTTGAAAAGCACAAATTTTAATTTATTTATTTTGCCTAGTAATCATACTTAATAAGTGTGTACAATTAAGAATTAACAAAAGTCACAAAACAAAATTAGAAGACACACTGATACAAATAATCACACAAAAACAAATTCTTAATACCACCCATCAAACTATTCATCTTCTTCCACCACCTATCTTCCTTCACCACTCATCTTCTTCACCATCGATTCACATAGTACCCTAACTCTAAACTCAACATGACGTACTTGATGGGATGTTCACCTTCTATGATTCAACAGTTAGTACCTTGCAGATCTATCATGTGAAGTTTGCCCTTCGTTCTTTTCTCCATTTTTTTACCGGTCTGACACATAGAAGTAAGCATGAACCTGAAACGATCTATTAATTGATACCTGTAAGGCTGTAAAATAAATTTACCATGATTAATTAATGTGCTTTGTTTTATGAATAAGTAGGTGTAGCATTTTGATTCGATTTGATTAGCTTTAGGTTATAGAGCTAGTTGATATGTTTAATATATCTGATAAGGTTTTCCTCTTTAGAATTGATTAATATGCTAAGTAGCCCCGCCGACAACAACAGATTCAATAGCTGGGTCTGGGGTTATATAACAAAATTTGATGATGATTGATTTGATTGTGTTGTTTCATGTATTTTATTAGGTATAGTATTTAGATTTGATGAGAGGTGTGTTTTGAAAACTATAGTGTATAAGGCATTGTATGAATAGAATTTTCGATTAGTCATTGTTATAGACTATTGTTTGTGATATAACAAGCTAATATGAACTGATAGTTTTCAAAATGAGCTGTAGAATTTGGGCTTATGCAACATAAACCAAAATTAGATAAGCTCATAAGAATTCATTAAGATGTGTAAGAATTTTTTGATTAATTAGTTTGAGCAAGGAATACTTAGGAGTCTTAGAAGCAAATTTATCTTTATTTGTGTGATTGGTTTGATTTAATTTAGTGTACTGAAATATATGTCGGTGTGATTTGACCGTGTTTTTTGTATCATGACCGAGATATTCTCGTTCATAGAGGACCGAGACATGTCGTTGGTTTATACACGACTGAGATATGACTCTAGACTCTAGTTGTAAACTCCCGTAATTTTCCCTATGAATAGTAAATGCTAATCAATGTCTAATATATCATTACGTTAATTAATAACGTTTTTACCAATAACAAAAATCTTGTTTGTTAAATATGCTATGTTACTCACCATCACGACGTTGTTTGTGATCCCCTATTAACTCGGAACGATGTTCACACATGTACCATTATAGTCTACAATCGCGAATATATTAAACTTTTACCATTTTCAAACTTACGTAACGTATTTTGGAAAAACGCATTCGACAACTCCCGGGCTCACGAAAACATTTCACTTAATCCTAATTAAATCTTCCTAATCCTGTTTAATCACTAATTATAATACCAAACGAGCCCTTAATTATTCCTAAGCCTAACCAGCAAGTACTATTCATCCAGCCCGTTACTATTTAAGCCCATTTTTGTTTTATAATTTTTGTGGAGATCGACTAGAACCAAGCTACAAAACGCACCTCGTACACTCAACTTTTACACACGACACCTATATATTTTTTCACTACCTCTTTTCTCACCTAGCCGACTACAAGTATGTCGAGTCTGAGATTCACAGGTCGACTTTTACTATGTTTATAAGAGGCAAAGTGTTTGGTCCAAAAACAACCCATTCGATATATAAATAATTCAAAACTCAACCGTTTTAACTCCCGTTTGTTTCTATGAACTCCTAATAACATTTCAAGTGTAAATTTATATTAGAAGTCGACATTCATCAGCTAGAAACCAAGTCCTATTCATTTTGCAAATTCATGTACATATATAAATGGTTGTCGACATGTATTAAATCAAAAGGACTAGAATCCTTATTTTAAGCTCACACAAACGTTTTCTTAAAGTCTTAGAATGAAAAAGAAGCAATCTAAAGTCTTTATTCACTGACATTGCATAGTAGTGCATGTTTTCTTGAAATATTTGATGCATTCAAGACTCTCTATTACTCTCTCAATATCATCTTCCTATAACTACACTACTATCACCACCTTGTTTCATGCATTCAAGACTCTCTATTACTATCTCAATATCATCTTTGATCGATCAGAAGCAATCTTTCGTGAAGTTTGGAAGCAAACGAGTACTATCGGGTTTGAAATATAAGTTGTTTATTTGGTTTGTGTTCGAACGTTAGTAATTCTTACGTTTTCCTCCATCACCCACGACTCTCTATCAGCCTAGGAGTATTGTAAGTCTCTTAGACCTCCTTTGAATTCATTCTATACGTTAAATAACGTCCATGCATCTTGTATAATTTCATGTCGAGCATATATAGGCTCATATATATATATATATATATATATATATATATATATATATATATATATATATATATATATATATATATATATTTTACGTACGTATAAACATGTAGAAACACAAAACGTGACAAGCCTCTATCTTGGAAGGCCTAGGAGTCACGACACGCACTTGTTTCACCTTTATTTTTACGTTACATACATCATACAAACTTATTTTGGAACTTGCTTAAATCGGACATAAAAACTCAAAACACTTAGAAATATTCTAAGTCTTTTCCCATTGTGAAACACGTCCCATGCAACCTAGAAAAGATCGTATATTTTGAAATCTAACTTAACGAGCATACAATATTATTTCACAACCTATTAGTCCACAAACAAACTATCACTTTCGTATATAAAACTTGTAAAAATACTCGCGTCTCGACACTCTATATTAACCAAAGTGATTCGCAGTTAAAACAACATACAACAACGACATGGGCATTTTAAGCCCATTAAGCACTTTTTAAACAAATAAGATAAGCTGGCTTATCGAGACTTTTTGATATGAAAATAGAACATGAAAAACGATATTTTTGATGAGCTCAACTCGTCTCACGATATATAGATTTTAAAACGTTATTGGGCCTTGTTTATGGCTCGTTAAAAGCCCATAAGCTGAAAAATAAGCTCTAAACCATAGAAGCTGTTGAAATAAGTTTTTTATTACTCAAATAAGCCTCGGCAATTTTTATAGAAATTTTCTCATAATTTTTGTAAAATAAGGACTAACGGTGTAACGCTACCGTTAGGGAAAAAAGTGTAAAAACTGGAAAAGGATAAGGACCACATACTATATTTGACATTCTTATTTTATTTTTCATTTTACGATTTCACTTCACGACATCTGCATTTTTTGTATTTCAATTACTTATTTATAACTTTACGTTATATATATATAACTTATTTGAATTTACGATATTTTATGAAACCACAAGTTTTGCTATCGTCAAACCAACAATCGTTGTATCCTAAAACCTACTCGCGATTAAACCATTTCAGACTATCAAACACTAAAACTTGCCATATCATCTAGGTCGTGTGTTGGAGCCGTTCCCTTACTGCAATTGAGTTGTACCACTGTACTACTGAGGTGAGTTCATAGCCCACTTTTATATAACTATTTTCGTGGGGAGATACATGCTACAAAACTGAACACAAGTATTTTTATTGGTATGCTATGCCTGATATTGTTATTGCTTAAGTACCTCATTGCCAAAAGACCCTCACATCATGAACCTTAATCACTTGAAGGGTGAACGTAAATAGTTGTGAATAGATCTATTTGGGACTGACAATCCCCGTTTGTGTCTGCCAGGATGGGCCACCAAACGCACTTTATTTAAACCTATAGGTTAATGGCAAAAACCTATCCAGAGGCCCATTGTTACCTTACATCATATTTGATGACCTGTTAATCGTTGAGTGTCATGAGTTTAATGCAAATATCAACTGTTTTTAACTTGTTAATTGTAAATCGATGCAATTATCTCTTATATCTTGTGTTCAACTAATAAATTTAAACCTATGAATATCACTCAACTTTTGTTGACTTTTAGCATGTTTATCTCAGGTAACTAACAAGAAGGAGCTCAAGGCACGGAGAGGGCAATAAACCCCATTATGGGTGTTAAATAAATGTTTTATCATTCGCTTTTAATATTCACATCTTCTATGAGATGTTTAACTATAAAACAACTTTTGTACTTGGATACTTGGTTTTACTGAATGATAAATATAACAATAAAAACGCCTCTTTTTGAGCCGTTTTCTATGATATTGACTTCGATCCTCTAAGTAATACCCCATAAGTCTTCAATTACAAGTGACGGCCGGCGTCACGTTGTAGGTTGTGACGCCGTCAGAGCCACATGTCCGACAGATTCGTGACTTGATCAATTTTCTTTGTTTTTTCATCCAATTTGGTCCAAAACACGCCGGTTTTATCTTTATTGTCCCAAGTACCTAAAATTCAAAAAGAAACAATTTAGGGTAATATTTGATCATAGGAGGAATTTCATATATACCCAAAGAAACTTCAAAAATTACATATTTCCTCAAAACACAAGTTTTCAATGCATGATATATAATGCTATTAAAGCATGCTTTGGGGAAATATGTAGACAACTTAGCCAACCCTAGCTTGTTTCAACCACGGCTTTAAAAGGACTAGTTTAAACAGACATGTTCTGACCCATTGTTTTGAAAAGGTGTCTGGATCATCAACTTATTTCAATGTACATATGCTTTTTAACTTAATAGCTTATAAGCCATTTCGAAAGAGCACCTATTTCCACAACAAATATTAGTTAAAGCTGAAGCTAGAGTTTGAGTTTTTAATTTTTTAGACAAGCTTGGCAAAGTGACCGAAGCTCGTACTTAAAATGTTAAATTGACATAAAAAGATATCAAAAACGTAAATACAACACACTAATTGGTTAGTACTTAGTAAGGATAGTATTGTAATTATTTAGTTTACAACCTCCAACTGCTTTCAATTCCAAAAACTACTCTAAAAGCTTGTATATTTTTTTATAAATTCGAAAGGTGTAAAAAAATATTTGTCAAACAAAGCTTAATTTCATTTAGTAATCAATTAGAAAATGTTAAACTAATATTTTGTTTAACAAAATTCGACTTTTTAAGAACACATAGATATGAAAGTACTAAAAAGTCTAATTTCTATAGTTTTAACTATAGTGTTATTGTGTGAAGTTCTTATGTTCATAACTTTTAAATAGAAATGAACAACAATATGCTAATAGTCCAATGTCAAATCAATTTAATAACATTGCTTACCCCTTGCCTCTTAACCTAGAGGTCAAGGGTTCGATCCTCACTCTCTACAAAAAGCCGGAGGTCCTTTTCTAACTTAGGTAGAACCGGAAGCAACCTCTCTACCTTAGGTAGGGGTATGGTTGTCTACGTCTCAACCTCCCCCATACAGCGTGAAAGACGGTATTGGGACCCATAACCCGTGGAAGACGGTATTGGGAGTTACTTTACTTTACTTTACTTTGCTTAAATGATACTTCTTTTTGCATTTTATTTATTAGCATTGCTTAAATAACATACGACTAACTACTAAGTCAATTAAACGTTTTATTAAATTAAGATGTATATGTCCATATGTAAAATTAAATGTTATCTTCTCCCCCTATAAAAGCCAAACTCTTAGTGAGTTTTTCATCACAATAACATATCTTAAACTTTTTTTTATCAAACATGAAATTTCAACTCGCCTATGCTCTTCTTCTAGCCATCAACTTGATACATGGTAAAGCTTTACTTTATAATATGCATGCCTTTTTAATAAAACAAAGTAAAAAAGCAAACATACTCGTTAATTAATGTCTGATATTGTCATGCACATAATGCGTATAAATGTATAATATAAACGATTTTGCAGGTGTTCGTTCTGCTGTTTTCACAATTACAAACAATTGCCCATATAGTATCGCACCAGCAACATTGACCGGCAGTGGAGAATCAGTGACAACAGGATTCGAATTGGCATCCGGTGCCTCGAACAATATTGACATCCCTACGCCATGGTCCGGCCGAGTCTGGGCTCGATATGAATGTTCAAATGATGGTGGAAATTTCCGTTGTAACAGCGGAGACTGTGGTTCGGGTCAAGTAACATGCAACGGTGCTGGTGCAACCCCACCTGCAACGCTTGCTGAGTTTACCATAGGAGGTGCAAATGGACAAGATTTTTATGATGTTAGTCTTGTTGACGGTTTTAATTTACCGCTTTCTATTGCTCCGAACAATGGTTGTGCATCAACGAGTTGTCCGGTTGATATTAACTCTCAATGCCCTTCTGAGCTCGCTGTGGAAAATGGATCTGGTGCAACAATTGGATGTAATAGTGCCTGTGTGGAGTTTGGCACGCCAGAATATTGTTGCACTGGAGATAACAATACACCGCAAACATGCTCGCCAACAAATTATTCAATGTTTTTCAAGAATCTTTGCCCCCAGGCTTATTCTTACGCTTTTGACGACCCATCAAGCACTTTTACTTGTAATACCGGCGCTGACTATGTTATTACATTCTGCCCATAAACATACCTTTGTCATATGGAATGAATGCCCATAAACCTTTATATATATGTTGTATAACTTACTATAATTAGGAGATCCTTCCTAGAGGATACTCTGAACGTTGGCAGATGTGTCATTTTTTTATTTGTACTTTTATGTAATCGTAACGTACTTTTATACCTATATCATACGTTGATGCGTCATTTTTTAATTTGTACTTTTATGGTGTTACTTTTAAACTTTTGACTTTTTCCTATTTCATTTTTTGCGATTACTTAATAACACACATACACAAACATATAAGTTTACGTCACCCAAAATAAATTAAAAGAATAGGATTTTTACAAAAGTAACATTAACGATTTTGCTACGGTGGATGACTTTATGGTTATGATTTCTTTAAATATTATAATGTTAAAAATAAAGATGATTACTAAAAAAATTAATGTCGCCCAAAAGTTGGTAACAATAGATGGCAAAAAAAAAAAGCCCTTACTTAGATTAAGAAGACCTGGGCGACCCAATTAAATTTTTTATAAGTGTCCTAAGAAATTACATGTAGTGTAAAGCTTTTGTAAGAGGTGTATAAGCTGCTATGATAATTAATTTCTTGGGCAATTAACGGCCTTTGTACTTTGGACGACTCCTTTTTTATCGTTTAACGAAAAAGAAGTCAAATTTAAAAAAATAATAAAATATTCAAATGACAGATACAAAAGTAGGGTGACTAACGACTACCATTTAATTTCTTGGACGATAGGTAGTTAGAAAGCACAAATTTTATTTTTATTTATTTTGCCTAGTAATCATACTTAATAAGTGTGTACAATTAAGAATTTACAAAAATCACAAAACAAAATTAGAACACACATTGAAACAAATAATCACACAAAAACAAATTCTTAATACCACCCATCAAACTATTCATCTTCTTCCACCACCTAACTTCTTTCACCACCCATCTTCTTCACCATCGATTCACATAGTACCCTAACTCTAAATTCAACATGACGTACTTGATGGGATGTTCACCTTTTATGATTCAACAGTTAGTACCTTGCAGATCTATCATGTGAAGTTGGTCCTGAAAAGATATATTAATTGCTACCTGTAAGGCTGTAAAATAAATTTACCATGATTAATTAATGTGCTTTGTTTTATGAATAAGTAGGTGTTGCATTTTGATTCGATTTGATTAGCTTTAGGTTATAGAGCTAGTTGATATGTTTAATATATCCGATAAGGTTTACCTGTTTAGAATTGATTAATATGCTAAGTAGCCTCGCCGACGACAACAGATTCAATAGCTGGGTCTGGGGTTATATAACAGAATTTGATGATGATTGATTTGATTGTGTTGTTTCATGTATTTTATTAGGTATAGTATTTAGATTTGATAAGAGGTGTGTCTTGAAAACTATAGTGTATATGGCATTGTATGACTAGAATTTTCGATTAGTCGTTGTTATAAACTATTGTTTGTGATATAACAAGCTAATATGAACTGATAGTTTTCAAAGTGAGCTGTAGAATTTGGGCTTATGCAACATAAACCGAAATTAGATAAGCTTATAAGAATTCATGAAGATGTGTAAGCATTTTTTGATTAATTGGTTTGATTTGTTTGAGCAAGGAATACTTAGGAGTCTTAGAAGCAAAGTTATCTTTATTTGTGTGATTGGTTTGATTTAATTTAGTGTACTGAAATATATGTCGGTGTGAATTGACCGAGTTTTTTTAATCACGACCGAGATATTCTCGTTCATAGAGGACTGAGACATGTCGTTGGTTTATACACGACTCAGATATGACTTTAGACTCTAGTACCTGTGATAATCTTAGTTAACTGTGCACCGAGATATTCTCGTTCATAGATGATCGAGACATGTCGTTGGTTTATACATGACCGAGATATGTATCTAGACTCTAGTAGCTTGAGATATAATCTTAGTTAATAGAGATCGTAGATACTCTTAGTCTAAACCACCTAGGTAATAGATAGCCAAGACAAAATAACGAGGTTGATATGTCTTAGTTGATACAAATAAAAATGCGTTAAGATTAAAAAGAAAGGTTATATTTACTTTAAGTGAGCTTTTTAACAAGCTGTTGTTATTTATCAACTACTTTATTTTATTTTATTATTGGTTCGTGTACACCTTATTAATATCGTTATTTGTTATTCTTCAATTTGAAGTAAAATCATTTATTTTGGAACTATAGTTTTTATTGTACTAGTTAGACAACCGTATTGTGGTTATACATAGGCTCATGTATTCGTTTATCATCGTTCACATTTGTTTTTAACTTCACTTATACATGAAATCACGTAAATATGTTTTTTTTTTTTTCAATTATCACCGTTGAACTATTGATTATAATCATTTAATTGTTGTTAATTCATCTAATTAGCTATTTCGTTTATATTTTTAGAAAATTGCAATAGTCATAGGTACAGATTTCAACATATGTGAGCTTTACATTCATGTAAATACGTGTGTATTCTTTGTTTGCTTTGTTAATCTGCTGGTCAAGTCATATAATCACCTAGTTATTAAGAACTTGGTCATCATTAAGAACAAGGCCTGACTGGCGCAAGAACAGAGCAACACCTACACATAAAGAAACCCAAACGAGAACTACATAGAAGCCATGACAAGCAAAATGGGCACTTTAGGACCGGTTGGAATACTCTTTGTCGAAATCCTTTTAACATTCTAATAAACATATCAGTTATAAAATATTATAGCTGCATATATGATAACCCTTTACCGGATTAAAACAAAGCGGTTTGGCATAAGCAAGACACTTGGGTGACTCACGACCCATTTGACCCAAATATGATGACTCTGTGAGTAACGAACAAATACGATGTGGTAACTCAGTGATATAAAGAAACAGACTGCAATTTACTAAAAAATATAAACGAAAAGCTAATGCAGGTTTTACTGACCAGGTCTTAAATTTATATTATGTCTCGATTACGTAAAGGTCTACCCTAATGCACTAACGGACAGTGAATCCGACCGTGTGTTGATTAGTAACCGGTAAAACCGAGGTCTTCCCAAGAACTATATGGTGTGGATCCTATTTGAGTCTTGTGTCACGTTTTAAAGCTGGTTTTAAGATGATTGATTAATTAAAATAAGAAAACAGAAATGAAATAAAACTGACAATAAATTAAAGTTGTGAGCAGTGTCAAAGAAGTGTACTAGCCTAGCTAATCATCCTAAACTATTTATGATTATCTTACCTATTAAACTATTCTAACGCTTCAGTTGGGGCAGACATGTATCACTAGGTTCATATGGTCAAGTTCCCTAGCCTATCTCCATAGAATCCTGCCGGGAATCAAAGGCGCTACCCTCTGTTATAAGCCGATGCATGGTAGACTAGTTTGAATCACTAAATACCACTACATACTACATTTATCCTTGTATGGCCCTGCCTCTCGGATCTTAGGCCATACTTTAATTAGTTAAGTTTATCAAACCCGGAAAGTGGTCCAATGGTCAATTTGCAGACAATACAAATGGCTACTTGTCATCCCAACCATTTCCCTCGCAACCCAACTACGCTAGGGTCTTTTGGTCAATTCGTCTAGCATACTAGGTATAACTGGTTCATCAAAACTACCGCAACTAAAGGATCTATGGTAAACTAAGCATGAACACATCAGAAGCTTATGAAAAGTATGAAAACATAATCAAAACAATAAAAGAATCATAACTAGGCTAGCACTAGAGGTGCTAAGCCAATCATATTAATAACAACACTCAAATTAATGTTTAAATAAGACATGAATTCAAAATGTAAATTAAACAATGAAAAGCTAAAATTTATGGTGTTGTAAGCGTGGTCTCTCCCTTGAAATGGCTCCATATGCTGTTGTAGAATGCCTCTCTAAATACTCCCTTCATTCTCCGACTAGTGTGGTGAGAAAAGTTGTGTCAAATGCAGAGTTTGGGGATGGTATTTATACGCCCGACATAGCTACGGCGTGACCTTAAGAGTTTGTTATGCCGTAACTAGTGTAATCATGAAACGATCTTATCCATTAATATTGGCTACGGTGTAGTTGTGATGTTGGTTACGCCGTAGTTCCTTTGGGTTTCCATTTCGTAATCTTGAAGTGTTGTTACGTCGTAATCTTGATAAAATCTTGGATCACGTACTAATCCTTGATTACGTTGTAACTCTATGAGTTGTTACGGCGTAGCCTTCATAGCTCACGAATTCTTCTAAGTCTTCGAATGATTACAGCGTAACCTCATGAGTTAAATATGCCGTAACTCTTTGATAAGCATTGACTAGTCAATATATTTGAATTCTTATCTATGACGTAGTTGAGAGTGCGAGTTACGCCATAGCGAGCTTCAGTATACTAAGATTAGTAATATTTGAAAGTACTTTCTAATTTTTGCGTTTCTCTAGCTCCTATGCTCCTTTGTAACCTGGAAACGAAATATAGAGAAATCAAAGTATATATGCTTATAACAAACACAAATAACGAGCATATTAGGGGGAAATTGACACTTAAATATCAGGATTATTTGATGTCATCAAAAGCTTATTTACAAGAATTAACAACAATTAAAGGATTATAATCAACAGTTTAACGATGATAACTAAAAACTTTTTTTACGTGATTTCATCTGTAAGTGAAGTTAACAACTGTTAACGATGATATATGAATACGTGAGCCTGTGAATAACTACAATACGTTTTTCTAACTAGTACAATGAAAAAACTTAGTTCCAAAATAATTGATTTAACTTCTAATTGAAGACTAACAAGTAACAATATTCATCAAATGTACACCAACCGATACAATAAAATAAAGTAGTCGGTAATTAATAAGAGCCTATTAAAAATCTCACTTAAAGTAAACACAACATTTCTTTTTAATCTTAACGCATTCTTATTTGTATAAACTAAGACATATCAACCTCGTTATTTTGTCTTGACTATCTATTACCAAGGTAGTTTAGACTAAGAGTATCTCGGATCTCTGTTAACTAATATTATCTCAAGTATTAGAGTCTAGAGACATATCTCGGTTGTGTATAAACCAACGTCATGTCTCGGTCCTCTGTGAACGACAATATCTCGGTCCACAGTTAACTAAGATTATCTCAACTACTAGAGTTTAGAGACATATCTCGGTCGTGTATAAACCAATGACATTTCTCAAATATGTTGGAATCTGTACCTATGACTCTATGAGTGACGAACGAATTCAATATTGTAACTCAGTGATATGAAGAAACAGACTGCAATTGGGCTGCCGTCCGATGGGTACACAAAACTCACGAAGTTGCTTTGACTACATAACCATGCCTGTCTATTGGAGCGAATTGGATGATGGGGCCGAGGGCTACCCCCTCTTCGCATCATTATGCTTTCCATAATATGAACCTTGAGTCATCAAAGCCATTCTGACTCGGCTTGGCCCGGGCACCCAACGGGACTGGCACTTCAAAAGGCAAAACTCTCATCGTAGTTTGGCGACCTAAGGGGTGGACACTTATTGTTATCTAAAGGCGAAGACTTTGAAGTAGCCGAACAGTCACCCCAGCGAGCGAACATACCAGGCTCTGGCTCCGCGCACCTACTGTCACCTTTTGAAGAACTTTCTAGTTTGTGCTTTAGTTTTGGAATGTCTCGTTCAGCGTCACGAGTCTACAAGCCTTTCTCATTTCAGTTCTCGCCCTTTGAATCTTTAGGAGGGGCCTTTAATCTTTTGATTAGAGTAGGGGTCGCAAGAGAGCAGAGCGTACCGCCCTAACATAGTCGCGAGTCTGTTTATAGTCACGAATTAGCTAATTTACATGAATTAAAAACAGTAAAATTGTTATTATTAGCAGTTTAACGGTGATAACTAAAAAAAACATATTTACGTGATTTCATCTGTAAGTGAAGTTAACAAATGTGAACGATGATATATGAATATGTGAGCCTGTGTATAACCACAATACTATTGTCTAACTTTTACAATAAAAACTTTAGTTACAAAATAAATGATTTTACTTCTAATTGAAGACTAACAAATAACAATATTCATAAAATGTACACCAACCGATATAATTAAGTAAAATAGTTGATAATTAACAACAGCTTATTTAAAAGCTCACTTAAAGTAAACGCAACCTTTCTTTTTAATCTTAACACATTCTAATTTGTATAAACTAAGACATCTTAACGCATTCTTATTTGTATAAAATAAGACATATAAACCTCGTTATTTTGTCTTGACTATCTGGTGTTGTGGTTTTAAGACCTCACAAAAAGTTTTACAATCCTCTTAGGCAGTGTACCTAACTATTGTAGTGTAGTATAAGTAAGACATGGGGGATGTATCGTTCTCTGAGGGAATAATGTATGTGAAGGCCGAAGTGTATGTCGAAATAGGTCTAAATGTGAGGGATAATTCTTTTTATATTTTTATATTTTATAAAAGTAATTAAAATCTCAGGGTTTGAAAGAGTGGGCGTTTTGGCTACTAATTAACCAAAACAAAACTAAATAATAAATTAAATTAAACTAATAAACAAGAAAATAACGTGGTAGCTCTTATAATAAGGAAAACATGTTTATTTAGATTTCTTTACTCCCTAGTTATCTCCTACTGATTTTTAGAATTTTTACGTCCTTGTTTTAATCAAAGTGTTGTATTTCTTAATATTGGTCGTGGGGAGGTGCCGAAGTCCCAACTCTATGCACATATAAGTCTCCCCTAAAACCGTTAAAGTCTACTAAGTTTTCTAGGATCTACAAGATACAATTCATGCAATAAATACAACTAGATAAACCAATAGTGCACTCTATGGTTGCATTTAGTAAGATGTTCAAGCTAGAAAATATAATAGAGAATCCAGTTTTCCTACTCCTAACGCTAAGCAATCAATTAAACAATAGACGACAAATCAATGATCAATAGCTAGGTTTCATTATATCTAAAGCAAACACATACAAATCTAGCCTAGCATGTTAAAACAAAAAAAAAAAAGAAAAACAATTAATTAAACAACACATAAAGATATTGAATGATTAAATGAATAACTTATCTTGAATTAAACATTGATGAAAAAGGCTGAAAAAGCCTTACAAAAGCTATGAAAATCGTCTAGGGTTTTGTCCTCCAAAGTGTTCCTTCAAGATGTTACATTGAATGAAAAAGATTCGAAAACTATATATAGATTTACAACTGTGACGGTGCCACTTGCAATTTGTGACGCCGTCAGCGCGCCTCCAATTAGGGTTTTGTTTGTGTAATTCGCCGTCATGACGCCGTCAGGTGTTTCTTGATGCCGCCACGTTATAATTCTTCTAAGCCGTCACGTTATAAAATTGCATTGAGTTTGGGTCTTCAATTACAAGTGACGGCGTCATGTTGTAGGTTGTGACGCCGTCCGAGCCCCATGTCTGACAGATTCGTGACTTGATCAATTTTCCTTGTTTCTTCATCCAATTTGGTCCAAAACACGCCGATTTTATATTTATTGTCCCAAGTACCTGAAATTCAAAAAGCAACGATTTAGGGCAATATTTGATCACATGAGGAATTTCATATATATCCAAGGAAACTTCAAAAATTACATATTTTCCCAAAATACAAGTTTTCATACAATGCTATTAAAGCATGTTTTGAGGAAATATTTAGACAAGTTAGCCACCCTAGCTCGTTTCAACCACCGCTTCAAAATGACTAGTTTAAACAGACATGTTTTGACCCATTGCTTTAAAAAGGTGTCTGGATCATCAACTTATTTCAATATACATATGCTTTTTAACTTAATAGCTTATAAGCCAATTTGAAAGAGCACCTATTTCCACAACAAATATTAGTTAAAGCTGAAGCTAGAATTTGAGTTTTTAGTTTCAGACAAGCTTGGCAAAGTGACCGAAGCTCGTACTTAAAATGTTAAATTGACATAAAAATATATCAAAAACGTAAATACAACACTAATTGGTTAGTACTTAGTAAGGATAGTATTGTAATTAGTTAATTTACAACACACTAATTGTTTTTTGAGAGTAACAATTGTTCGTCCTTTGGCCACATAAATATATAATATATGTGACATTTGAAATGATTTATTCGAGTAATTGTGTATTTTTTGTGACTATTTCCCGTCCTGTGGCCACATGAATATATAATAAATGTGACGTTTGTGATGTTTTAGTCACACAACGGGTGTTGTTTTTTTGGAGTTAGTCACATACAATTAAGCAAAAAGTGGCCAAAAGTGTTAATAAGTGTGATCATATGCTGTTTAAAATGAAGAAACGTGTATTTTTTATTACTATTGTTCAGCCAATGGTCGCATGAATTTTTAGTTTGTGTGACCTTTTGTAATATTTAGTCACACAAATCATGTTTCTTTTTGGTATTTAGTCACACACAATTAAGCAAAAAGTGGCCAAAAATGTTAACAAGTGTGACCATATGCTGTTTAAAGTGAAAAAATGTATATTTTGTGTGATTATTGATCATCCAATTGCCACATGAATTTTTGTGTGTGTGGCCTTTTATAATATTTAGTCACACAATGAATTAAGAAAACAATTGTTAATAAGTGTGACTATATGTATCTTTTAGTCACATTTAAGAAATCAATATATATGAAAACAAATTCAAATATATATATCAAAACAAATTCAAATTCAATACAATTAAAATGTATATAACAGAATCAAATATAAAATTGGACCTCCTTTTATACACCAAGGAGTCTTAACTATATGAACTAACAGTACTAAGTTATAACTAACAGTTGTAACTAATACACTAGCAGTATTAACTTCGAGTTGTCTTAACTTGGTACTAACAGTACTTGGCACATTTTTAGAAATTGACACCTAAAGAAGCACCAGTAGCACCACATGGTTGTTGAAGCTTGGCCCATTTATCCAACTTTAAATAAGTAACATTTTTAGAAATTGACACTTTGATTTCTGATATCGAGGAACTGAATGTCTCTTGCCTGAGATGCACTTACAATCTGAATCACAACACAGCAACACAAGATGAATAAGATAGTTAAACATACACAATAATTTGTTGTATAAAGTAATTAAAATATAGTGAAGTACACAAACGGTCTGTTTGATTTGCTCAAAATTACAAAACTGGTCTCTCGTCGATACTAATTACGAATGTGGTACACTATCTGCTTTCAAATTTGGTTCCTCTGACTTCAAGTATACATATTTCGCAACTGGTGCCTCAATATGTAGCTAACTTTGCTTTTGGTGCCTTCAGGGTAAACGGGCGAGGAACCAAAGAGTAAAAGGTTGAGAGACCAAATAGTAGGAGCCAACATTGCTTCTAGCCATAATTAGTAACGAGGGACCAATCTCCATGGTTATGAGCAAACCACATGGATCGTTTTTGTAATTTACTCTTCAAAATCTAGTAAAAGTTGCTATAATTTACCTTTCCGGGCTTAAGAAGACCGGGTTGAAAGCTGATTACCACAACTCGTTCTATGCCACCAAATTTTTCTACTCTTCGGTGCAGTAGGGTAACACAAACAAGCCTGAATCAAGCAAAAGTACCATACAGATATTAATAAATAGCAACGGTTGCTCAATCAAGTGTTTCAAGAAATTGATATGCGATTGAAAGCATTTTCTTTGATTAGGTTTGTTGAACCTAAGACCTTGATTGATCTTTGAGCGCTCATGGATCGTTAGTTATGTTAATGTAATCACTAACACACTAAAATACAATCTCTATAACTTGTATTCTAAAGCGGAAACAAATACAAGTATAAACAACCGAATACTAAGAATACTTGATCCTCTATGGATCTTTTGATAATACTGTAAGTGTTTTCTAAAAGCGTATCTTCAAAACATAATCATGTGTTCCTTTTATACACAAGGAACCCTAAACCGTTTCACAAGAAACGTATCTTCTAAAAACTTCAAAAGATATGCATTATCACTTCCTAAATAAACTCATGCATATCCTAACTATATTACATAATATACGGAACATCTATTTCCGCAGAAACCAATTATGCTGAAACTAGTCTTCAGCAGCTACACTGCTTCAGCAGGAACCAGCTCTTCAGCAGTATCCTTCAGCAGTAACCATCAGCAGAATTCTCTTTTAGCAGAATTCCCAACAATGCTCCCTTAATCTTGAATTTTACATGGTTAAGTTCAAGATTCTTGATAGATCTTTAAAGTTACAAACCAAGAGGATTGAAATCGAACATCATCAGCAAAGAATCTTCATCAGCAAGATCTCTATAATCCACATAAACTTGAAAACTCCATTCTTTACAGCAACAAATGACTAATTGTACATCAAAACATATTAGTTTCATACTATTCCTATCACATCCAGGTGTGTTAACTCCTGTGAGAGGTGAATCATTGAAAAGAATGGATTTGATGTCTCTTTACCAATAACCATCACTACTGGAGTAGCCAAATGTTTCAGTTCGAAAACTATGGTACACTGATGACCATATGATTTTTAGCAAATCATCACCTGTAAACGGATTTGAGTTGTCTTTACCTGTAGCCGTTTGCTCAGGACTAGTCAATTATTTTGGTTGATTTAATCACCTTGGTAAATTGAATACCAAATATGGTTTTCCACTGCCTTTACCACAAGCCATACTCTTGTGGGCTTGTCAATTATTGGGAATCCATAAAGGAAAAAGCCATGGTCAATTGACAAACTCTCAGCTGTTAAGCATGGGTGAGTTGAGTACCCAATAGTTTTTAGCAAACTATTACAGCTATCAACAGATTTAACATGTCTTTACCAAAGTTGTACCCTTTGGACTAGCCAACTTTTTGATGGAATAGTCAACATCAGGTAAGTTGATAACCAGAGAAGGTGTGAAAAGAACGAACACCATAACCTGCATACAACATACACAATACTATACAAGTCTGTTACTTAGTTAGTTTTTTTTTTTTTTTTTTTTTTTTTTTTAATTATTATTATTATTAAGAAAATATATAATAAAATACAACATACTACCATCAAGTAGTTCTTGCCACCCTGATCCTTGATTTAAACAATTTAATCAAAGATTCAGCAAACAATCTAGCATTTCCAACAGGATTAGGAGGAATCTCCAACTTTTGTAACAACATTTTCTCCATAAGAGACATAGTTAGAGGATAATTCCTCTCAATAAACATCAGCACCCTGACTCCAGTTGTAGTCTCCAGCACATGAACATAAGGAATAGGATAAAACTTCCAGCTTTGTACTTTCCACTTATGATTGTTCTTCCACACTTTATAACCAGAACCATTTGGAGAACTAGAATCCAGAAGTACTCTAAGATCTCCCAGAAGATATAATCCAGCACCTTCAGGAGCATGAATAGCATAGTACTTGGATACCAAATCATATAGAGTCTTCAAGTCCTGATGATCTACAAGATGTAAAATATCTTGTAGAAATGTAAATGACAGAGAAGTTTTATCAAGTCTATAAATGGTGTTGATCTGACCATTCTTAGACAATTCCCATCTAACCAAAACATCCCTTGACCCTTCTGGCCAATCATCAAGAGAACCTTCTATGATAAAAGAAGCATCAGCAGCATTTATATCTATTATCCTATGCACTTGAGGTGAGTGTGAGACCTTCATCTTAGCCATTCTCTTGGCTCTTCTACCAGGAATATACATAGAATCACGTGGAGAAGAAGATTCTGCAGTATTTCCTCAGTAGATACATCTTCTGACTCATGTGTTTCCACTGATGAAGGAACTAGTGGAACAGCATTAGAAGTCTCAGTAGTTTGTTGTGCAAGGGAAATAGATTCAGCTCGTGCATCTATATCCATTCTAATCTTCTTAGCTCTAGCAGCTACAAGCTCTGCTTCTTTCACTTTAATCTCATGAAATTTTGCCATTTCAGCCTCTTGATCATCCTGCAACCGCTTAGCAGCCTCTTCACCCAACCTTTCTTCCTCCATTTGTCTTCTTGTTCTCTTTCTAGAAGAAAGATCTTCTGCTACAACTTTGGATTTTCCTTTATCAACAACAGATGAATCAGCAATAGTTGTCACATCAGCAGAAGTATCAGGTAAAGATACTTGATCAACAACAGGAACACCCATATCTATAGTAGAACCATCATCAGCAGACATAGCAGGCACATTAGTAGAAACATCTTCATCAATTTGGACTTTCTTAGAATGTGGTTCTGCATCAGCAGCAAGGATAGTAGGAACAAGCTTAGGAGTACCCATTCCATCCTTTTCACATTTAGACTTGATTCTATTATACTGATTAACCAATTCTTCATCTAAAAGAGCCCAAACTTGTTTCCTAGTCCAAGCATTATTATATAGTGCACTACTTTGAATTTTCACATAAGTTCTCATAAAATCCCTTTGCTGTGCTTGAGTCATTGGTTTATCCCTTTTTGCTTTGGCAAGTCTTTCATCTGCTTCTCTCTTCCTTCTTTTCATTATCTCAACTAATCCAGGAAGCAAATCCTCATCATCATCATCATCCACATTCTTCCCAAGAATATCTCTAGCCAAACCAAGAGTAGCAATCACTTGTGCACCAATATTCATCCAATCTGCTTCATCAAAGTTTTGGAATTGCAGCATCCAATTCTTTTTGTCTTTCAAGAGGCAGAGAAGAAATATACTTTTATTGAGTAGATTGAAACTCTTTGTCATATTTAGCTTGCTCTTGATTTGCCAATTCTGTTCTTTTCTTGTGATCTTCCCATTCTTTCAAAAGTCTTTCTTGCTCAAGTCTTTCTTCTTTTGAGATAAGATCAACAGCACTCACTTCATTAACTTCAGCAGAATCATCATGAGGAATGACTGACTCTTCCAAAGGATCAGCAGGAATATCTTGAACATCTAAATCAGTGAGATTATCAGCAGATCCTGTAGCATGAAGAGTTGCAGTGGTGTCTTCATGAGAAACTTGCTCAGGTACAGATGAATCAGTGGTAGGTGACTTCATATACTCTTTACCAGCTACAAAGAATGTATCTAATGATGCATGAACCCCATCAGTAGGCTTTTCAGCAGCAATATCACTAGCTGGTTCATTCTCCTGAAGAGTATCACCAGCTTCTGTCATAAGAATCTCATCACCACTAGACACCTTCGAAGATTCAACAGCTTTCTTTGCCAAATACTGTCTTCTACTTCTTCTGCTGAACTGAATTGGCTTATTAGGTTTTGAAACTTCAGCAACTATGGGAGAATAAGCATGAGACTGTTTAGCAACTTCAGCCAAGATTTCAAGTGAGTCCCAATATCCCTCCTCATATACTTCATCAGCATCAATCACAACCTTTCTTTTCTTCTGCTGATCAAGTTGTGCTTCCAACATCTGAACTTTCTCTTTCAACAACTCAATCTCACCACCAAGTGATGATTTGGTATCTGCAAGTTCCTATTGAAGAACATCAGTCTTTTTAACATACCTGCAAAGCAAATCATATACAGATGTGAGAGTAACAGGGTTCTCAGCTCCACCATCAGATTGCTCAGTGGTCATGGGAGCTTCATTGAACCTATCAGGAGAAACAGACATATGTACAACATTGGGAGAGCCTTCAGCATATGGCTCGCTTACAGGACTAGGTGTGGGTAGTCTAGTCATCTCAGGCTCAAGAGGTGTAGGTACTTGGGTACCAAGAGACTGAAATGTCACTGCAACCTCAGGAACAAGCTCATCAGGAGCAACCTGAGAAGGTGATGGAACAGGACTAAATAATAAATGTGAAGGGGAAGGTAAAGGCAGGTCAGAAGAAACATGTAATGCTTCAGCAGTAGTTGAAGGTCCACCCTCATTGACCACTGATGTATCAACATCAGCAGCAACACCAGAAGATGAAGGATTACCATCATCAACAACATTGTGAGAGGGTATATCATCAGCAGTATCATCCTTATCTGCATCATCATTACCATGTGGCAACATAGCAGCTAACAGAGGATAATGTTCCCCATCATAATTAGTCTTCATAGAAGCAAACAATTTAGCACTAAGACCCTTTATGGGATAATGAACTCTATCTAGGGTTGTTATTCCTAATATCATCTGAAGAAATCTAGGGTACATTAAAAACTTATGCTTTTTCTTCTCAATATTTTCTATCATGTTTTCAAAAATAAACTTAGAAAAATTATAATTCAAACCCTTAGAAAGACAGACAATACCACAACCCAATTAGGTAGAGAACTGATCCCAGCCACCAGACTTGTTGCTTATACATTGGAGCAATGTGTGCACCAAAAACTTCCACTTGGGACAAAACTGATTCTTTAGCCATTTTGTTGTTTCAGTGCTTTTATAACCAGCTTCCCTCAATCCAGCAAGTATCACTTCAGTGTTAGAGTGAAAAACACCATTCTCATCATCCAACTAAAGCTTTGTCCTTATCAATGACTCTGTCTCCACACACTCATTTCCTTCAACCGTAGCAACTATCTCTGTGTCAGACCTTTTCCTAGCAGATGCCCAAAACTGCTTCACCAATGATTCATATATCACATTCGGAGAATGTGTGAGAGCATAATGAATCTTGGAAGGTAGCAAAAACTCCACCATTGAATCATATAATTCATGATCTTTTGTCTTACTCAAAAAGGCAACCTTGTTATGATCGTGCTTGAATTCAAGTGATACCATTGGGAGAAATTGTGAGAAATGGATATGAATTATTCGAATAAGGAGAGGGTTTAAATTGATTGACAAGGGAATAGTTTAATTTGGGCGAAGATATGCGAAGTAGGTTATAAGTGGAAGTTACCCAATCGTGGTCAAGAATATCGGAACAAATCGTTGACCATGTCTGACGTGTAAAGCGGCTTCATCCAATTTCAAAATAACCCTTCAGCAGAAACACATAGTCAATCTGCTGATGAAAAAGTCAATCAGGGGAATCCACTCAAACGTAAAAATATCTTCGGTAAATATCTTGATTTTTACTCTTCCACCTAACTCGCATTAATTACCTTCAACTTTGACTTCGCCTATAAAATAATCCCCAAATCACGTTTTACCAATATCAATTACCCCCAAATATCATCAAACCCTAATTTCTCAATTACATCCCAATTTTCCACCAAAAACCCTCAATTAACCATGTCTTTCAATCCAAACATAATCAGCATCTCATCAGACTCTTCTGATAATGAGGAACCACATTGGTTGTCATTTTTCACTGCAGACACCCCTTATGAGGAACTTAAGGAATATTTTCCTTCCTCTCCTCCCAGTGATGAGGGACCTTCACATCCACCACAAGCAGCCCCCCGGGAAGACAGATCTCCCTTCATCTTTACCTCTTCCGAGGAAGATGAAGATGATAATGAGCCTTTCCAGCCTCCTTCCACTCCTGAGAGACCCCAGTCTTCAAGAAGAAGACCCCAACCAAGACCAAGAAGGTCAAATCCCCCTTTACCAAAGGAAAGGGAAGTGGTGTTACGGTTACCTTGTCTAGAAAAGAACAAGGGTAAAGATAAGATGGAGGATGTTAAGGGTAAGGGAAAAGGGAAGGTGGAGTAGAGGTTAATGTGATGTTGCCAGGGAACAAAGTTATAAAACTAGGTTCTTGAGCATCTTTGTCGTTTTCATCAATCCATCCTTCCACTTTCAGCTTTAGCTTCTTCATTGTACTGGTTATGCATCAATCAACTTTTGTAATAGATGATAGGAGCTAGAATAATTTGGATAGGCATTGTATAGGATTCAACTTGTATTTCATTTTGAAGTTGTTTGTTAGCTGTAATTTGTTTCTTAAATGAATGAAAAAATCTTTTCCCAATTTTGACCTTTTTATTTTTGCATCAGTAGAAACAACAAATCTCAGCATCCTTTATACTTCAGAAGAAACAACTTTACTCTTCCATGACTACTTTCCAATTGAACTAATCTTGGTGATTATCAACTTAAAATCAGCAACAACTTATAAGGGCATCCTGCAAAATAGACACAAAATAGCAAACAAACCAAACAAAACTTACAAAAACATTAGTTGGTTAGTGTTAGCAATCAAAAATATACAATGATATGAAATTTACACCAACAATCCTCCCCTGATGCATATGCCTCCCCCGAGGCTTATGCCTCCCCTTAAACTCTGCAGTCAAGGGTTAAGCATACCAATATGGACCACTAAGTGTTGAAACCTAGGCCCATCAAAAGCCTTAGTTAACAAATCTGCCACATTATCATCTGTGTGAATTTTAACCACTTTTATCAAATGTTTTTCATAAACATCTCTTATAAAGTGGTGCCTGATTTCAATATGTTTGGTTCTATTATGAAAAACTGGATTTTTAACAATGCAAATGGTACTTTGATTGCCAATATAAATGGTGGTATTCATGAAATTAAACCCATAATCCAGCAATTGATTCTGAATCCGTAGAACCTGTCCACAACAATTGGCAGCAGTAACATACTCTGCTTCAGTAGTAGAGGTAGCCACAATAGTCTGTTTCTTGCATTGCCAAGAAATCAATCTTCTTCAAAGGAATTGGCAACCTCCAGTTGTGGATCTTCTATCCATATTGGCACCAGCATAATCACTATCACTAAAAGCTTCCAACCTAAAAGGAGAGTCTCTTAGATACCAAAGACCCAAATTGGGTTGGCCTTTAAGGTACTTGAATATCTTTTTCACTGCATTCAAGTGGGAAGTAAGTGGAGTGACCTGGTGTCTAGAACAAGCACTCACAGCAAATGTAATGTCAGGCCTAGAAGCTGTCAAATACATTAAGGAACCAATCATGGATCTGTATAAATGAACATTCACAGGAAGATCTGGTTCAATATTGTTCTTTGGTTTTGGAGCTTCATAGGGTGTAGTGGCAGTCCTGACATTCTCCATATCAAACTTCTTCAACATGTCTTTGACATACTTACCCTGACTAATAAAGATACCATCAAGTTTCTGCTGAACCTGTAAACCCAAAAAGAAAGTGAGCTCCCCTATGGCACTCATTTGAAACTCTCCCTTCATTAAGTCATCAAACTCCCTGCACCAAGCTTCTTTAGTGGACCCATATATGATGTCATCCACATACACTTGCACAAGGATTATATCTCTAGAATCTTTCTTAAGAAAGAGTGTCTTGTCAATGGCACCTCTTCTGTAACCATGCTTCAGCAGAAATGCAGAAAGCCTAGCATACCAAGCTCTAGGTGCCTGATGAAGTCCATAGAGAGCTTTGACCACCTTGTAGACATGATTTGGGTGATATGGGTCTTCAAAACCTTTGGGTTGAGTCACATATACCTCTTCTTCAATCTCACCATACGGAAAAGCACCTTTCACATCCATCTGATACACCATGAATCCCATATAAGATGCATATGCCAAGAAGATTCTAATTGCCTCAACTCTTGCCACTGGTGCAAAGACTTCATCATAGTCTATGCCTTCCTCTTGCCTGAACCCCTGAGCCACTTATCTAGCTTTGTTTTTCACCACAATCCCCCTTGCATCTCTTTTATTTTTCAAAATCCATTTTGTCCCAATTGCAAATTTTCCATCAGGGAGGGGTACCAGTATCTAAACCTGTTGATTCTTAAATTGCAGCATCTCTTCTTGCATTGCTTCAAGCCAACTTGAATCAAAAAGTAAACAAACAATGCTTAAAGTCTGTATGATTGTCTCTTTGTTGATTTGAGACATCGGACATGAAAGCAACTTCACCATATTTAGTGTTTTTCACTGTACTTCTAGTTCTCACAGGTGCTTGAAGATCTCCAATAACCTTTGATAAAGGATGAGCAATATTGATCCTCTTTGTTGCAGTGGGGTTGACATCAATGGTGGTGTCAAGATTGTTCACAGTAGGTCTAAACTCATAATCATAGGAAGAGGAAGTGAAGATTCCAGCTTTGGGTTGGTGATTGCCAAGATCAGAAGGACTTGGAAATCTGGTATATGGTTTTCCAAAGTCTGTGGATACTTCAGCAGAAATGGGAGATTGTGCAGCAAGACTATCAGCAGATTGTATCACATCAGAAGGAACAGAAGAACCTTCAGTAAAATTGTCAGCAGAATCCTGGTTTCCACTGACTGCTTGTGCTGATTGTCTGAGTAAAGCCTCAGTCTCTTTAGCAAACTTCTCACCAAGCCTCTTAATTAGCTTCCTGACTGGCTGCATGTTCTTGCTTCTGGAGTCTAGCAAGATCCTCTGCATAGTGTGACTCATCAGCAGAATGATCATGTGCAAAAGGGTTAGGAGGAAAAGAAGGTACAACAATGGTTTGTTCATCTTTCTCAGAGTCACTTTCTGAGTCATCATCCAGGGTACCTACAGAGTTAGTGAGAGAATCTTTGGTACCTGCAGATTGGTTAGAAACATGTCTAGTATACCCCAAGTGATTAGTCAAGTAATCTAGGTCAAAATACCAAGTATGACCTTGTCCTTGAACATTAGGCTTATCTTCTAGGTATCTCAGATTATGGGTCTCCTCAATCTTTTTAGCATGTAAATTATACACCCTATAGGCCTTACTATGAGTTGAATAACCCACAATATACCCCTAATCAGATTTGCCATCAAACTTTCCCAGTGAATCACTAGTGTTCAAAATGGTCACTTTACAACAAAAAGTTTAAGGTAATGAATGTTTGGAACTTTCCCAGTGAGAAGCTCATAAGGTGTCTTGACTTGAGGTCTAGTGATGGATACCCTATTCAAAACATAACAAGCAGTGCTTATTGCTTCAGTCCAGAACATAGTGGGTAACTTAGAGTCTGCAAGCATGGATCTTGCTGCCTCTATTAAGGTCCTATTCTTTTTTCAGCAACCCCATTTGGTTGTGGGGTTCTTGGAGTGCTATAGTCCCTTTTTATCCCTTTAGACTTACAGAATTCTATGAATACAACATTTTTGAACTCTGTCCCATTATCACACCTAATGCCTTTAACCTTTTTATTTAGCTGGTTTTCAACAAGGGTAACGAATTATTTTAAAATAGGAGTTGTTTCATCTTTAGTTTTCAAAAAGAATACCCAACAAAACCTGCTATAATCATCAGTGATTACTAGGCAGAAGTACTTAAGATCAATACTTCTGATTGGAGTTGGACCAAAGAGATCTATGTGCAGCAACTGAAGAGGTTCTGAGATGGTGCTCACAGCTGTTATGGCTTTGTAAGCGGCTCTGTGTTGCTTTCCTTTGTTGCAGGCAACACAATTATGTTCATTGGTGAAGACTTTTGAAGGAAGGCCCTGAACAAGACCAAGTTTAGAAAGCTTGTTAATGGTCTTGAAATTCACATGAGCCATTCTCCTATGCCATCTTGTAGATTCATCCAGGGAAGCTTTGGCCACCAAACAAGTTAGATCACCTTCAGGTTGGACATCATTCAAATTGAATGTGTACAAATTGAAAGTTCTAGGAACTCTTAGAAGAATTGTTGTATCTTCTGGAAGTTTGAAGAATTTAGAGAGCACAAGACATTCATCCTCAGAGAAGAAAACTTTATTCTTGGTGTCACAAATTTGTGATACTGAGAACAAGTTGAAGTTCTGAAGTTCCTCCACATAGTATGCATTCTCAAAATCTAACTGAGGTGTTCTGATTGTTCCTTTCCCGGTAATTCTACCATCTCCTCCATCAAAAGTCACATTGCCTCCTCCTTCTATAGGTACAAATTCATGCATCTTATCTTTGTTACCTGACATACTCCTGGAACAACCACTATCTACTAAAAACTTTAAAAGATAAACCCTAAAGTCGACTGCTTCTCTCTGGCGACTAAAAGGAAAAAACGACCCATAAAAAACCCTTACTTCTAATCGACTTTCTCAATCAATCTAGTGCCTGATTCTTGATCTTACCATCTGCTTCAGGATCTCTGATTGATTGTTCATAGGGTTTTTCTTGGATCGTGTGTTTCTGGATCTCATTCGAATTTACGAATCCCTTTTAAGGGTTCTTGAATCGATCTTGTGAGTTATAGTAATCGATCATACTCATTCATCCTTACCTTTAACTATTCGATTGCTATGATGGGTGGTTTGTGATTTGGGCATTTATTATCTAAACCCTAAGCGATTAGGGTTTCAATATTACTCTTGTTTGCATGCGTGCTGTTGTGTCTGGGTTTTGAGGTTGTGGGTGTTGAGAGATGATGAACAAGGGTTTTTTGAATTCCAAAGTTGATACTATTGTGTCCAAGCCTAGTGGGAATGGTAACGTTAATGTTGAGGGTGTTGATTTGTTGTCTGAAGTGGAGCCGGTTCCACTTACAAAAGATACACCACATGGTGATGATTTGGTGCCGAGCGCTAGTGCTGATACTGTGACGAATTTGCTATCTAAGGCACATACGAACTTTGATGAAGCCATGGCTAATATTCAAATGAGATTGTTGCTAATAAGGCTTCTTCTTCATGCGATACTGGGCATAATTCTGGTCCTTATGCTTCTAAGGTTGATACTACTAGTGGAGGGAAGCCGGGTTCTTACGTGGCTGTCACTTCTAATGAACCTCTGAAACGTGTCTAATTTTCGGAGGTTGGAATGTAGCAATAAGAAGGATGGTGTTGACCTTTCTGTTCCTTTGAAAATAGTGGAAGAGGTAAACACGAGGTTTGAGAATACTCTCTACGGTTATTTCCTTGGCCAACGCCTTGCTTTTCCTGTTGTTGATTACTATGTACGCAATGCATGGGCTAAGTTTGGTGTGCAAAAGGTTATGATGAATGCAAAGGGATTCTTCTTCTTTAAGTTCAATTCGAAGAAAGGTGTTGATGATGTGCTGGAGAACGGTCCTTGGTTGATTAGAAATGTTCCTATTATTCTTAAACCTTGGACTTTGAACACTAATCTACTGAAAGAGGATTTGACTAACATCCCGGTGTGGGTTAAATTCCATGATGTTCCCCTTGCAATGTTTTCTGATGATGGCCTCAGTCTTCTTGCCACATTGATTGGCACGCCTAAAAGGTTTGATGCTTTTACTAGCCATATGTGTAAGGAATCGTGGGGCCGCAGTAGTTTTGCAAGATGTATGATAGAAGTGAGATCGGATGAGGTGCTTAGGGAAAGCCTCACTGTTGAGATACCATTACTTGATGGTACGGGTTCGACTATTGAGAAGATACGGGTTGAATATGAGTGGAAACCACCCCGTTGTGACAAGTGTAAGATATTTGGTCATACTCTGACTGACTGCCCTAAGGTTGTTATACCTCCTGTTCAGCCTACTAAGCCTGTTGATGATAGTTTCAAGACTGTCAATAACAGGAAGAAAGGAAAACAAGGTGGGTCTACAATTCCGGGTAAAGGAGGGTTTACTAAACCTGTTGTGGGTAAGAAGTTTCAGTATCAACCCAAACAGACTCCTCCTGAACCCAAGAATGTTGGTGGCAATAAGAAGAAGACTCCTGATGTGGCTAGTTCTAGTGGTACAACGATCTCTACATCTAACCAATTTGATGCTCTTAATATGGATGATACGAATACTTTTGGTATTCCTACTGATGATACCAACATGGATGTGGATGCTTGCTGTACAATGGAAGTTAATGAGGATACGTTGGTTAAGACTGGTATTACATCACAAGAACCCCGTGTGAGTGATTTAATGGGAACTAAGGAAGGTGGTTCTACTCCTATAGTTGAGAAAATTAGTAAGCTTGAAAAGCTACTTATCGATGGGAAAGCTACCCTCTTGGATGATAAAGGTGTTCCTATTCCGTCTGCATCTGCCAATAAGAGGACTAACCCATTCTCTAAGGTGGGTGATATTGTGGTTACTGATAGTGATGATGAGGAGGTTCTTAACACGTTCGACGAATCAGCTAATCTTTTTGGTGGAGGTCATGAGCGTGAAGATGAGTTGGATGACTATGATGATTACACGAAGCAAATTTCTGATCTTCCAGGGGAATTGGATGCTCTTAACGCCATTTATGGCTTTAATCTCCAAGGTCGTAGGAAGTAGGTTATATTTTTTTCCGAGTTTTTAAATGGTTTGTTTTCTTGTCTAGAAAATTGGAAGTATCTTGTTATGTAAGCTTTTCGCCTATGTAACGGGCTGAGATGTGAGAATCACTCATATCCGTTGTACTTAAATGTTTTTTGGAGTAATATATTTACCGGGTCGTTGACCTTTTACCCAAAAAAAACAACCACTATCTACTATACCTACTTCTTTACTTTTCAGGGGATGATCCTACAACAACAACAAAAATTATATAAAGAGTTAGTACACATTGAAGACTCAAGTCATTGCTGACTTGAGCCTGCCTTGTGGATCATAAGAGTTAGGCCATGTAGATGTATAAGATCCACCATTGTTCTTAGGCCTGTATTGAAAATTAGGTTCCCTTTTAGTCCAAGAACAACCTGCTGAGGGCTTCACAGCAGTATCTTAATACCCTCCACCAACATACATTGAGTCAAAATGTCTAAGCCAATAACTGTTATGAAAATAAGAACTAGTAGGTCTCACATATGGTCTATTACTAGATCTTCTCCAAGAATAATGTTTATCAGCAGAATTGTGTTTCTGCTGATGTGGAACAAAAGATGGTATTTCACTAATGTTTTGCCACATTGGTCTAGGTTTTCTTTGATTAGCACATACACCCATTCTTTGCTCATGAAAATTACAATCCTTAGTCAAATGAAATTTACTTCCACACACAAAGCATTTCTTCTTTTTAGAAGATTTATTCAAAGTGAAAGATTTTCCATGACAAGAAAAAGCATTCAAATCACAACCACTAACAGAATTGTTTTTGACAGAATTAAAAACATTGTTTTGCAAAGAATTAAATAACAAGTCTTCAGAGGAAACTGTCTTGGACCTCAGTAGTAACTCAAACAGGCTTGTAGGGAGTCTTGGGTGTTGTCTTGGGTGAGGTCTTGGGAAGGTCTGACTTTCACTTGAATCACAGCTGGTATATGAAGTAGACCCTTGGTCAGAGGACTTGTCACTGTCAGAATAAGAGACAAAGTTAGTAGATTTAGTATCAGGGTCTGGCAAGTCACTTGACTTTTTTCCATAAAGATGATGTGATCCATCAAAGTCAACAGTTATGGACAGGTCAGTGGGCATGTGTTCTCCTCTAATAGGTCCAGGTACAGCATTCATTCCATCTTCCTTAATATATTTTACAGGTTTTTGAAATTCCAGGACAGGTTCAGGGTCAAAAACACTGGATATATTAGGGTAAGTTAATTCCTCTGGATCTATATATTTATCATACCCTAATGCTCTTCTAGACCTAACAGATTGAGAACTATCAATTAATTTTTCTAAATGTGAAGACCCTTCTTGCCACTTCTTACGACTAGCCATTTCATTATCAAACTTTACTTGCAATTCTTGTTTCTCTAGCTCTACATTAGCCTTTTCTTTCTCAGTACGCTTTAAATCAATCTTAGAGACTTCTAAATTGCTTTCTAACACCCTTATCTTTTCTTCATAAGCAAGTTGACTCTTTTGAAACCAAATTTCCTGTCTTTCTAAAGTTTTAAAGGCCTGTTTATAAGCCTCAACTTCAACATAACATTCATTATACTTAGGTTTCAATTCATCATACTCCTTTTTAAGTTCATTATATCTTTCACTACAACCAAAAATACAGTTATGTACCTGAGAGATGCCCATCATAGCAACTTGATCATGCTGATCCTCTGTAGTGCAACTTGCCAGCATAGATACATGTTTAGAACAAGATACTTCATCTTCAGCAGGCTCATGAACTGCCCAATTGATATGTTCATTCACAGTGACCAAAGCCTTGGAAGTTCCAGCTTTAGTGGTTCCAGCTTCCTTTTGATTCTGCTGATAGGTAGTGTATCTAACCTCATCACCTGCCTTCCTGTCTTTGCATTCCCTTGAGAAGTGACCCACCTGACCACAAGTAAAGCACTTGACCTTCCTTCTGTCAAATCTAGTAGGATCTATTCCCTTGAAGCCAAACTTTCTCCCAGACTTATTCTCAAACCTCTTGATGTTCACAGAGATCATTGCCAACTGCCACTTCAAGTTCATCTCCTCCATATCCAGTGGATCTATTTGTTCAAAATCCTCAAAGGCCAGTTGCTGCTGAAGTTCATACTCAACAACAAATGAGTGAAGGACTTCTTCTATTATATTACTAGATTTTGGTTGACTATTTGATTTAGTGGTGCTGTGAGAAGATGATCCTAATGAGTATGAGCTTGAGGCATAAAGAATCTGATTGGATGAGGTGCTTACAAAGGCAGAATGAGTGGATGTACGAATTGGACTTCTTACATCAGGCTCAAGAGATTTAAGTCTGTTGTAGAGATCATCAAAAGAAATCATATCCAATCCTCCTTTGGCTTTGAGTGCAATGTTTACCTGCAACCAAGAAGGTGGAAAAGACGTTAGAAACTTAGCATTACAGTCCTCATTTTCGGGTCTAGCCTTCAGCTAGTTCAATTGGCTCAGAATCCTATGGAACCTGTCATAGCCCTTGTGGATGCCTTCTTCCTCAGATATTTGGAATTCCTGAAACTGCTGTTTCAGCATTGACTTCTTCATTCTCCTTGACTCATCATTCCCACCAAACCTAGCCTTGATTGCCTGCCAGATTTCCTTAGCATCTTCCATGAAGTGAAAGTCACCCATGTGATCATCTGGTATTGCCTGAAGGAGAATAGTTCTGACTTTATTCTCTCTTTGAACAGCCAGTACTTCTTCTGCAATTTTGGGACCAAGAATGGTAACCACTCCATCAGCATCTTTGACATGTTTCTTCAGACTGTTGCCCTTACGAACAACTACCCAGAGATTTCAGTCAATGTTGGTGATCCAATTTTGCATTTTCATAGACCACAGTTCATACTCTTCTGCATTCTTTAGGTATGGGAATTTGGCATTGCTGTTTGTGAGAGTGAGTTGTTGGAAGGATGTGGTGTTTTGGTTTTGAGTAACATCTGATTCATTATCTGACCCAGTCATTGTGTTGGTTGTTTTTTATTGTATTAGGATGTAAGGGTGTAAGAATGATGTTCTTAGTATTACAGAGACTTTAACGAGGCTCTGATACCACTTGTTGAACCTAAGACCTTGATTGATCTTTGAGCACTCGTGGATCGTTAGTTATGTTAATGTAATCACTAACACACTAAAATAAAATCTCTATAACTTGTATTCTAAAGCGGAAATAAATACAAGTATAAACAACCGAATACTAAGAATACTTGATCCTCTATGGATCTTTTGATAATACTGAAAGTGTTTTCTAAAAGCGTATCTTCAAAACATAATCATATGTTCCTTTTATACACAATGAACCCTAAACCATTTCACAAGAAACGTATCTTCTAAAAACTTCAAAAGATATGCATTATCACTTCCTAAATAAACTCATGCATATCCTAACTATATTTCATAGTATACGGAATATCTATTTCTGCAGAAACCAATTATGCTGAAACTAGTCTTCAGCAGCTACACTGCTTCAGCAGGAACCAGCTCTTCAGCAGTATCCTTCATCAGTAACCATCGGCAAAATTCTCTTTTAGCAGAATTCCCAACAAGGCTCAAGTGATTTTAACCAAAAAAGAGATAATCAAAAAACTTATTACACAGTTACGCATCCATAGAATAATAAACTTGGCGTTTTGGAAAAAACTATATCAGATATAAAAGCATCACGTCATCAACTATTTAATTCTCATATGTTAACACGACATGAAATTAATCATAGCATATCTTGAAATGAGCAACATAGTAGTCTACTTCAGAAATCAAAACATATAAATGTGAAGTTTATTATGGAGTACGTAAGAAGGAAGGATGCACGAAATGCTTACCCGTCAGGTGTTCGGATGTCATATAATCTGACAGAACCGTCCACAAAGCTAGCTGCATATTAACCCCCATGAACTTGGGAAGCAGCCTGTAATCAGCGAACAAGCAATTAGCCATGATATCAGCAAATTGGTTAATATCTCGAGTGATATCATATACTTAAAGAATATGAAAAAACTATAAATCAGTTAACCAATAAAGAATATATTATAAGACAAACTCAACCTATCAATGCTGAAATGCTGCAATCTGATGCCAAGAGAATAGAACTTAGAAGTTGCTCTTTATCCAGGTCCTATACCATCGTCGATGAAATTTCACCTGAAGAATACTGCAAGGACAACACATACGTTCACTAACCAGCAAATTTTTGACCCACCAAGACAAACCATTTTAGTGTGAGTGAAAACAAGATAGGTTGAAGACCCGACAACATCTTTTGATCATTTTTATAATCCTAAAAAACACAATCTAATTTATGTGCTATAGATGCAACTTTACCGTTAAATGCATTTAAGGTAAAATTGCGAAGAATAAAATAAAAAAACTAGTAATATATAACTATTCAATTTTGCAAGTGGGGCACATATTTTGAGGAAAATTAAACAAAAAATGAGGCTGCTACGGAGGGAGTATATTATAGAAACATAGAAGAGATCTATTATTTGAACAAACTAATTTTTGTTTGCCCCTTAGGGAGTAATTAAAGAGGTCATACCATATAGCCAGAAGTATGCTGCCAATCAACTACAGCACGCACACTCCTGACGCCAGGTCTATGACCATGAATAGAAGAGAATGCAGTTACAAGTTTTTGTTTGCCCCTTATGGTGTAATCTTTCCATATACGAACATTTCCATCACCTGCATCATCCAAATCATCCATTGTTAAGTCTTCCTCACTTGAGTCTCACGCTCTCACTGGTAAGTCTTTATTACATTTTAGCTAACCTGGATACTATGAGAAACATCAGTTTATTATGGTGGAGGTGGTAAGTCTCTATTGAAAGGCAGGCAATGACTAAACGAGCAAGGAAGTTTGAAAGTGTACCTTTCCTGTAATAACAATCTCTCAGAAAATCTTGAATATTTTTTACTTCATCTCCATTATCAAATCTCAATCTACAACCCCAAATAAACAGGGCCTTTAAAGGCGGTAGAGGTTGCGTTTTCACCTTTAACATCAATCTTTCCTACTCGTTCACTTCCCGCAAAGTCCAGTAGCCAAAGGTGGCTTCTAGTCCGTTGTCCATTAACCAAGTTCTCTCCAAGAACAGTCACTCACAATAAGCTATAAAACAAGATATCAGCACTAAAAACCCATCTATTAGCTTACAGGTTAGCTAAAATGTAATAAAAACTTACTAGTGATAGCGGCTAAAATTCTTCATATTCTTCTTGTTAGTTGGTCCTATTCTTCTATTAGCTAGTCTTGCTAGTTACAACATAGTACACCTGTTTAGAAAACGAAATCAATAAAATTTAGATTCCTATTTAGTGTTTGCTTATGTAAGTAGGATGTAAAAACATTGCTTAATGAAATCGTAGTTGTACCTTAGGTGTATCTCAAGATGATGAAGATAGTCCCCTCCAATGATAATGGTAATCACAAGGTTGAAACTAGCATGTACCAGCAAAACAGAGACTAGTAAATTAACAACTTTTCCATTAGATACAAGTAACTTATTAATTGAAACTTTATTACCTTGGCTGAAATAAATTTTGAGCTCCCTAATTTTTTCAAGATAGCTGAATCGCTGGTTATTATCATTTCTGAAACAAAAATGAAATAAAATGTTACTGATAACCAAATATATGTTAACATAAAACGATATATTACCCGGGTTGAAAATGCTTTGAAGATTTACATTATCACAACAACTAGTCTTATTGTTCCAAATAACATTATAAGTTACAAACCATAATTAAATTGAATATCGATGCAAGTGTAACATATTTTTCGATCAAAGTGATGCGGCTAAAATACTTTCAAGTAAGCCCGTGTCCTCTTGTAACTTTAGAACCATACGGTTCTCTATAATGACATTTGTATGCGCACCAACAAACACAATGACAATTCTGATTAGACGAATAGACAACACTTCTTACATACAGTCTCTAAGGACTTTTATCAAGCAAGTGGTGGGCATTTCAATGCAATCACGGGCAATCAAATTTGACACTGTATCAATTGAGATTTTTATCAAACACATGGTGTGAATTCCATGTTCACCCCGAACTTCAAAATTTCAACTCATTCCAAAACCAAACAGATAATAACAGCATTCAATTGTACCACATAATAAACAAAAAAAGCAAAGTTTTTAAAAATATGAACTTCAATTATAGGAAAAGAGTACTTAGCTTTTTTGTTTCAGAATCATCTGCAGATTTTTGGCGAGCAAAAGACTACCGAGGAACAAGAATAGACTGCCGTGGGTGTGTTAGGGTTTTGTGAGATGAAGGTAAATTGGTGTCGATGGCCAGACCGATGACTGATAGGTGGTGATTAGAGATGGTTGTCGGTTGACCACAGAGGCGAAAGACGATGTTAGTGAGATGAAGAAAACTAGTTTGGGGAGAAAAATACTATTAAGAGGATTTTAGATCTGAGATAACAAATAAAGATGGGAGAGGGACTATTTGATTTTGGGGAAAAACTTAGGCGGGGCTTTGTTAAAAGTTGGGAGGGAAATTTTAATTTTGGCCAAAACTTAATTGCGGGACATGTAAAAAATTATAGATAAATTTAACACAGTTTGGTTACACTTAACCATGTATGCCTATGATTTAGTGTGACCATATATGACATTTGGTCGCACTGTTCAAGTGTGTGACATATATTTGTTACTTTTAAATGCATATCGTGACGAATGCTTCAAACTTACTTTTTAGTTGTCACACATTTAAAATTCATATGTGGCTAACTATTTAGCAAACAATAACAGTCACTTTTTAATAATGTGTGACAAACTTGACAATATAATTTAGCAACATACACAATTACTTCATGTGACCATATATGGATTTTGGTCACACTCTTCAATTGTGTGACATATATTTGTCACATATGTATATATATACTATGACTAATGTTTCAAACTGATTTGTATCTGTCACACATCCCATATTATAAGTGACTATACAATCCAAATTTTTTTTCTTCCAAATACCTCTAGTCAAATAAATATTCAAATGTGTGACATATATTTTCCGAAATGGTCACACAAGTCGGATCAAGTGTGGCTGTTTATTTTAGTCTGGTACATTTAGTCACGTAAATATGTTACCATGTGACAGTTGAAAATACGACATGTGTGACGAAAGGCCAGATTTGTACTAGTGAAGGGTTTACTCGCCGATATATTGCGATCCAACAAGAGAAATTAGATTACGATACACTTCATATAAAACTAGCAATAAAACAAGTGACAAGCTACTTAATTATCAGGATAGGTCTTCTTGTAGCCTCTATTATCTATATGTGTACGTATTGCTATTTGCTAATTCGTTCTCATTAGTTTAATTTACTGTTTAATAAAACCAAAACTGTGCTAGTCTCTTAGACTAAACCCCCCTTGCGTTAGATTAGATTGTAAAACTAACTTAGGATATTAAAATACTGATAGACAAATTAAGCTTTACGTTCCACTCTTAGTGATCGACACTCTACTTACCACTATATACATATTGATCGGATACATTCTCCGTTAGTGTGTGTGTTATAGGATAAGTCGGCTAAATATAAATGTAAAACTTGAGATAGGCAATTACCCCTATACTGCATATGACACAACGCACGCATTAGTCTCCTAAGTATTCCTTACTCAAACCCATGAAACCAATTAATCAAAACACGCTTAAACATCATAACGCATTCTTATAAGCTTATCTCATTTCAGTTTATTTTGCATAAGCCCAAATTTTATGGCTCATTTTGAAAACTATCAGCTTGTGTTAGCTTGTTATATCACAAACAACAGTCTACAACAATGGTTAATCCAAAATTGTATCCATACAATGCAAGATAGGCTATCATTTTCTATCAAGGTTATAAATGGTGTGAGGCATGGCGTGGCGGCATGGCCACGCCTCATGCCTTATGAGCCATGGCATTCTGTAAGGCGTGACTAAGGTGGCAAAAAAATATTTATAGATTTATCATTTATGTTATAGTATCATATTTCATATACAATAATTCAACAACCACTACAACAACCAAAGTATATAAAGCAAGTAAGAACATAACGATATATACTGGTTCGAGATGGGGGGTTTATACCATCCGTACGTCCAGTTGCGTATCCGCGACTCCGATACTATTCACTAGTATAATCCTTTCGGTGGACTACAAACCGTTACAATTCACTCCACCAATATTCAACAATATTGATGCTCACAAAGAAGGAGTTACTCCCACGGTATTCTGCCCTCGGAAACCACCCAAAAGAATCTCACGATTCGACTTTACCTAAGGGTCACCAAGACCACTACCAAGACTTCCACCCAGAAGTATCAAACCCCAACTAGATTCCCAATGATCTAGGCTTGGTCATCAAGACACAAGACTTCCCTTACAAATAATTGAATGAATGAATGTTTGTTCAATCAAGTCCTAACCTAACCTAGAGACTCCATTGTAGTAGAAAGGGTAAAGATAAGAAGACCCTCGACACAATCACAAGAGTGGATTAGGTTCTTGTGATTCTTCCCTTGCAATGAGATGTGTTCTTCCAATAGATGTTAGTGTGAAAGATTAAGAACACAAGATTAGAGATAGAGAGATTAGAGAGAAAGAATGTAGAGAGAAAGAATAATGGAAAGGGGTGAGGAATACAAGAGGCAAGACATGGTATTTATAGGCAAAGACCCAACTTGGGAATATTTTACCGAGGCCGGCGCGTTACCCACGCGTTGACGCGTGGGAGGCGCACCAGACACCAGGGAAAATATTCCCAAGGCTTTGGTGTTTGGCATTATAAATGCCTTACCTTGCTAAACCCCTAATTGTACTTCACAGTAAACCTTAACATTAATCAATCTATGGTTTACCAACTCAAATAGCCAATTTGGAAAATAATTTGTGAAGTGTTTATAGGAAAACCAAATACAAAGGGTAGAAGAATAGAAAGGGTAATTTGGTAGGGGTAGAAATGGTATTCCTCACATGGCATAATAGAGAAGAGAATATGCCATGGGATATTCCTCAAGGGAAGGGTTAAGGTGTAACTATGGTTAGGTTAAAGGTTTAGAGGTTAACCATGGTTAGGTATGGAAAGGTTAAGTGTTGAGAAGTAACAATGGTTAGGTTTAGAGAGAAGTGTATAGAGAATAAACCATGGTTAGGTTAAAGGGTGTATCCAAGGGAATGTTCCATTCTTGGTGTGGTTAAGAGTTAACCATGGTTGGTTGTAGAGAGGTAACCATAATTGGGTTAAGGTGTATGTTGGTTAGGTTAACCAAGGTTGGGTTAGGGTTGTGTGTTGAGAACTAACCATGGTTGGGTGAGGTGAACCATGGTTGGGTTAAGAAAGGAATATTCTTAAGGCATATTCCTTTGCTTGGGGGGAAAGGGTGGATGAAGGGTTGAGATGAGTTTGGTTTGAAATAGATGGTTGAGATGTATTGTAAGAGATTGAATGGATGAGATGGTTTTGATTTGAATTGGATGGTGGAGATCAATGGAGCCTTTTTGCTTGGGGAGGAAGTGTGATCAATGGTTGAGATGGTTTGGGTTTGAATTGGATGGTTGTGATTAAACACATGTGTTGAAATAGAGAAGAGGTTGAATGGATGCTTGAGATGTGTTTAATTTGAATTGAATGGTTGAGATTGAAGATGTGTGAGGAATTTAAGAGTGCAAGAGATGTGATGCTGTAAGGGATTGGATGGTTGAGATGAGTTGGATTTGAAATGAATGGCTAAGATCAAAAGTGTGTAAGGGACAAGAGTACACTTTTTGTAAGTGGTGTAAGGCAATGCTGGAAAAGGATATTAGGGAAGGATTGTAGGAGATTTGGTGGTATTGGGTTTGATGGTTTTGGGTTGAGTGGTATCTTGATGAAGAAGATAATTAAGAAAAGTGATTAAGAAGAAAATAATCTAATTTTCATTAAGAGGAAAGGTTTAGACAATTAAGATTATAAGTTGAGAGAATCATAAGTTACTTATTAGTTCAAGTAACACAACGTCAAGAATCCATAGTTTCATATCTCGTGACTTTTCACGACTCGACATTCTCAACTAATACCTTGGTTCAAACAAGTTAAGTGCTTTTCCTTAATGTAAAGCATAACCCAAGTGAAAGGATGCGTTTACGCAAAGTGACCTTTGACATAGTTTGACCAATAAGGGAGTAAACTCGTTACATAATTAGAGAAGACGTAAGCACGGGATATGAGCATATGGATGCTTTCACATGATGTTATGTGAAATATATAAGCTCCCTAAGTTTAGAAAAGCCTTGGCTAGAGGCGATAGCTAGAAAACATGAGTTGGCGTTTTCCCGTAAATGGGTGCTTTAAAAGTTGGATCTCTCTAATCCCAAAAATCGTTTCGAGTGTTCTCAATTAAGCACATAACATATTCATACCTGTATTGAAAGATCCACATTTTTCGGGTAAGGGGAAAGCCGACTTTCAAAATTCATCCCGAAATTCACAGACGCCTGGCGCGTTACCCACGCGTTGACGCGTGGGTGGCGCGCCAGAAGCAGATATGTGAATCGGGGAATTTTGGCTAACGTTTGTTATTTTATGTGTTTCGATGGTTTATTTGTCATCATTAAAATATAAAGAGATCTTGATCATGTCGCCTCACCAATCTCCCCCTTTTTTATGATGACAAATAAAAACCGAAAGCAAATAAAATTACAAAACTTAGCAAAGACAAAGCGCGCCTTTGGTGTAGCTTGCGTCTTGACCTTTGCCTTGTAATTTGGTGAAGCCTTTAACATTTCTTGAATGGTCTTCACGCTCTTTCTTTCTTTCTCCCCCTTTTGTCGAATAAAAAAGGTGGGACTTCGAATTAAAATGGCAAAGTAGCTTGTTCCAATAGCACCCGAACTTGCTCCCCCTTGAAAATAGCTCCCCGTAGATCATTGCTCCCCCTTGTTTTAAGGCGTGGATCCATGGGTCAAGAGCCTCACCTTTGCGGTGGCCTAGCTACATAAAAACACCACAACATGCAACGAACAAGAAAATCCTCACATGTGGAAGGTCCAAGATGGGTTAGTGATGAGGCGAAAAATGAACCGTTTTTAGGGGGTCATTTAAGCCCGGAATTGAATTTATTTGATCAAATATTGCCCTAAATCGTTCCTTTTGTGATTTTAGGTACTTTGGGAGTGAATTCTGGAAAAGGAAGCGTTTTGGACGTTTTTGGAGCATAAAAGTGAAGAAAACGGCAAAGTCTTAATTTTCCTTTCTGTGAACAGTACTTGACGGTGTCAAGAGCACAAGTTGGTGATGGTCCAGTAGAGATGTGACGGCGTCAAGCCAAGGGCGTCAAGAGTAAAATTTGGTGACGGCCTGAAGCAAGATTACACATGACGGCGTCAACTTTGGATCTAGGCAGTCCGAGAATTTTATTGGCGGCGAGACGACGGCGTCAGATTTTTCCTCTTGACGCCGTCACCTCACAAAATCTATAAATACTTTTCTATTTTTCATTCATAAAGGGAGGAACTTGTGTGGAGAATTCTAGAGCCGAACCTAATAAACACTAGGTCGTTTGTAACAGTATTTTCAAGGGTTTTCACCCCTTGAAACCTTTCATGTTCAATTGAGATAAGTCTCCTTTCAATTCATTCAATATGTCTATGTGTTGTTTGAATATATCTTATGCTTGTATTGATTTTAACATGCTAGGCTAGATCTTTTATGTGTTTTCTTAGATGTAATGAAACCTAGATGTTGATTATAGGTTGATTGCTTGTTTATAGTTGTAATGGATGAATGATTTCAATGTTAGGCTTAAGAAAACTGGCAGATCTCCATTGTGTAACTTGCTTGAACGTCTTAAGAAACATGAACCGATGTGTACTAGGTTTTATTGGTTGTATTTAATGCATGAGCGAATTCTAGTGATCCCATGTTAGGAGCTTCTTAGCCGGCTCGACATAGGAGTGAAGTAGGAGCTTATAGGATTGGGGAAGTAAGTACGCCACCTCATGAATGGTATTAAGGAATATAACCCGTCATCCATGCAACTGTAACAAGTAATTAACCTGTAAAAGATATCTAGGGAGTAGTGAAATCTAAGTAAACACAATTCTCCCATATATTTCTCACACCTCTATCTTTATTTAGTTTATTTTCATTTTTGTTATTTTAATTTGATTGCATCTTAGTTATTGGGTTAGTTGACTAGCAACTAATTCCGCCTATCCTTCCTATACCCGAGATTTTAATTGCTTTTCATAAAATAAAAAAAAAAACACAAAAAGAATCATCCCTCACCTCTAGACCTAGTTCTTAGGTTTTCTAATCCTAGCGACACTATTCCTGAGTTGAACGATCAATCCCCCGGTACTTGTCACTATACTATACTACAACGATCAGGTACACTGCCTGGTGGGGGTTGTAAGCTTCTCGAGATGCCTCGAGAGGTAAAGCCTGGTGCAATTCCCACGCATCAAGTTTTTGGCGCCGCAGCCCGGGGAATAGTTATTGTCTAGGTTAGGATTTCTTTTTATTAGGTCTACTTGCTAGATTCCTTTCTAGTAAGATTTTATTTTTATTTTTAGGTTCTCTTTAGTCTATCTTATTTCTTCGTGCTTTTGTTCGTAACTCTTTACCATCCGACATCATGGAAGGTGGTAACATCTTTGAACCCATCAACCCACCAATTAAAGACTACCCACAAAACCCACCACTAGCAAACCAACCTCCTAGGCCCCGAACCTTAGCAGAGTATTTCCGACCTAGCCACCAAGGCTATCGAAACACCATTGAGCTCACCCAAGGAGCCAATGTGTCTCCCTTGCGATCCGACACCATCCGGTTGGTGCAAAACGGATGTGCATTCCATGGACTTCATTCTGAAGATCCTAATCAACATCTCAAGGACTTCCTTAAAATCGTAGATTCCATAGACCTAGATGTTGCAACTAGAGAGACGACCCGATTACGCCTATTCCAATTCTCTCTACGTGATCAAGCTAGTCAATGGCTTGAAGGTTTACCCGCGGGATCCATCACCTCATGGAATGATCTCACCACTCGTTTCCTTGCTCAATTTTTCCCACCGGGGAGAACTACCAAGCTTAGAAATGATATCTTGATGTTCCAACAACATCAAGGTGAAACTCTATATGAAGCATGGACTCGTTTCAAGGACTTACTTTTTGGAGTCCCTCATCATGGCATAGATCTTTGGCTCCAAGTCCAAATCTTCTATGACCATATCGACCTCTCCATGAGGCGAACCATTGACCAATCGGCCGGTGGCAAGCTACGTGATCTTAGTGCGGAAGAATCATGGGAACTCATAGAAGATCTTGCTCTCTATAAAAACGAAAGTTGGAATGATCCCCGTGATTTGAACAAAACGGTCAAGGCAATATCTTTGCCTTCGAACAATTCTAGCACTCCCGACCGTAGGATCATGGAACTTGAGGACCAAGTCAAGTTTCTCATGAAATCCTACGAAGCTCCTAAGCCTTTAAGCCAAGTGAACAAAATCACTTCTTCATGCGAATTATGTAGTGGTCCCCATGACACTCGTGATTGCGTGGAACTCCCCGGAACAGCTTTTGCGGACTACGCATCCTCGCGTACCGACGAAGCGGGAGATAGGTGGTACACTTTCAAACCCGAGACAAACCCTTACGGTGATTCCTACAATCCTTCTTGGAAAAATCACCCGAACCATAGGTGGAAACAAAACCAAAACATGCCCCAAAATAATTCTTCCAACCCACCTAATCGTTACCAACCAAACGGTCCACCATCTAACCGTACTTTCAACAACAATCCTTCCAATAACTATGGTAGTACCAACAATCTTGAAGGGTTGATGTCCAAGTTTATGGCATCTCAAGAAGCTCGCATATCTAAGTTTGAAGCCGATTTCAAACATAAGCAAAGCGAGATGACCACCAAAATTGACACATTGTTGAAAGTTCTCAATGATCGAGAAATGGGAGCATTACCAAGTGACACGTCAAGAACCCGAAAGTAAACATTAATTCCATATCATCAGTTTCGTCACCCACTTCTTGTCGGCAATACTACTCGGTTAAATCAACAAGCACGTGTTTCAAATAAAACCAAATTCTTCAAAAGGACCAATCAAATAAAACACCCGATATCAAACCGGTCAAAAACATAGTTGAAACATCTCCTACGCAAGACCTTGACGATGAATTCAAGGAGCTCCACCTTGAACGCCCCGTCATTGCTGTCTTAGCCCGTGCTCCCTACTATAGTGCCCTCCTAGAAAACTATGAGAAATTTAAACTAGGTAAAAATGGGACCGCCTTCATTCAAAACAAGTTGCCTAAAAAGCTTGATGATCCGGGTATATTTGTTTTGCCTTGTAAGATAGGAAGATCTGAAGCTTTCGACACACTAGCCGATTTAGGATCAAGCCTCAACTTGATTCCTTTATCCCTTTTCACCACTCTCAAGCTAGGAAAGTCAGAGGAGACGGAGGTATTAATTGGTCTAGCGGATGGGAGTATTGCCCACCCGGTTGGGATGATTAAGGATGTTGTTGTTCACGTAGGGAAGTTAACTATTTTAGCAGATTTCCACGTCCTAGATATGGTTAGTGACACTACATGCCCATTACTAGTAGGAAGAGGATTCTTAGCAACCGCTAGCGCCATGATAGATTGTAAGGAGTCTAAGATAGCGGTAGGTGAGGGTGATACTTGGTTGGTATATGATGTTAAGAAACATAGCTACAATTGTGAGGATGAGCTGACACCACATTGGGTAGAGATGAATAGGAGACCATCGAGATATGGACCGTGGGTAGAAAGAAACTTTATAGGACCTCAACGCCCATTCTACCTAGAGAAAGATTTCATGGACAAAACACATTCGGTGGAACAACTCTTAGCTAGAGATGTAGAGCTAGATCCTTTTGAGGACCCCCTAGTCTTTAGGAAAATGATTGAGTTCTTAAGCGTAATGCCTATTAACATAGAGATGAACAAGTAGAAGAGAGAGGGCAATAAATGTAAATGGAGGTGGGACAAGCCACCAAAGGAAGGTGACGGATCATGGCATATGAAGATGAAGAAAAGTTTGAAAGGTCATACCATACTAAGGAAACTGATAGGAAGTTGAAACCTAAGTTTGTTCCCAAAGATGTCCTCAATGAGGAACTCACCCATGTCACGTAGTAACCCATGACCTTGAGTCTAGCTAAAAGACTCGTAAATAAAGAAAAGCGCTTCTTGAGAGGCAACCCATGTTTTGTGTGATTTTTATTTTGTTTGATTGTTATTTGTTTCCGTATGCATGCTTTATTTTTATTGTTGGTTGATCATGTCTCAAACTAAAATGGTGAAAATACTTTATTTTGTTGTTTGGCTTAGTCTTAACTTCATCCAAAGGTATTTCGCAAAAGCTAAGTGTAAGGGGAAACCCCAAATATGTTTTTAAGAAACAAACTTGATCATGATTCTCCACAATATTAAATGAACATGTATATTCGTATTTGTTAGAGTCAAATGCTTGTATCGAGTCATAATGATGTTTTGCAGGATTTTCCAGGTAGTAGGACAAGGTTTTTCCAGAAATTTTTTGGAAACTTAACATAAGAATTTCTGCAGGTCACTCATGACGGCGTCAGGAAGAAATTCCTGACGGCGTCACGTGTAAAAATCTGGAAATTTTACCAGTTTTGTTTTTCTATAGAGTCTTAAAGTTTTTGTTGAATCTTTAGTTTTATAATCTCCAAGAAATCTGTAAACATAATTCCACAAGCATTATATCTTACTTTGTTTTCTAGGACTTGATAGCATATATAGATTGCCGCCGATTTTACGCGAGGTTGCCTTGTTTGTTTTCTCAGGTTTAACAAGTTATGTTTGACAAGAAGATGATTTATATTCTGGAAGGGAAGCTTTGACTGTTCATTTTCTTGGAGGAAGATCTAACCTTGTTACCATACTATCCATACCTGTAAGGGGAGGGTAAATGATGATACCTTATAGTATACACTTACGCTTGAGTTTGTTTGTTTGATGGTAGATTTGTAATAAAACTATGAGAAATACTTGTTAGTGTAATTTTAGCACCAAATTTAAATTTTTTTACAACATTTAGGAGTGAAACTTTAGCCTTAGCAAGCGTCTTATGGATAGGAGGTTGTATGACTAGCACAAAACCGTACCACTTAAAAAAATTTCCACCCAAATATGTGAGGTTTGCCTTTAGATTTGATAGGAAAATCATTTATTATTAGTGCTTATGTGTGTACCGGTAGCATTTAGATTCTAGAACTTGCGTTAGTGATGCATCCCGAGACCGCTAGTGAGACTACATTCGTGTAGTAGGATTTACTACATGATAATAGGCATTAGGATCACCCTTGTGTTAATTACTTGACCACTTAAGTCATATTACATGGCTAGTAAAGTCAGTAGATTTTTCCCACACCTTAGCGTTGTACTCATTTTTAGTACACGAAACCCCTAGTACACCCCTCCGAGCCTATCTTTTTGTTTCTAACTTTAATCATCTTACTTAAAGGAAAAATTTGTTACACCCCATTTAAATGTACAACCAAATCGCCTTAGCCTTCCGTGTATGCACTCATCTTTAGTGCATTATTGTTACATGTTTAAAGTTAATTATCTAATTGATTACATGGTTGCTAAGTCGAGTCATATCCTTGTACATATTTTTTTGGGACGATTGGGACTCATGGGTAAAGTACTTATATTATGGAGTAATGGGGAAAAACATCATATTATTACCCCCATATGTGCATTAATCTTAAAAGTACTCCAAGTGTTTTGATTATCTTAATTCGAGTCATTAGATTAGTTTATTGTAAAGTATGTAAAAATTCAAGTGTAAGGGGAATGTTCATTCCCCATGATGTATTATTTTGGATGGTAGGGTAAGAGTGTATGCAAAAAAAAAATAAATAAAAAAAAAAGAGAGAGAGAGAAAAAACCATACGGACTACCATCCCGTTTCATTCTATGTTAATTTTAAGTTTTTGTTATTTTTGATTTATTAGCTTAAGTCGAGTCTAGTCTTGGCTTAGCAACGCCATATTGTACATGTAATTAACCAAGATGATTAGCTCGCCACCAGAAAAGATTGCCTATATCCAACAAAACCGTGTATTCCATATCCCTACACCTAACGTTACAACCCTTTAAAAGACCTCTTTGATAGTTTATCCTAGGTGCTTACGCCATGTGGTGGAGGTTTGATCCTTTCCCAAGCCTATGGTAATCTATTTTGCTATGACAGGTAGTGAGAGATGTTTTCCATTTCCATATTGTGATATATACTTTATTACACCCGAGAGATGTGAGTATCTAAACACTATTTGTGAGGTGCTAGTGTATGACCTCCGTGCTTGTCTTTGGTCTTTAGTGGAACGATTATTTGTTTTATTTACTTTTATATTAGTTTTGAATGACCCCTAGCTTGTATTTTAATTAGAATAAAAGTGCATTTGCTTGAGGACAAGCAAATCTCAAGTGTAAGGGTATATGATGAGGCGAAAAATGAACCGTTTTTAGGGGTTCATCTAAGCCCGGAATTGAATTTATTTGATCAAATATTTCCCTAAATCGTTCCTTTTGTGATTTTAGGTACTTTGGGAGTGAATTCTGGAAAAGGAAGCGTTTTGGACGTTTTTGGAGCATAAAAGTAAAGAAAACGGCAAAGTCTTAATTTTCCTTGCTGTGAACAGTACCTGACGGCGTCAAGAAGGATTTTCTGACGGCGTCAAGAGCACAAGTTGGTGACGGTCCAGTAGAGATGTGATGGCGTCAAGCCAAGGGCGTCAAGAGTAAAATTTGGTGACGGCCTGAAGCAAGATTACACATGACGGCGTCAACTTTGGATCTAGGCAGTCCGAGAATTTTATTGGTGGCGAAATGACGGCGTCAGATTTTTCCTCTTGACGCCGTCACCTCACAAAATCTATAAATACTTTTCTATTTTTCATTCATAAAGGGAGGAACTTGTGTGGAGAATTCTAGGGCCGAACCTAATAAACCCTAGGTCGTTTGTAACAGTATTTTCAAGGGTTTTCACCCCTTGAAACCTTTCATGTTCAATTGAGATAAGTCTCCTTTCAATTCATTCAATATGTCTATGTGTTGTTTGAAAATATCTTATGCTTGTATTGATTTTAACATGCTAGGCTAGATCTTTTATGTGTTTGCTTAGATGTAATGAAACCTAGATGTTGATTATAGGTTGATTGCTTGTTTATAGTTGTAATGGATGAATGATTTCAATGTTAGGCTTAAGAAAACAGGCAGATCTCCATTGTGTAACTTGATTGAATGTCTTAAGAAACATGAACCGATGTGTACTAGGTTTTATTGGTTGTATTTAATGCATGAGCGAATTCTAGTGATCCCATGTTAGGAGCTTCTGAGCCGGCTCGACATAGGAGTGAAGTAGGAGCTTATAGGATTGGGGAAGTAAGTACGCCACCCCATGAATGGTATTAAGGAATATAACCCGTCATCCACGCAACTGTAACAAGTAATTAAACTGTAAAAGATATCTAGGGAGTAGTGAAATCTAAGTAAACACAATTCTCCCATATATTGCTCACACCTCTATCTTAATTTAGTTTATTTTCATTTTTGTTATTTTATTTTGATTGCATATTAGTTATTGGGTTAGTTGACAAGCAACTAATTCCGCCTATCCTTCCAATACCCTAGATTTTAATTGCTTTTCATCAAATAAAAAAAACACAAAAAGAATCATCCCTCACCTCTAGACCTAGTTCTTAGGTTTTCTAATCCTAGCGACACTATTCCTGTGTTGAACGATCAATCCCCCGGTACTTGTCACTATACTATACTACAACGATCAGGTACACTGCCTGGTGGGGGTTGTAAGCTTCTCGAGAGGTAAAGCCTGGTGCAATTCCCATGCATCAGTTAGGTTACCATTTGGAACCTTGCAACATGGGTTAGTTCATATAATAATATGTTTATATATGCATATGTTTGTCCAATTTAATTAGATTTTATAACGATTATCCCTTTATGACTTTTATAGACCGAATGATGAGCAAGAGCAATACTATGTATGTATATATACATATGAGCATTATTATAACACAACCATTTTATTTCATTAGAAAGAAAACATGGGACATACAACCACTTGGACAACAACAACACTTAAAACATCCTAGGATTCCTAGGGAACAACTACAACTTCTTATGGAAAGATCTTCAAAATACAAGAGAATCCATTGTGAAAGACTCCTCCATTGGGGTCACATCATCTACTTCAATCATTCTAGATTGATCATTTGGGAAGTTGCTCTTAATGTGGTCAAAGATGTGTGACAAGAGTCTAGCATATGGAAGTGGTTCCTTATTGTAGTACAAAGCTTCCATTCGTTTTGGTATAAAGTAAGCAAAGTTGAATGGAGTTTCGGTCATAATACAATAGAGCATGTACCCAACAACGATGGGTAACTTTTCTTGAGGTTCCACCTCCATAAACACATTCTTCAACAAGACATCCGCCCAAGGCATCAACTTGAAGTGAAGTTGATTTTTGTTCCAGTGTTCGAATGGAGCCTTCACACAATGATAGTCGGGTTGTAGAATAGTTTTTTGAATGATGACGACATGAATTGGGGCCACTAAAGTATAATTGCTCGGATGATAGTGCCTTATATTCAAGAAGTCCACCGTCTTGGTAGACCTTGTATAGAACAAGTTTCCCTTAGAACATACATTCAAAACCTTTCCCAACTTTCTTAAACTCAATGCATACCCATGCCCATACATACGAAAATTGAGGGTAAGAGAAGGTTGATCTAGATAGAACCTAGTATAAAATTCTTGAAGATGCCTAGGATAAATTTCGATGGGTAGGTCACGAATTAAAGAGAAAGCTTTAGCATGGATGAATGGTTTTCTTATACTATTGGCACACATGAAATTTTTTTCGCATTCACGACCTTCACGAAACTCACGGTACTCAAATGCTCCATACACATTAGTCTTGTTTGATTCGTCAACACGTTTCATGAAAAACTTGGTTGCCATTTTTGAAGAGAAGATAAGTGTTACTTAAGGAAGATGAAGGTTGTGATAAGGATATATGACACAAAATTACTCCTTTTATAGCCAATTAGTATAAATTAGGTGTGGTTAGGGAAGAGCTTATAGTCCTAAAGATAATCATACTTAGTACTAAGATTCTTCGTACAAGATGAGTTGAAAGAAAGTGGTGTATGGGGAAGATAATTATTCTTGAATGACATGAGTGATTAGGGTTGAGTTAGTTATGAGTTTGGTTGGATTTGGATTACAAAGTACTCATGTTAGATCCTATGATAGTTGCATGCATTCTTTACAAAAGATGTGCATGAATTTATCATAGTTGATGAGTGAAAATATCATCAAGTCCTTTGAGTATGACTTTGTTGAACGCAATTTTGAACCAACAATACTCAAAGCATAAATCAAATGCAAGCATTTTGTGTACATCATTTCGAGAGAATGGTTGGTTTGTGCAAAGATGACAATTGTATCAAATTAGGTTACACAAGCAAGATCTTATAAACCATCACACATTGTATAGAGAGTTATTGTACAATGATAGATATCTCCGGTTTATAATTTGATGTGTAGAATGTCGACCAAAATAAGCCTTATATGTTGTTAGCAACAACATTATAGATTTCCAAAATCTTGAGTGAGATGCTTGGTTTACTTGGTCTATTCATAGCGTATTTTAGTTTGTTACGCAATACCTCGCCGAATTTAAGTTCGGGGAATTCTCTTCAACTATGTTAATAGTTTGTGTGTTTGCATAATACCTTTTCTTTTCTTTTCTATTTTACCCTAAACACATGGCATGCATACTACACATAAATCGAGCAAGTAGATTTAGATATAAAATCTTCAACACAAGTGTGAGTTGTGATCCAATAGTTTTATCTAATCTTGGTATCTTAACAAAATAAACTCTCAATCTTATTACGATGTAACAAGACCTTTTTGTGTCAAGATTTCTTGCCCCATCACATAGTATAGACATGTAGAATCAAGAATATTATCAATCATTGTTTGAATAATGAGTTGATGAATATTTTTCATTTTTGGAATTTGTGAGTTCCTTTCATGCCTTCACATAGGACCTAATCACATAAGCATATAAGCTCTAGGAGCATCATAATGACCTTTAAAACATAAAAGATTGTTCTCTTCAGATGCATGTTATAGCATCAAAACCTATCCCAAAGCAATTTGGACTCTTGAAAAATGTCATGCCAAAAAAAACTAATCTTGTTTGTCTTATGACCTAAAAGTCCTTTTATACAAGTCACCAATGACTTGTTGTATAGAATGACCCCTCGCTTCTCTCATATCCTTAGGATTGCCTTCAACCGAAACATTAATTTGTAATGTCGGCGACCCCTCATGATTTTGAACATTTTGTTCGTTAATCATGTCATCTTCTGCCGAAGAGGATAGTTTGGGCTTGGGCATGCTCTCATCAAAAGTCACGTAGAGAGATTCCTTAATCCTCATTGTTTCCTTGTTAACCACTATGTATGCTTTACTAGATTGAGAGAATCCTAGGAACACACCATCATACGACTTTGGGTCGAATTTGGTGAAATATTCTTTGGTGTTAAGTATAAATACTTTGCAACCAACTACTCCAAACTACTCTAAGGAAGACTTCCTATTTCTAAGTATTTCATATGGAGTTTTATTAATGACCTTTCTTATATGAATTTTATTAAAGATATAGCATGAGGTATCTAGGTCATGGCACCAAAACTTTTGTGGGATGGATTGCTCGTCAATCATTACACGACTCATCTTTCTTAACTTACGATGTGTTCTTTCAACAATCTTAAGCGATTGAGAAGTGAACGGGCCCGATAAGTTATAAGATATTCGATGTTGTTCACAAAAGGTTCCAAATTGTCTTTTATCAATTTCACTACTATGATTTGTTTTAATTGAGACAATTGAACAATCAAGTAGGTTTTCAAGTTTCTTTCTTAAAATTAAGACTTCATCCTTATTCTCTAAAAACACTATCCGAGACAATTTGGATAACCATCTATAATCATTAAAGTGTAGAAGTTTCCTTCTTGACTTTGAATTGAAGATGAATCATACAAATCTAAGTGCATCAATCCTAAAACCTTATTTGTTGACTCTTATTGCTTGCTTAACCTTGATTCCCTAGACATGTATCACAATAATGCCTTTCAATACACAACAATGGTAAATTGCTTACTAGCTTGTCGGCAAGACCTAACTTCCTAAGTCGAGGCGTTGGGTTATTTATCATGTTTGAAATGCATATATATATTGTTACAAATAATCTATGATTAAACGATGTACAAGTTGTTTCGCCTACGACCTTTAGGTAGTATGTTACCGTTCTTACTAATGATGCAATTTATATTGGTAAACATGATACTACAATCATCATTATTTAGATTACTTGTACTACAACACATAGGGTCTAGATTACTACCATGCTCATCATTGGTAAATTCTATAAAGTCATGAAGAGTATTATCATTGAGGTTTGCACAAGTTTTTTGAGGAAAGAAAGGTTTAGCAAAGGCATTTAATGATGATTTATTTTTACTCAGACTTCTGGCGCGTTGGTCGCGCGTTGACGCATCAGGCAGCGAGCCAGGATCGGTAATTATTGATTCATGACCTTCTTTTACAAACACAGCGGATTTGCTTTGACTTGTAAAAGTATTTTTATCTTTTTCAGAAAAGCCAAGACCTCCCTTGTCATGAAAGGGTTTTTGTTCACTTAATATTTTGTTTAAGTCTATGCTACTTTTCTCAAATTTAAGTAGTATCAATTTATTTTCAAGTTTACTAACTTCTTTCTTGAGTTTATGTATATCTATTGTATGTTTCCCAATACTTCTCAAGATATGTTCGTTAAGTCTAATTAACTCCTCATTTTCTTTTTGTAACTAATGAATAGTATGATTGGACGAGGAAGGATTAGATGATACCTCAAGAGCTTCAAGTGTAGTGAGGTAAGTGGATTCTTCATGTGAGTGATTCTCATCTTCACTATTGTTCCAAACCGTTCCGACGAATGCCATCTCTTGATCATTGCATCTTCTATGTTCATTGTGATTATTGAGTTCCCTTGTTGTCACAATGTCTTCATCATCTACTCCTTCGTCTTTATCAAAAGAAGCATCTTGATCACTAGTTTGGCTTGTAGTAACATCATCTTCAAGATCTAGTGAATTGTCCTCTTCCTTGGTGATGACTCTAGCATTATCTAGAAATTCTTCATAAGAAAGAAGATCGTCACTTATCTTCTTAAAAGATAATTGTCCCACCCTTCTTGTTTCATCAACCTCCGCTTCTTCAATTTGCCAATTCTTGACTTGTGTGGTATCATGACAAACAAAAAGGAGTAAGTCCCAAATCTCCTTTGCGGTCTTGCACATACATACCCTCTCAAGCTCCTCTTGAGGTAGGGCATCATATATGATCATTTTGGCTCGATCATTCTTGTCGGCCATCTTCCTTTCCTTATCATCAAAATCACCATTTTGGAAGATTTCCCATAAGTCATAATCCTTAGACCTAACATAGGCCTCGAATAGGATTTTCCAAAAATGAAATCCTTTGTATTCAAATGGAGGTGGTCTTTCCATAGAACGCCCCTCTCTATAGTTCTCTTGAGCCATGGATCTATACTTGATGCGTGGGAATCGCACCTTGCTTTACCTCTCGAGGGATCTCGCGAGGCTTACAACCCCCACCAGGCAGTGTACCTGATCGTTGTAGTATAGTATAGTGACAAGTACCGGGGGATTGATCGTTCAGCTTAGGAATAGTGTCGCTAGGATTAGAAAGCCTAATTAATAGTTCTAAAGATGAAAGATGATTATTTTTTTTGTGTTTTTATATTTTAATGAAAGCAAGTAAAATCTCGGGTTTTGGAAGAGTGGGCGGAATTAGTTGTTATTCAACTAACCCAAAAACTACTTTATAACTAATTAAACTAATGAAAATGAAATTAAGCTAATATTAAACTAAGGTTGTGAGCAGTATTTGGAGAAATTGTGTTTACTTAGACTTCATTACTCCCTAGATATCTTTTACATGTCAATTACTTGTTACACTTGTATGGATGACGGATTGTATTCCTTAATACCATTCGTGGGGTGGCATACATAACTCCCCAACTCTATGAGCTCTTATCTCCTCCTACACCATGACCCAGCACAACTATAGGGATTGTAAACAGTGGCTCATGCATTAAATACAACCAATAAAGACCTAGTACGCCTCGGTTCATGTTTCTTAAGACGTTCAAGCATGTTACCATTTGGAGATCTGCCAGTTTTCTTAAGCCTAACATATAATATCATTCACCCAAGAACAAGAATAGACAAGTAATTAACACATAATCAACATCTAGGTTTCATTAGATCTAAGCAAACACAAAAGAAATCTAGCCTAGCATAGTAGAATTAAGATAAGAACAAAAGATAAACAACCAACACATAGACATATTGATTGAATTAAGAATATACTTATCTCAATTACAATGCAAGGTCTCAAGGGTTTGGAACCCTTGAAAAACCTGTAAAAGAGGCACCAAAATCGTCTTTAGGGTTTTACCAAAACTTCTCCTCATTTAATAAAAAAACTAGAAAACTATATATAGGAAAAACTGGCTGACGGCGTCAAGAGTTAATTCTGACGCCGTCAACTCACCGCCATACACTTCCTCGGACGCCCTAGATCCAATTGTGACGGCCTTGGTGACGCCGTCACCACCTACGGTAAATTAATCTTTGGCCACTTTGACGCCGTCATCTCTTCATCTGACGCCGTCACCAGCTACGGTAAAATATTCATCTTGTCTGACGCCGTCAAGAGCAAACCCTTGACGCCGTCACCTTGTGTTTCCAGCTTGGATTTTTGGTACTTTGTCGTTTTCTTCACTTTATGCTCCAAAAACGTCCAAAATAGCCTCTTTTCCAGAATTCACTCTCCAAACACCTAAAATCACAAAAGGAACGATTTAGGGCAATATTTGATCAAATAAAGTCGGATTCGGGCTTAAATGACCCCCTAAAAATGGATCATTTTTCGCCTCATCAATACTCAACTTTACCAAAAATCTTAGTTAGGATTTTAGATTTTTGGGAAAGAAGTTTTTGACTTAAAACGACTTCTCGGGAAGGCTTTAAAGCTCAAAAACTTGAGTATTCTGCTCTGATACCAATTGTAGAACTGTAGAGGGGGTGAATACGGTTTCTTCGGCTTTTAGATGTTTAAAAACATTAAGCCAAAGAGAGCACTAAGTGGTTGTACAATAATCCAACAACAACTACAAATACCTTAGAAAAATTATAATTCAAACCCTTAGAAAGACAGACAATACCACAACCCAATTAGGTAGAGAACTGATCCCAGCCACCAGACTTGTTGCTTATACATTGGAGCAATGTGTGCACCAAAAACTTCCACTTGGGACAAAACTGATTCTTTAGCCATTTTGTTGTTTCAGTGCTTTTATAACCAGCTTCCCTCAATCCAGCAAGTATCACTTCAGTGTTAGAGTGAAAAACACCATTCTCATCATCCAACTAAAGCTTTGTCCTTATCAATGACTCTGTCTCCACACACTCATTTCCTTCAACCGTAGCAACTATCTCTGTGTCAGACCTTTTCCTAGCAGATGCCCAAAACTGCTTCACCAATGATTCATATATCACATTCGGAGAATGTGTGAGAGCATAATGAATCTTGGAAGGTAGCAAAAACTCCACCATTGAATCATATAATTCATGATCTTTTGTCTTACTCAAAAAGGCAACCTTGTTATGATCGTGCTTGAATTCAAGTGATACCATTGGGAGAAATTGTGAGAAATGGATATGAATTATTCGAATAAGGAGAGGGTTTAAATTGATTGACAAGGGAATAGTTTAATTTGGGCGAAGATATGCGAAGTAGGTTATAAGTGGAAGTTACCCAATCGTGGTCAAGAATATCGGAACAAATCGTTGACCATGTCTGACGTGTAAAGCGGCTTCATCCAATTTCAAAATAACCCTTCAGCAGAAACACATAGTCAATCTGCTGATGAAAAAGTCAATCAGGGGAATCCACTCAAACGTAAAAATATCTTCGGTAAATATCTTGATTTTTACTCTTCCACCTAACTCGCATTAATTACCTTCAACTTTGACTTCGCCTATAAAATAATCCCCAAATCACGTTTTACCAATATCAATTACCCCCAAATATCATCAAACCCTAATTTCTCAATTACATCCCAATTTTCCACCAAAAACCCTCAATTAACCATGTCTTTCAATCCAAACATAATCAGCATCTCATCAGACTCTTCTGATAATGAGGAACCACATTGGTTGTCATTTTTCACTGCAGACACCCCTTATGAGGAACTTAAGGAATATTTTCCTTCCTCTCCTCCCAGTGATGAGGGACCTTCACATCCACCACAAGCAGCCCCCCGGGAAGACAGATCTCCCTTCATCTTTACCTCTTCCGAGGAAGATGAAGATGATAATGAGCCTTTCCAGCCTCCTTCCACTCCTGAGAGACCCCAGTCTTCAAGAAGAAGACCCCAACCAAGACCAAGAAGGTCAAATCCCCCTTTACCAAAGGAAAGGGAAGTGGTGTTACGGTTACCTTGTCTAGAAAAGAACAAGGGTAAAGATAAGATGGAGGATGTTAAGGGTAAGGGAAAAGGGAAGGTGGAGTAGAGGTTAATGTGATGTTGCCAGGGAACAAAGTTATAAAACTAGGTTCTTGAGCATCTTTGTCGTTTTCATCAATCCATCCTTCCACTTTCAGCTTTAGCTTCTTCATTGTACTGGTTATGCATCAATCAACTTTTGTAATAGATGATAGGAGCTAGAATAATTTGGATAGGCATTGTATAGGATTCAACTTGTATTTCATTTTGAAGTTGTTTGTTAGCTGTAATTTGTTTCTTAAATGAATGAAAAAATCTTTTCCCAATTTTGACCTTTTTATTTTTGCATCAGTAGAAACAACAAATCTCAGCATCCTTTATACTTCAGAAGAAACAACTTTACTCTTCCATGACTACTTTCCAATTGAACTAATCTTGGTGATTATCAACTTAAAATCAGCAACAACTTATAAGGGCATCCTGCAAAATAGACACAAAATAGCAAACAAACCAAACAAAACTTACAAAAACATTAGTTGGTTAGTGTTAGCAATCAAAAATATACAATGATATGAAATTTACACCAACAATCCTCCCCTGATGCATATGCCTCCCCTGAGGCTTATGCCTCCCCTTAAACTCTGCAGTCAAGGGTTAAGCATACCAATATGGACCACTAAGTGTTGAAACCTAGGCCCATCAAAAGCCTTAGTTAACAAATCTGCCACATTATCATCTGTGTGAATTTTAACCACTTTTATCAAATGTTTTTCATAAACATCTCTTATAAAGTGGTGCCTGATTTCAATATGTTTGGTTCTATTATGAAAAACTGGATTTTTAACAATGCAAATGGTACTTTGATTGCCAATATAAATGGTGGTATTCATGAAATTAAACCCATAATCCAGCAATTGATTCTGAATCCGTAGAACCTGTCCACAACAATTGGCAGCAGTAACATACTCTGCTTCAGTAGTAGAGGTAGCCACAATAGTCTGTTTCTTGCATTGCCAAGAAATCAATCTTCTTCAAAGGAATTGGCAACCTCCAGTTGTGGATCTTCTATCCATATTGGCACCAGCATAATCACTATCACTAAAAGCTTCCAACCTAAAAGGAGAGTCTCTTAGATACCAAAGACCCAAATTGGGTTGGCCTTTAAGGTACTTGAATATCTTTTTCACTGCATTCAAGTGGGAAGTAAGTGGAGTGACCTGGTGTCTAGAACAAGCACTCACAGCAAATGTAATGTCAGGCCTAGAAGCTGTCAAATACATTAAGGAACCAATCATGGATCTGTATAAATGAACATTCACAGGAAGATCTGGTTCAATATTGTTCTTTGGTTTTGGAGCTTCATAGGGTGTAGTGGCAGTCCTGACATTCTCCATATCAAACTTCTTCAACATGTCTTTGACATACTTACCCTGACTAATAAAGATACCATCAAGTTTCTGCTGAACCTGTAAACCCAAAAAGAAAGTGAGCTCCCCTATGGCACTCATTTGAAACTCTCCCTTCATTAAGTCATCAAACTCCCTGCACCAAGCTTCTTTAGTGGACCCATATATGATGTCATCCACATACACTTGCACAAGGATTATATCTCTAGAATCTTTCTTAAGAAAGAGTGTCTTGTCAATGGCACCTCTTCTGTAACCATGCTTCAGCAGAAATGCAGAAAGCCTAGCATACCAAGCTCTTGGTGCCTGATGAAGTCCATAGAGAGCTTTGACCACCTTGTAGACATGATTTGGGTGATATGGGTCTTCAAAACCTTTGGGTTGAGTCACATATACCTCTTCTTCAATCTCACCATACGGAAAAGCACCTTTCACATCCATCTGATACACCATGAATCCCATATAAGATGCATATGCCAAGAAGATTCTAATTGCCTCAACTCTTGCCACTGGTGCAAAGACTTCATCATAGTCTATGCCTTCCTCTTGCCTGAACCCCTGAGCCACTTATCTAGCTTTGTTTTTCACCACAATCCCCCTTGCATCTCTTTTATTTTTCAAAATCCATTTTGTCCCAATTGCAAATTTTCCATCAGGGAGGGGTACCAGTATCTAAACCTGTTGATTCTTAAATTGCAGCATCTCTTCTTGCATTGCTTCAAGCCAACTTGAATCAAAAAGTAAACAAACAATGCTTAAAGTCTGTATGATTGTCTCTTTGTTGATTTGAGACATCGGACATGAAAGCAACTTCACCATATTTAGTGTTTTTCACTGTACTTCTAGTTCTCACAGGTGCTTGAAGATCTCCAATAACCTTTGATAAAGGATGAGCAATATTGATCCTCTTTGTTGCAGTGGGGTTGACATCAATGGTGGTGTCAAGATTGTTCACAGTAGGTCTAAACTCATAATCATAGGAAGAGGAAGTGAAGATTCCAGCTTTGGGTTGGTGATTGCCAAGATCAGAAGGACTTGGAAATCTGGTATATGGTTTTCCAAAGTCTGTGGATACTTCAGCAGAAATGGGAGATTGTGCAGCAAGACTATCAGCAGATTGTATCACATCAGAAGGAACAGAAGAACCTTCAGTAAAATTGTCAGCAGAATCCTGGTTTCCACTGACTGCTTGTGCTGATTGTCTGAGTAAAGCCTCAGTCTCTTTAGCAAACTTCTCACCAAGCCTCTTAATTAGCTTCCTGACTGGCTGCATGTTCTTGCTTCTGGAGTCTAGCAAGATCCTCTGCATAGTGTGACTCATCAGCAGAATGATCATGTGCAAAAGGGTTAGGAGGAAAAGAAGGTACAACAATGGTTTGTTCATCTTTCTCAGAGTCACTTTCTGAGTCATCATCCAGGGTACCTACAGAGTTAGTGAGAGAATCTTTGGTACCTGCAGATTGGTTAGAAACATGTCTAGTATACCCCAAGTGATTAGTCAAGTAATCTAGGTCAAAATACCAAGTATGACCTTGTCCTTGAACATTAGGCTTATCTTCTAGGTATCTCAGATTATGGGTCTCCTCAATCTTTTTAGCATGTAAATTATACACCCTATAGGCCTTACTATGAGTTGAATAACCCACAATATACCCCTAATCAGATTTGCCATCAAACTTTCCCAGTGAATCACTAGTGTTCAAAATGGTCACTTTACAACAAAAAGTTTAAGGTAATGAATGTTTGGAACTTTCCCAGTGAGAAGCTCATAAGGTGTCTTGACTTGAGGTCTAGTGATGGATACCCTATTCAAAACATAACAAGCAGTGCTTATTGCTTCAGTCCAGAACATAGTGGGTAACTTAGAGTCTGCAAGCATGGATCTTGCTGCCTCTATTAAGGTCCTATTCTTTTTTCAGCAACCCCATTTGGTTGTGGGGTTCTTGGAGTGCTATAGTCCCTTTTTATCCCTTTAGACTTACAGAATTCTATGAATACAACATTTTTGAACTCTGTCCCATTATCACACCTAATGCCTTTAACCTTTTTATTTAGCTGGTTTTCAACAAGGGTAACGAATTATTTTAAAATAGGAGTTGTTTCATCTTTAGTTTTCAAAAAGAATACCCAACAAAACCTGCTATAATCATCAGTGATTACTAGGCAGAAGTACTTAAGATCAATACTTCTGATTGGAGTTGGACCAAAGAGATCTATGTGCAGCAACTGAAGAGGTTCTGAGATGGTGCTCACAGCTGTTATGGCTTTGTAAGCGGCTCTGTGTTGCTTTCCTTTGTTGCAGGCAACACAATTATGTTCATTGGTGAAGACTTTTGAAGGAAGGCCCTGAACAAGACCAAGTTTAGAAAGCTTGTTAATGGTCTTGAAATTCACATGAGCCATTCTCCTATGCCATCTTGTAGATTCATCCAGGGAAGCTTTGGCCACCAAACAAGTTAGATCACCTTCAGGTTGGACATCATTCAAATTGAATGTGTACAAATTGAAAGTTCTAGGAACTCTTAGAAGAATTGTTGTATCTTCTGGAAGTTTGAAGAATTTAGAGAGCACAAGACATTCATCCTCAGAGAAGAAAACTTTATTCTTGGTGTCACAAATTTGTGATACTGAGAACAAGTTGAAGTTCTGAAGTTCCTCCACATAGTATGCATTCTCAAAATCTAACTGAGGTGTTCTGATTGTTCCTTTCCCGGTAATTCTACCATCTCCTCCATCAAAAGTCACATTGCCTCCTCCTTCTATAGGTACAAATTCATGCATCTTATCTTTGTTACCTGACATACTCCTGGAACAACCACTATCTACTAAAAACTTTAAAAGATAAACCCTAAAGTCGACTGCTTCTCTCTGGCGACTAAAAGGAAAAAACGACCCATAAAAAACCCTTACTTCTAATCGACTTTCTCAATCAATCTAGTGCCTGATTCTTGATCTTACCATCTGCTTCAGGATCTCTGATTGATTGTTCATAGGGTTTTTCTTGGATCGTGTGTTTCTGGATCTCATTCGAATTTACGAATCCCTTTTAAGGGTTCTTGAATCGATCTTGTGAGTTATAGTAATCGATCATACTCATTCATCCTTACCTTTAACTATTCGATTGCTATGATGGGTGGTTTGTGATTTGGGCATTTATTATCTAAACCCTAAGCGATTAGGGTTTCAATATTACTCTTGTTTGCATGCGTGCTGTTGTGTCTGGGTTTTGAGGTTGTGGGTGTTGAGAGATGATGAACAAGGGTTTTTTGAATTCCAAAGTTGATACTATTGTGTCCAAGCCTAGTGGGAATGGTAACGTTAATTTTGAGGGTGTTGATTTGTTGTCTGAAGTGGAGCCGGTTCCACTTACAAAAGATACACCACATGGTGATGATTTGGTGCCGAGCGCTAGTGCTGATACTGTGACGAATTTGCTATCTAAGGCACATACGAACTTTGATGAAGCCATGGCTAATATTCAAATGAGATTGTTGCTAATAAGGCTTCTTCTTCATGCGATACTGGGCATAATTCTGGTCCTTATGCTTCTAAGGTTGATACTACTAGTGGAGGGAAGCCGGGTTCTTACGTGGCTGTCACTTCTAATGAACCTCTGAAACATGTGTCTAATTTTCGGAGGTTGGAATGTAGCAATAAGAAGGATGGTGTTGACCTTTCTGTTCCTTTGAAAATAGTGGAAGAGGTAAACACGAGGTTTGAGAATACTCTCTACGGTTATTTCCTTGGCCAACGCCTTGCTTTTCCTGTTGTTGATTACTATGTACGCAATGCATGGGCTAAGTTTGGTGTGCAAAAGGTTATGATGAATGCAAAGGGATTCTTCTTCTTTAAGTTCAATTCGAAGAAAGGTGTTTATGATGTGCTGGAGAACGGTCCTTGGTTGATTAGAAATGTTCCTATTATTCTTAAACCTTGGACTTTGAACACTAATCTACTGAAAGAGGATTTGACTAACATCCCGGTGTGGGTTAAATTCCATGATGTTCCCCTTGCAATGTTTTCTGATGATGGCCTCAGTCTTCTTGCCACATTGATTGGCACGCCTAAAAGGTTTGATGCTTTTACTAGCCATATGTGTAAGGAATCGTGGGGCCGCAGTAGTTTTGCAAGATGTATGATAGAAGTGAGATCGGATGAGGTGCTTAGGGAAAGCCTCACTGTTGAGATACCATTACTTGATGGTACGGGTTCGACTATTGAGAAGATACGGGTTGAATATGAGTGGAAACCACCCCGTTGTGACAAGTGTAAGATATTTGGTCATACTCTGACTGACTGCCCTAAGGTTGTTATACCTCCTGTTCAGCCTACTAAGCCTGTTGATGATAGTTTCAAGACTGTCAATAACAGGAAGAAAGGAAAACAAGGTGGGTCTACAATTCCGGGTAAAGGAGGGTTTACTAAACCTGTTGTGGGTAAGAAGTTTCAGTATCAACCCAAACAGACTCCTCCTGAACCCAAGAATGTTGGTGGCAATAAGAAGAAGACTCCTGATGTGGCTAGTTCTAGTGGTACAACGATCTCTACATCTAACCAATTTGATGCTCTTAATATGGATGATACGAATACTTTTGGTATTCCTACTGATGATACCAACATGGATGTGGATGCTTGCTGTACAATGGAAGTTAATGAGGATACGTTGGTTAAGACTGGTACTACATCACAAGAACCCCGTGTGAGTGATTTAATGGGAACTAAGGAAGGTGGTTCTACTCCTATAGTTGAGAAAATTAGTAAGCTTGAAAAGCTACTTATCGATGGGAAAGCTACCCTCTTGGATGATAAAGGTGTTCCTATTCCGTCTGCATCTGCCAATAAGAGGACTAACCCATTCTCTAAGGTGGGTGATATTGTGGTTACTGATAGTGATGATGAGGAGGTTCTTAACACGTTCGACGAATCAGCTAATCTTTTTGGTGGAGGTCATGAGCGTGAAGATGAGTTGGATGACTATGATGATTACACGAAGCAAATTTCTGATCTTCCAGGGGAATTGGATGCTCTTAACGCCATTTATGGCTTTAATCTCCAAGGTCGTAGGAAGTAGGTTATATTTTTTTCCGAGTTTTTAAATGGTTTGTTTTCTTGTCTAGAAAATTGGAAGTATCTTGTTATGTAAGCTTTTCGCCTATGTAACGGGCTGAGATGTGAGAATCACTCATATCCGTTGTACTTAAATGTTTTTTGGAGTAATATATTTACCGGGTCGTTGACCTTTTACCCAAAAAAAACAACCACTATCTACTATACCTACTTCTTTACTTTTCAGGGGATGATCCTACAACAACAACAAAAATTATATAAAGAGTTAGTACACATTGAAGACTCAAGTCATTGCTGACTTGAGCCTGCCTTGTGGATCATAAGAGTTAGGCCATGTAGATGTATAAGATCCACCATTGTTCTTAGGCCTGTATTGAAAATTAGGTTCCCTTTTAGTCCAAGAACAACCTGCTGAGGGCTTCACAGCAGTATCTTAATACCCTCCACCAACATACATTGAGTCAAAATGTCTAAGCCAATAACTGTTATGAAAATAAGAACTAGTAGGTCTCACATATGGTCTATTACTAGATCTTCTCCAAGAATAATGTTTATCAGCAGAATTGTGTTTCTGCTGATGTGGAACAAAAGATGGTATTTCACTAATGTTTTGCCACATTGGTCTAGGTTTTCTTTGATTAGCACATACACCCATTCTTTGCTCATGAAAATTACAATCCTTAGTCAAATGAAATTTACTTCCACACACAAAGCATTTCTTCTTTTTAGAAGATTTATTCAAAGTGAAAGATTTTCCATGACAAGAAAAAGCATTCAAATCACAACCACTAACAGAATTGTTTTTGACAGAATTAAAAACATTGTTTTGCAAAGAATTAAATAACAAGTCTTCAGAGGAAACTGTCTTAGACCTCAGTAGTAACTCAAACAGGCTTGTAGGGAGTCTTGGGTGTTGTCTTGGGTGAGGTCTTGGGAAGGTCTGACTTTCACTTGAATCACAGCTGGTATATGAAGTAGACCCTTGGTCAGAGGACTTGTCACTGTCAGAATAAGAGACAAAGTTAGTAGATTTAGTATCAGGGTCTGGCAAGTCACTTGACTTTTTTCCATAAAGATGATGTGATCCATCAAAGTCAACAGTTATGGACAGGTCAGTGGGCATGTGTTCTCCTCTAATAGGTCCAGGTACAGCATTCATTCCATCTTCCTTAATATATTTTACAGGTTTTTGAAATTCCAGGACAGGTTCAGGGTCAAAAACACTGGATATATTAGGGTAAGTTAATTCCTCTGGATCTATATATTTATCATACCCTAATGCTCTTCTAGACCTAACAGATTGAGAACTATCAATTAATTTTTCTAAATGTGAAGACCCTTCTTGCCACTTCTTACGACTAGCCATTTCATTATCAAACTTTACTTGCAATTCTTGTTTCTCTAGCTCTACATTAGCCTTTTCTTTCTCAGTACGCTTTAAATCAATCTTAGAGACTTCTAAATTGCTTTCTAACACCCTTATCTTTTCTTCATAAGCAAGTTGATTCTTTTGAAACCAAATTTCCTGTCTTTCTAAAGTTTTAAAGGCCTGTTTATAAGCCTCAACTTCAACATAACATTCATTATACTTAGGTTTCAATTCATCATACTCCTTTTTAAGTTCATTATATCTTTCACTACAACCAAAAATACAGTTATGTACCTGAGAGATGCCCATCATAGCAACTTGATCATGCTGATCCTCTGTAGTGCAACTTGCCAGCATAGATACATGTTTAGAACAAGATACTTCATCTTCAGCAGGCTCATGAACTGCCCAATTGATATGTTCATTCACAGTGACCAAAGCCTTGGAAGTTCCAGCTTTAGTGGTTCCAGCTTCCTTTTGATTCTGCTGATAGGTAGTGTATCTAACCTCATCACCTGCCTTCCTGTCTTTGCATTCCCTTGAGAAGTGACCCACCTGACCACAAGTAAAGCACTTGACCTTCCTTCTGTCAAATCTAGTAGGATCTATTCCCTTGAAGCCAAACTTTCTCCCAGACTTATTCTCAAACCTCTTGATGTTCACAGAGATCATTGCCAACTGCCACTTCAAGTTCATCTCCTCCATATCCAGTGGATCTATTTGTTCAAAATCCTCAAAGGCCAGTTGCTGCTGAAGTTCATACTCAACAACAAATGAGTGAAGGACTTCTTCTATTATATTACTAGATTTTGGTTGACTATTTGATTTAGTGGTGCTGTGAGAAGATGATCCTAATGAGTATGAGCTTGAGGCATAAAGAATCTGATTGGATGAGGTGCTTACAAAGGCAGAATGAGTGGATGTACGAATTGGACTTCTTACATCAGGCTCAAGAGATTTAAGTCTGTTGTAGAGATCATCAAAAGAAATCATATCCAATCCTCCTTTGGCTTTGAGTGCAATGTTTACCTGCAACCAAGAAGGTGGAAAAGACGTTAGAAACTTAGCATTACAGTCCTCATTTTCGGGTCTAGCCTTCAGCTAGTTCAATTGGCTCAGAATCCTATGGAACCTGTCATAGCCCTTGTGGATGCCTTCTTCCTCAGATATTTGGAATTCCTGAAACTGCTGTTTCAGCATTGACTTCTTCATTCTCCTTGACTCATCATTCCCACCAAACCTAGCCTTGATTGCCTGCCAGATTTCCTTAGCATCTTCCATGAAGTGAAAGTCACCCATGTGATCATCTGGTATTGCCTGAAGGAGAATAGTTCTGACTTTATTCTCTCTTTGAACAGCCAGTACTTCTTCTGCAATTTTGGGACCAAGAATGGTAACCACTCCATCAGCATCTTTGACATGTTTCTTCAGACTGTTGCCCTTACGAACAACTACCCAGAGATTTCAGTCAATGTTGGTGATCCAATTTTGCATTTTCATAGACCACAGTTCATACTCTTCTGCATTCTTTAGGTATGGGAATTTGGCATTGCTGTTTGTGAGAGTGAGTTGTTGGAAGGATGTGGTGTTTTGGTTTTGAGTAACATCTGATTCATTATCTGACCCAGTCATTGTGTTGGTTGTTTTTTATTGTATTAGGATGTAAGGGTGTAAGAATGATGTTCTTAGTATTACAGAGACTTTAACGAGGCTCTGATACCACTTGTTGAACCTAAGACCTTGATTGATCTTTGAGCACTCGTGGATCGTTAGTTATGTTAATGTAATCACTAACACACTAAAATAAAATCTCTATAACTTGTATTCTAAAGCGGAAATAAATACAAGTATAAACAACCGAATACTAAGAATACTTGATCCTCTATGGATCTTTTGATAATACTGAAAGTGTTTTCTAAAAGCGTATCTTCAAAACATAATCATATGTTCCTTTTATACACAATGAACCCTAAACCATTTCACAAGAAACGTATCTTCTAAAAACTTCAAAAGATATGCATTATCACTTCCTAAATAAACTCATGCATATCCTAACTATATTTCATAGTATACGGAATATCTATTTCTGCAGAAACCAATTATGCTGAAACTAGTCTTCAGCAGCTACACTGCTTCAGCAGGAACCAGCTCTTCAGCAGTATCCTTCATCAGTAACCATCGGCAAAATTCTCTTTTAGCAGAATTCCCAACAAGGCTCAAGTGATTTTAACCAAAAAAGAGATAATCAAAAAACTTATTACACAGTTACGCATCCATAGAATAATAAACTTGGCGTTTTGGAAAAAACTATATCAGATATAAAAGCATCACGTCATCAACTATTTAATTCTCATATGTTAACACGACATGAAATTAATCATAGCATATCTTGAAATGAGCAACATAGTAGTCTACTTCAGAAATCAAAACATATAAATGTGAAGTTTATTATGGAGTACGTAAGAAGGAAGGATGCACGAAATGCTTACCCGTCAGGTGTTCGGATGTCATATAATCTGACAGAACCGTCCACAAAGCTAGCTGCATATTAACCCCCATGAACTTGGGAAGCAGCCTGTAATCAGCGAACAAGCAATTAGCCATGATATCAGCAAATTGGTTAATATCTCGAGTGATATCATATACTTAAAGAATATGAAAAAACTATAAATCAGTTAACCAATAAAGAATATATTATAAGACAAACTCAACCTATCAATGCTGAAATGCTGCAATCTGATGCCAAGAGAATAGAACTTAGAAGTTGCTCTTTATCCAGGTCCTATACCATCGTCGATGAAATTTCACCTGAAGAATACTGCAAGGACAACACATACGTTCACTAACCAGCAAATTTTTGACCCACCAAGACAAACCATTTTAGTGTGAGTGAAAACAAGATAGGTTGAAGACCCGACAACATCTTTTGATCATTTTTATAATCCTAAAAAACACAATCTAATTTATGTGCTATAGATGCAACTTTACCGTTAAATGCATTTAAGGTAAAATTGCGAAGAATAAAATAAAAAAACTAGTAATATATAACTATTCAATTTTGCAAGTGGGGCACATATTTTGAGGAAAATTAAACAAAAAATGAGGCTGCTACGGAGGGAGTATATTATAGAAACATAGAAGAGATCTATTATTTGAACAAACTAATTTTTGTTTGCCCCTTAGGGAGTAATTAAAGAGGTCATACCATATAGCCAGAAGTATGCTGCCAATCAACTACAGCACGCACACTCCTGACGCCAGGTCTATGACCATGAATAGAAGAGAATGCAGTTACAAGTTTTTGTTTGCCCCTTATGGTGTAATCTTTCCATATACGAACATTTCCATCACCTGCATCATCCAAATCATCCATTGTTAAGTCTTCCTCACTTGAGTCTCACGCTCTCACTGGTAAGTCTTTATTACATTTTAGCTAACCTGGATACTATGAGAAACATCAGTTTATTATGGTGGAGGTGGTAAGTCTCTATTGAAAGGCAGGCAATGACTAAACGAGCAAGGAAGTTTGAAAGTGTACCTTTCCTGTAATAACAATCTCTCAGAAAATCTTGAATATTTTTTACTTCATCTCCATTATCAAATCTCAATCTACAACCCCAAATAAACAGGGCCTTTAAAGGCGGTAGAGGTTGCGTTTTCACCTTTAACATCAATCTTTCCTACTCGTTCACTTCCCGCAAAGTCCAGTAGCCAAAGGTGGCTTCTAGTCCGTTGTCCATTAACCAAGTTCTCTCCAAGAACAGTCACTCACAATAAGCTATAAAACAAGATATCAGCACTAAAAACCCATCTATTAGCTTACAGGTTAGCTAAAATGTAATAAAAACTTACTAGTGATAGCGGCTAAAATTCTTCATATTCTTCTTGTTAGTTGGTCCTATTCTTCTATTAGCTAGTCTTGCTAGTTACAACATAGTACACCTGTTTAGAAAACGAAATCAATAAAATTTAGATTCCTATTTAGTGTTTGCTTATGTAAGTAGGATGTAAAAACATTGCTTAATGAAATCGTAGTTGTACCTTAGGTGTATCTCAAGATGATGAAGATAGTCCCCTCCAATGATAATGGTAATCACAAGGTTGAAACTAGCATGTACCAGCAAAACAGAGACTAGTAAATTAACAACTTTTCCATTAGATACAAGTAACTTATTAATTGAAACTTTATTACCTTGGCTGAAATAAATTTTGAGCTCCCTAATTTTTTCAAGATAGCTGAATCGCTGGTTATTATCATTTCTGAAACAAAAATGAAATAAAATGTTACTGATAACCAAATATATGTTAACATAAAACGATATATTACCCGGGTTGAAAATGCTTTGAAGATTTACATTATCACAACAACTAGTCTTATTGTTCCAAATAACATTATAAGTTACAAACCATAATTAAATTGAATATCGATGCAAGTGTAACATATTTTTCGATCAAAGTGATGCGGCTAAAATACTTTCAAGTAAGCCCGTGTCCTCTTGTAACTTTAGAACCATACGGTTCTCTATAATGACATTTGTATGCGCACCAACAAACACAATGACAATTCTGATTAGACGAATAGACAACACTTCTTACATACAGTCTCTAAGGACTTTTATCAAGCAAGTGGTGGGCATTTCAATGCAATCACGGGCAATCAAATTTGACACTGTATCAATTGAGATTTTTATCAAACACATGGTGTGAATTCCATGTTCACCCCGAACTTCAAAATTTCAACTCATTCCAAAACCAAACAGATAATAACAGCATTCAATTGTACCACATAATAAACAAAAAAAGCAAAGTTTTTAAAAATATGAACTTCAATTATAGGAAAAGAGTACTTAGCTTTTTTGTTTCAGAATCATCTGCAGATTTTTGGCGAGCAAAAGACTACCGAGGAACAAGAATAGACTGCCGTGGGTGTGTTAGGGTTTTGTGAGATGAAGGTAAATTGGTGTCGATGGCCAGACCGATGACTGATAGGTGGTGATTAGAGATGGTTGTCGGTTGACCACAGAGGCGAAAGACGATGTTAGTGAGATGAAGAAAACTAGTTTGGGGAGAAAAATACTATTAAGAGGATTTTAGATCTGAGATAACAAATAAAGATGGGAGAGGGACTATTTGATTTTGGGGAAAAACTTAGGCGGGGCTTTGTTAAAAGTTGGGAGGGAAATTTTAATTTTGGCCAAAACTTAATTGCGGGACATGTAAAAAATTATAGATAAATTTAACACAGTTTGGTTACACTTAACCATGTATGCCTATGATTTAGTGTGACCATATATGACATTTGGTCGCACTGTTCAAGTGTGTGACATATATTTGTTACTTTTAAATGCATATCGTGACGAATGCTTCAAACTTACTTTTTAGTTGTCACACATTTAAAATTCATATGTGGCTAACTATTTAGCAAACAATAACAGTCACTTTTTAATAATGTGTGACAAACTTGACAATATAATTTAGCAACATACACAATTACTTCATGTGACCATATATGGATTTTGGTCACACTCTTCAATTGTGTGACATATATTTGTCACATATGTATATATATACTATGACTAATGTTTCAAACTGATTTGTATCTGTCACACATCCCATATTATAAGTGACTATACAATCCAAATTTTTTTTCTTCCAAATACCTCTAGTCAAATAAATATTCAAATGTGTGACATATATTTTCCGAAATGGTCACACAAGTCGGATCAAGTGTGGCTGTTTATTTTAGTCTGGTACATTTAGTCACGTAAATATGTTACCATGTGACAGTTGAAAATACGACATGTGTGACGAAAGGCCAGATTTGTACTAGTGAAGGGTTTACTCGCCGATATATTGCGATCCAACAAGAGAAATTAGATTACGATACACTTCATATAAAACTAGCAATAAAACAAGTGACAGGCTACTTAATTATCAGGATAGGTCTTCTTGTAGCCTCTATTATCTATATGTGTACGTATTGCTATTTGCTAATTCGTTCTCATTAGTTTAATTTACTGTTTAATAAAACCAAAACTGTGCTAGTCTCTCAGACTAAACCCCCCTTGCGTTAGATTAGATTGTAAAACTAACTTAGGATATTAAAATACTGATAGACAAATTAAGCTTTACGTTCCACTCTTAGTGATCGACACTCTACTTACCACTATATACATATTGATCGGATACATTCTCCGTTAGTGTGTGTGTTATAGGATAAGTCGGCTAAATATAAATGTAAAACTTGAGATAGGCAATTACCCCTATACTGCATATGACACAACGCACGCATTAGTCTCCTAAGTATTCCTTACTCAAACCCATGAAACCAATTAATCAAAACACGCTTAAACATCATAACGCATTCTTATAAGCTTATCTCATTTCAGTTTATTTTGCATAAGCCCAAATTTTATGGCTCATTTTGAAAACTATCAGCTTGTGTTAGCTTGTTATATCACAAACAACAGTCTACAACAATGGTTAATCCAAAATTGTATCCATACAATGCAAGATAGGCTATCATTTTCTATCAAGGTTATAAATGGTGTGAGGCATGGCGTGGCGGCATGGCCACGCCTCATGCCTTATGAGCCATGGCATTCTGTAAGGCGTGACTAAGGTGGCAAAAAAATATTTATAGATTTATCATTTATGTTATAGTATCATATTTCATATACAATAATTCAACAACCACTACAACAACCAAAGTATATAAAGCAAGTAAGAACATAACGATATATACTGGTTCGAGATGGGGGGTTTATACCATCCGTACGTCCAGTTGCGTATCCGCGACTCCGATACTATTCACTAGTATAATCCTTTCGGTGGACTACAAACCGTTACAATTCACTCCACCAATATTCAACAATATTGATGCTCACAAAGAAGGAGTTACTCCCACGGTATTCTGCCCTCAGAAACCACCCAAAAGAATCTCACGATTCGACTTTACCTAAGGGTCACCAAGACCACTACCAAGACTTCCACCCAGAAGTATCAAACCCCAACTAGATTCCCAATGATCTAGGCTTGGTCATCAAGACACAAGACTTCCCTTACAAATAATTGAATGAATGAATGTTTGTTCAATCAAGTCCTAACCTAACCTAGAGACTCCATTGTAGTAGAAAGGGTAAAGATAAGAAGACCCTCGACACAATCACAAGAGTGGATTAGGTTCTTGTGATTCTTCCCTTGCAATGAGATGTGTTCTTCCAATAGATGTTAGTGTGAAAGATTAAGAACACAAGATTAGAGATAGAGAGATTAGAGAGAAAGAATGTAGAGAGAAAGAATAATGGAAAGGGGTGAGGAATACAAGAGGCAAGACATGGTATTTATAGGCAAAGACCCAACTTGGGAATATTTTACCGAGGCCGGCGCGTTACCCACGCGTTGACGCGTGGGAGGCGCACCAGACACCAGGGAAAATATTCCCAAGGCTTTGGTGTTTGGCATTATAAATGCCTTACCTTGCTAAACCCCTAATTGTACTTCACAGTAAACCTTAACATTAATCAATCTATGGTTTACCAACTCAAATAGCCAATTTGGAAAATAATTTGTGAAGTGTTTATAGGAAAACCAAATACAAAGGGTAGAAGAATAGAAAGGGTAATTTGGTAGGGGTAGAAATGGTATTCCTCACATGGCATAATAGAGAAGAGAATATGCCATGGGATATTCCTCAAGGGAAGGGTTAAGGTGTAACTATGGTTAGGTTAAAGGTTTAGAGGTTAACCATGGTTAGGTATGGAAAGGTTAAGTGTTGAGAAGTAACAATGGTTAGGTTTAGAGAGAAGTGTATAGAGAATAAACCATGGTTAGGTTAAAGGGTGTATCCAAGGGAATGTTCCATTCTTGGTGTGGTTAAGAGTTAACCATGGTTGGTTGTAGAGAGGTAACCATAATTGGGTTAAGGTGTATGTTGGTTAGGTTAACCAAGGTTGGGTTAGGGTTGTGTGTTGAGAACTAACCATGGTTGGGTGAGGTGAACCATGGTTGGGTTAAGAAAGGAATATTCTTAAGGCATATTCCTTTGCTTGGGGGGAAAGGGTGGATGAAGGGTTGAGATGAGTTTGGTTTGAAATAGATGGTTGAGATGTATTGTAAGAGATTGAATGGATGAGATGGTTTTGATTTGAATTGGATGGTAGAGATCAATGGAGCCTTTTTGCTTGGGGAGGAAGTGTGATCAATGGTTGAGATGGTTTGGGTTTGAATTGGATGGTTGTGATTAAACACATGTGTTGAAATAGAGAAGAGGTTGAATGGATGCTTGAGATGTGTTTAATTTGAATTGAATGGTTGAGATTGAAGATGTGTGAGGAATTTAAGAGTGCAAGAGATGTGATGCTGTAAGGGATTGGATGGTTGAGATGAGTTGGATTTGAAATGAATGGCTAAGATCAAAAGTGTGTAGGGGACAAGAGTACACTTTTTGTAAGTGGTGTAAGGCAATGCTGGAAAAGGATATTAGGGAAGGATTGTAGGAGATTTGGTGGTATTGGGTTTGATGGTTTTGGGTTGAGTGGTATCTTGATGAAGAAGATAATTAAGAAAAGTGATTAAGAAGAAAATAATCTAATTTTCATTAAGAGGAAAGGTTTAGACAATTAAGATTATAAGTTGAGAGAATCATAAGTTACTTATTAGTTCAAGTAACACAACGTCAAGAATCCATAGTTTCATATCTCGTGACTTTTCACGACTCGACATTCTCAACTAATACCTTGGTTCAAACAAGTTAAGTGCTTTTCCTTAATGTAAAGCATAACCCAAGTGAAAGGATGCGTTTACGCAAAGTGACCTTTGACATAGTTTGACCAATAAGGGAGTAAACTCGTTACATAATTAGAGAAGACGTAAGCACGGGATATGAGCATATGGATGCTTTCACATGATGTTATGTGAAATATATAAGCTCCCTAAGTTTAGAAAAGCCTTGGCTAGAGGCGATAGCTAGAAAACATGAGTTGGCGTTTTCCCGTAAATGGGTGCTTTAAAAGTTGGATCTCTCTAATCCCAAAAATCGTTTCGAGTGTTCTCAATTAAGCACATAACATATTCATACCTGTATTGAAAGATCCACATTTTTCGGGTAAGGGGAAAGCCGACTTTCAAAATTCATCCCGAAATTCACAGACGCCTGGCGCGTTACCCACGCGTTGACGCGTGGGTGGCGCGCCAGAAGCAGATATGTGAATCGGGGAATTTTGGCTAACGTTTGTTATTTTATGTGTTTCGATGGTTTATTTGTCATCATTAAAATATAAAGAGATCTTGATCATGTCGCCTCAACAATCTCCCCCTTTTTTATGATGACAAATAAAAACCGAAAGCAAATAAAATTACAAAACTTAGCAAAGACAAAGCGCGCCTTTGGTGTAGCTTGCGTCTTGACCTTTGCCTTGTAATTTGGTGAAGCCTTTAACATTTCTTGAATGGTCTTCACGCTCTTTCTTTCTTTCTCCCCCTTTTGTCGAATAAAAAAGGTGGGACTTCGAATTAAAATGGCAAAGTAGCTTGTTCCAATAGCACCCGAACTTGCTCCCCCTTGAAAATAGCTCCCCGTAGATCATTGCTCCCCCTTGTTTTAAGGCGTGGATCCATGGGTCAAGAGCCTCACCTTTGCGGTGGCCTAGCTACATAAAAACACCACAACATGCAACGAACAAGAAAATCCTCACATGTGGAAGGTCCAAGATGGGTTAGTGATGAGGCGAAAAATGAACCGTTTTTAGGGGGTCATTTAAGCCCGGAATTGAATTTATTTGATCAAATATTGCCCTAAATCGTTCCTTTTGTGATTTTAGGTACTTTGGGAGTGAATTCTGGAAAAGGAAGCGTTTTGGACGTTTTTGGAGCATAAAAGTGAAGAAAACGGCAAAGTCTTAATTTTCCTTTCTGTGAAAAGTACTTGACGGTGTCAAGAGCACAAGTTGGTGATGGTCCAGTAGAGATGTGACGGCGTCAAGCCAAGGGCGTCAAGAGTAAAATTTGGTGACGGCCTGAAGCAAGATTACACATGACGGCGTCAACTTTGGATCTAGGCAGTCCGAGAATTTTATTGGCGGCGAGACGACGGCGTCAGATTTTTCCTCTTGACGCCGTCACCTCACAAAATCTATAAATACTTTTCTATTTTTCATTCATAAAGGGAGGAACTTGTGTGGAGAATTCTAGAGCCGAACCTAATAAACACTAGGTCGTTTGTAACAGTATTTTCAAGGGTTTTCACCCCTTGAAACCTTTCATGTTCAATTGAGATAAGTCTCCTTTCAATTCATTCAATATGTCTATGTGTTGTTTGAATATATCTTATGCTTGTATTGATTTTAACATGCTAGGCTAGATCTTTTATGTGTTTTCTTAGATGTAATGAAACCTAGATGTTGATTATAGGTTGATTGCTTGTTTATAGTTGTAATGGATGAATGATTTCAATGTTAGGCTTAAGAAAACTGGCAGATCTCCATTGTGTAACTTGCTTGAACGTCTTAAGAAACATGAACCGATGTGTACTAGGTTTTATTGGTTGTATTTAATGCATGAGCGAATTCTAGTGATCCCATGTTAGGAGCTTCTTAGCCGGCTCGACATAGGAGTGAAGTAGGAGCTTATAGGATTGGGGAAGTAAGTACGCCACCTCATGAATGGTATTAAGGAATATAACCCGTCATCCATGCAACTGTAACAAGTAATTAACCTGTAAAAGATATCTAGGGAGTAGTGAAATCTAAGTAAACACAATTCTCCCATATATTTCTCACACCTCTATCTTTATTTAGTTTATTTTCATTTTTGTTATTTTAATTTGATTGCATCTTAGTTATTGGGTTAGTTGACTAGCAACTAATTCCGCCTATCCTTCCTATACCCGAGATTTTAATTGCTTTTCATAAAATAAAAAAAAAACACAAAAAGAATCATCCCTCACCTCTAGACCTAGTTCTTAGGTTTTCTAATCCTAGCGACACTATTCCTGAGTTGAACGATCAATCCCCCGGTACTTGTCACTATACTATACTACAACGATCAGGTACACTGCCTGGTGGGGGTTGTAAGCTTCTCGAGATGCCTCGAGAGGTAAAGCCTGGTGCAATTCCCACGCATCAAGTTTTTGGCGCCGCAGCCCGGGGAATAGTTATTGTCTAGGTTAGGATTTCTTTTTATTAGGTCTACTTGCTAGATTCCTTTCTAGTAAGATTTTATTTTTATTTTTAGGTTCTCTTTAGTCTATCTTATTTCTTCGTGCTTTTGTTCGTAACTCTTTACCATCCGACATCATGGAAGGTGGTAACATCTTTGAACCCATCAACCCACCAATTAAAGACTACCCACAAAACCCACCACTAGCAAACCAACCTCCTAGGCCCCGAACCTTAGCAGAGTATTTCCGACCTAGCCACCAAGGCTATCGAAACACCATTGAGCTCACCCAAGGAGCCAATGTGTCTCCCTTGCGATCCGACACCATCCGGTTGGTGCAAAACGGATGTGCATTCCATGGACTTCATTCTGAAGATCCTAATCAACATCTCAAGGACTTCCTTAAAATCGTAGATTCCATAGACCTAGATGTTGCAACTAGAGAGACGACCCGATTACGCCTATTCCAATTCTCTCTACGTGATCAAGCTAGTCAATGGCTTGAAGGTTTACCCGCGGGATCCATCACCTCATGGAATGATCTCACCACTCGTTTCCTTGCTCAATTTTTCCCACCGGGGAGAACTACCAAGCTTAGAAATGATATCTTGATGTTCCAACAACATCAAGGTGAAACTCTATATGAAGCATGGACTCGTTTCAAGGACTTACTTTTTGGAGTCCCTCATCATGGCATAGATCTTTGGCTCCAAGTCCAAATCTTCTATGACCATATCGACCTCTCCATGAGGCGAACCATTGACCAATCGGCCGGTGGCAAGCTACGTGATCTTAGTGCGGAAGAATCATGGGAACTCATAGAAGATCTTGCTCTCTATAAAAACGAAAGTTGGAATGATCCCCGTGATTTGAACAAAACGGTCAAGGCAATATCTTTGCCTTCGAACAATTCTAGCACTCCCGACCGTAGGATCATGGAACTTGAGGACCAAGTCAAGTTTCTCATGAAATCCTACGAAGCTCCTAAGCCTTTAAGCCAAGTGAACAAAATCACTTCTTCATGCGAATTATGTAGTGGTCCCCATGACACTCGTGATTGCGTGGAACTCCCCGGAACAGCTTTTGCGGACTACGCATCCTCGCGTACCGACGAAGCGGGAGATAGGTGGTACACTTTCAAACCCGAGACAAACCCTTACGGTGATTCCTACAATCCTTCTTGGAAAAATCACCCGAACCATAGGTGGAAACAAAACCAAAACATGCCCCAAAATAATTCTTCCAACCCACCTAATCGTTACCAACCAAACGGTCCACCATCTAACCGTACTTTCAACAACAATCCTTCCAATAACTATGGTAGTACCAACAATCTTGAAGGGTTGATGTCCAAGTTTATGGCATCTCAAGAAGCTCGCATATCTAAGTTTGAAGCCGATTTCAAACATAAGCAAAGCGAGATGACCACCAAAATTGACACATTGTTGAAAGTTCTCAATGATCGAGAAATGGGAGCATTACCAAGTGACACGGTCAAGAACCCGAAAGTAAACATTAATTCCATATCATCAGTTTCGTCACCCACTTCTTGTCGGCAATACTACTCGGTTAAATCAACAAGCACGTGTTTCAAATAAAACCAAATTCTTCAAAAGGACCAATCAAATAAAACACCCGATATCAAACCGGTCAAAAACATAGTTGAAACATCTCCTACGCAAGACCTTGACGATGAATTCAAGGAGCTCCACCTTGAACGCCCCGTCATTGCTGTCTTAGCCCGTGCTCCCTACTATAGTGCCCTCCTAGAAAACTATGAGAAATTTAAACTAGGTAAAAATGGGACCGCCTTCATTCAAAACAAGTTGCCTAAAAAGCTTGATGATCCGGGTATATTTGTTTTGCCTTGTAAGATAGGAAGATCTGAAGCTTTCGACACACTAGCCGATTTAGGATCAAGCCTCAACTTGATTCCTTTATCCCTTTTCACCACTCTCAAGCTAGGAAAGTCAGAGGAGACGGAGGTATTAATTGGTCTAGCGGATGGGAGTATTGCCCACCCGGTTGGGATGATTAAGGATGTTGTTGTTCACGTAGGGAAGTTAACTATTTTAGCAGATTTCCACGTCCTAGATATGGTTAGTGACACTACATGCCCATTACTAGTAGGAAGAGGATTCTTAGCAACCGCTAGCGCCATGATAGATTGTAAGGAGTCTAAGATAGCGGTAGGTGAGGGTGATACTTGGTTGGTATATGATGTTAAGAAACATAGCTACAATTGTGAGGATGAGCTGACACCACATTGGGTAGAGATGAATAGGAGACCATCGAGATATGGACCGTGGGTAGAAAGAAACTTTATAGGACCTCAACGCCCATTCTACCTAGAGAAAGATTTCATGGACAAAACACATTCGGTGGAACAACTCTTAGCTAGAGATGTAGAGCTAGATCCTTTTGAGGACCCCCTAGTCTTTAGGAAAATGATTGAGTTCTTAAGCGTAATGCCTATTAACATAGAGATGAACAAGTAGAAGAGAGAGGGCAATAAATGTAAATGGAGGTGGGACAAGCCACCAAAGGAAGGTGACGGATCATGGCATATGAAGATGAAGAAAAGTTTGAAAGGTCATACCATACTAAGGAAACTGATAGGAAGTTGAAACCTAAGTTTGTTCCCAAAGATGTCCTCAATGAGGAACTCACCCATGTCACGTAGTAACCCATGACCTTGAGTCTAGCTAAAAGACTCGTAAATAAAGAAAAGCGCTTCTTGAGAGGCAACCCATGTTTTGTGTGATTTTTATTTTGTTTGATTGTTATTTGTTTCCGTATGCATGCTTTATTTTTATTGTTGGTAGATCATGTCTCAAACTAAAATGGTGAAAATACTTTATTTTGTTGTTTGGCTTAGTCTTAACTTCATCCAAAGGTATTTCGCAAAAGCTAAGTGTAAGGGGAAACCCCAAATATGTTTTTAAGAAACAAACTTGATCATGATTCTCCACAATATTAAATGAACATGTATATTCGTATTTGTTAGAGTCAAATGCTTGTATCGAGTCATAATGATGTTTTGCAGGATTTTCCAGGTAGTAGGACAAGGTTTTTCCAGAAATTTTTTGGAAACTTAACATAAGAATTTCTGCAGGTCACTCATGACGGCGTCAGGAAGAAATTCCTGACGGCGTCACGTGTAAAAATCTGGAAATTTTACCAGTTTTGTTTTTCTATAGAGTCTTAAAGTTTTTGTTGAATCTTTAGTTTTATAATCTCCAAGAAATCTGTAAACATAATTCCACAAGCATTATATCTTACTTTGTTTTCTAGGACTTGATAGCATATATAGATTGCCGCCGATTTTACGCGAGGTTGCCTTGTTTGTTTTCTCAGGTTTAACAAGTTATGTTTGACAAGAAGATGATTTATATTCTGGAAGGGAAGCTTTGACTGTTCATTTTCTTGGAGGAAGATCTAACCTTGTTACCATACTATCCATACCTGTAAGGGGAGGGTAAATGATGATACCTTATAGTATACACTTACGCTTGAGTTTGTTTGTTTGATGGTAGATTTGTAATAAAACTATGAGAAATACTTGTTAGTGTAATTTTAGCACCAAATTTAAATTTTTTTACAACATTTAGGAGTGAAACTTTAGCCTTAGCAAGCGTCTTATGGATAGGAGGTTGTATGACTAGCACAAAACCGTACCACTTAAAAAAATTTCCACCCAAATATGTGAGGTTTGCCTTTAGATTTGATAGGAAAATCATTTATTATTAGTGCTTATGTGTGTACCGGTAGCATTTAGATTCTAGAACTTGCGTTAGTGATGCATCCCGAGACCGCTAGTGAGACTACATTCGTGTAGTAGGATTTACTACATGATAATAGGCATTAGGATCACCCTTGTGTTAATTACTTGACCACTTAAGTCATATTACATGGCTAGTAAAGTCAGTAGATTTTTCCCACACCTTAGCGTTGTACTCATTTTTAGTACACGAAACCCCTAGTACACCCCTCCGAGCCTATCTTTTTGTTTCTAACTTTAATCATCTTACTTAAAGGAAAAATTTGTTACACCCCATTTAAATGTACAACCAAATCGCCTTAGCCTTCCGTGTATGCACTCATCTTTAGTGCATTATTGTTACATGTTTAAAGTTAATTATCTAATTGATTACATGGTTGCTAAGTCGAGTCATATCCTTGTACATATTTTTTTGGGACGATTGGGACTCATGGGTAAAGTACTTATATTATGGAGTAATGGGGAAAAACATCATATTATTACCCCCATATGTGCATTAATCTTAAAAGTACTCCAAGTGTTTTGATTATCTTAATTCGAGTCATTAGATTAGTTTATTGTAAAGTATGTAAAAATTCAAGTGTAAGGGGAATGTTCATTCCCCATGATGTATTATTTTGGATGGTAGGGTAAGAGTGTATGCAAAAAAAAAAAAAATAAAAAAAAAAAGAGAGAGAGAGAAAAAACCATACGGACTACCATCCCGTTTCATTCTATGTTAATTTTAAGTTTTTGTTATTTTTGATTTATTAGCTTAAGTCGAGTCTAGTCTTGGCTTAGCAACGCCATATTGTACATGTAATTAACCAAGATGATTAGCTCGCCACCAGTAAAGATTGCCTATATCCAACAAAACCGTGTATTCCATATCCCTACACCTAACGTTACAACCCTTTAAAAGACCTCTTTGATAGTTTATCCTAGGTGCTTACGCCATGTGGTGGAGGTTTGATCCTTTCCCAAGCCTATGGTAATATATTTTGCTATGACAGGTAGTGAGAGATGTTTTCCATTTCCATATTGTGATATATACTTTATTACACCCGAGAGATGTGAGTATCTAAACACTATTTGTGAGGTGCTAGTGTATGACCTCCGTGCTTGTCTTTGGTCTTTAGTGGAACGATTATTTGTTTTATTTACTTTTATATTAGTTTTGAATGACCCCTAGCTTGTATTTTAATTAGAATAAAAGTGCATTTGCTTGAGGACAAGCAAATCTCAAGTGTAAGGGTATATGATGAGGCGAAAAATGAACCGTTTTTAGGGGTTCATCTAAGCCCGGAATTGAATTTATTTGATCAAATATTTCCCTAAATCGTTCCTTTTGTGATTTTAGGTACTTTGGGAGTGAATTCTGGAAAAGGAAGCGTTTTGGACGTTTTTGGAGCATAAAAGTAAAGAAAACGGCAAAGTCTTAATTTTCCTTGCTGTGAACAGTACCTGACGGCGTCAAGAAGGATTTTCTGACGGCGTCAAGAGCACAAGTTGGTGACGGTCCAGTAGAGATGTGATGGCGTCAAGCCAAGGGCGTCAAGAGTAAAATTTGGTGACGGCCTGAAGCAAGATTACACATGACGGCGTCAACTTTGGATCTAGGCAGTCCGAGAATTTTATTGGTGGCGAAATGACGGCGTCAGATTTTTCCTCTTGACGCCGTCACCTCACAAAATCTATAAATACTTTTCTATTTTTCATTCATAAAGGGAGGAACTTGTGTGGAGAATTCTAGGGCCGAACCTAATAAACCCTAGGTCGTTTGTAACAGTATTTTCAAGGGTTTTCACCCCTTGAAACCTTTCATGTTCAATTGAGATAAGTCTCCTTTCAATTCATTCAATATGTCTATGTGTTGTTTGAAAATATCTTATGCTTGTATTGATTTTAACATGCTAGGCTAGATCTTTTATGTGTTTGCTTAGATGTAATGAAACCTAGATGTTGATTATAGGTTGATTGCTTGTTTATAGTTGTAATGGATGAATGATTTCAATGTTAGGCTTAAGAAAACAGGCAGATCTCCATTGTGTAACTTGATTGAATGTCTTAAGAAACATGAACCGATGTGTACTAGGTTTTATTGGTTGTATTTAATGCATGAGCGAATTCTAGTGATCCCATGTTAGGAGCTTCTGAGCCGGCTCGACATAGGAGTGAAGTAGGAGCTTATAGGATTGGGGAAGTAAGTACGCCACCCCATGAATGGTATTAAGGAATATAACCCGTCATCCACGCAACTGTAACAAGTAATTAAACTGTAAAAGATATCTAGGGAGTAGTGAAATCTAAGTAAACACAATTCTCCCATATATTGCTCACACCTCTATCTTAATTTAGTTTATTTTCATTTTTGTTATTTTATTTTGATTGCATATTAGTTATTGGGTTAGTTGACTAGCAACTAATTCCGCCTATCCTTCCAATACCCTAGATTTTAATTGCTTTTCATCAAATAAAAAAAACACAAAAAGAATCATCCCTCACCTCTAGACCTAGTTCTTAGGTTTTCTAATCCTAGCGACACTATTCCTGTGTTGAACGATCAATCCCCCGGTACTTGTCACTATACTATACTACAACGATCAGGTACACTGCCTGGTGGGGGTTGTAAGCTTCTCGAGAGGTAAAGCCTGGTGCAATTCCCATGCATCAGTTAGGTTACCATTTGGAACCTTGCAACATGGGTTAGTTCATATAATAATATGTTTATATATGCATATGTTTGTCCAATTTAATTAGATTTTATAACGATTATCCCTTTATGACTTTTATAGACCGAATGATGAGCAAGAGCAATACTATGTATGTATATATACATATGAGCATTATTATAACACAACCATTTTATTTCATTAGAAAGAAAACATGGGACATACAACCACTTGGACAACAACAACACTTAAAACATCCTAGGATTCCTAGGGAACAACTACAACTTCTTATGGAAAGATCTTCAAAATACAAGAGAATCCATTGTGAAAGACTCCTCCATTGGGGTCACATCATCTACTTCAATCATTCTAGATTGATCATTTGGGAAGTTGCTCTTAATGTGGTCAAAGATGTGTGACAAGAGTCTAGCATATGGAAGTGGTTCCTTATTGTAGTACAAAGCTTCCATTCGTTTTGGTATAAAGTAAGCAAAGTTGAATGGAGTTTCGGTCATAATACAATAGAGCATGTACCCAACAACGATGGGTAACTTTTCTTGAGGTTCCACCTCCATAAACACATTCTTCAACAAGACATCCGCCCAAGGCATCAACTTGAAGTGAAGTTGATTTTTGTTCCAGTGTTCGAATGGAGCCTTCACACAATGATAGTCGGGTTGTAGAATAGTTTTTTGAATGATGACGACATGAATTGGGGCCACTAAAGTATAATTGCTCGGATGATAGTGCCTTATATTCAAGAAGTCCACCGTCTTGGTAGACCTTGTATAGAACAAGTTTCCCTTAGAACATACATTCAAAACCTTTCCCAACTTTCTTAAACTCAATGCATACCCATGCCCATACATACGAAAATTGAGGGTAAGAGAAGGTTGATCTAGATAGAACCTAGTATAAAATTCTTGAAGATGCCTAGGATAAATTTCGATGGGTAGGTCACGAATTAAAGAGAAAGCTTTAGCATGGATGAATGGTTTTCTTATACTATTGGCACACATGAAATTTTTTTCGCATTCACGACCTTCACGAAACTCACGGTACTCAAATGCTCCATACACATTAGTCTTGTTTGATTCGTCAACACGTTTCATGAAAAACTTGGTTGCCATTTTTGAAGAGAAGATAAGTGTTACTTAAGGAAGATGAAGGTTGTGATAAGGATATATGACACAAAATTACTCCTTTTATAGCCAATTAGTATAAATTAGGTGTGGTTAGGGAAGAGCTTATAGTCCTAAAGATAATCATACTTAGTACTAAGATTCTTCGTACAAGATGAGTTGAAAGAAAGTGGTGTATGGGGAAGATAATTATTCTTGAATGACATGAGTGATTAGGGTTGAGTTAGTTATGAGTTTGGTTGGATTTGGATTACAAAGTACTCATGTTAGATCCTATGATAGTTGCATGCATTCTTTACAAAAGATGTGCATGAATTTATCATAGTTGATGAGTGAAAATATCATCAAGTCCTTTGAGTATGACTTTGTTGAACGCAATTTTGAACCAACAATACTCAAAGCATAAATCAAATGCAAGCATTTTGTGTACATCATTTCGAGAGAATGGTTGGTTTGTGCAAAGATGACAATTGTATCAAATTAGGTTACACAAGCAAGATCTTATAAACCATCACACATTGTATAGAGAGTTATTGTACAATGATAGATATCTCCGGTTTATAATTTGATGTGTAGAATGTCGACCAAAATAAGCCTTATATGTTGTTAGCAACAACATTATAGATTTCCAAAATCTTGAGTGAGATGCTTGGTTTACTTGGTCTATTCATAGCGTATTTTAGTTTGTTACGCAATACCTCGCCGAATTTAAGTTCGGGGAATTCTCTTCAACTATGTTAATAGTTTGTGTGTTTGCATAATACCTTTTCTTTTCTTTTCTATTTTACCCTAAACACATGGCATGCATACTACACATAAATCGAGCAAGTAGATTTAGATATAAAATCTTCAACACAAGTGTGAGTTGTGATCCAATAGTTTTATCTAATCTTGGTATCTTAACAAAATAAACTCTCAATCTTATTACGATGTAACAAGACCTTTTTGTGTCAAGATTTCTTGCCCCATCACATAGTATAGACATGTAGAATCAAGAATATTATCAATCATTGTTTGAATAATGAGTTGATGAATATTTTTCATTTTTGGAATTTGTGAGTTCCTTTCATGCCTTCACATAGGACCTAATCACATAAGCATATAAGCTCTAGGAGCATCATAATGACCTTTAAAACATAAAAGATTGTTCTCTTCAGATGCATGTTATAGCATCAAAACCTATCCCAAAGCAATTTGGACTCTTGAAAAATGTCATGCCAAAAAAAACTAATCTTGTTTGTCTTATGACCTAAAAGTCCTTTTATACAAGTCACCAATGACTTGTTGTATAGAATGACCCCTCGCTTCTCTCATATCCTTAGGATTGCCTTCAACCGAAACATTAATTTGTAATGTCGGCGACCCCTCATGATTTTGAACATTTTGTTCGTTAATCATGTCATCTTCTGCCGAAGAGGATAGTTTGGGCTTGGGCATGCTCTCATCAAAAGTCACGTAGAGAGATTCCTTAATCCTCATTGTTTCCTTGTTAACCACTATGTATGCTTTACTAGATTGAGAGAATCCTAGGAACACACCATCATACGACTTTGGGTCGAATTTGGTGAAATATTCTTTGGTGTTAAGTATAAATACTTTGCAACCAACTACTCCAAACTACTCTAAGGAAGACTTCCTATTTCTAAGTATTTCATATGGAGTTTTATTAATGACCTTTCTTATATGAATTTTATTAAAGATATAGCATGAGGTATCTAGGTCATGGCACCAAAACTTTTGTGGGATGGATTGCTCGTCAATCATTACACGACTCATCTTTCTTAACTTACGATGTGTTCTTTCAACAATCTTAAGCGATTGAGAAGTGAACGGGCCCGATAAGTTATAAGATATTCGATGTTGTTCACAAAAGGTTCCAAATTGTCTTTTATCAATTTCACTACTATGATTTGTTTTAATTGAGACAATTGAACAATCAAGTAGGTTTTCAAGTTTCTTTCTTAAAATTAAGACTTCATCCTTATTCTCTAAAAACACTATCCGAGACAATTTGGATAACCATCTATAATCATTAAAGTGTAGAAGTTTCCTTCTTGACTTTGAATTGAAGATGAATCATACAAATCTAAGTGCATCAATCCTAAAACCTTATTTGTTGACTCTTATTGCTTGCTTAACCTTGATTCCCTAGACATGTATCACAATAATGCCTTTCAATACACAACAATGGTAAATTGCTTACTAGCTTGTCGGCAAGACCTAACTTCCTAAGTCGAGGCGTTGGGTTATTTATCATGTTTGAAATGCATATATATATTGTTACAAATAATCTATGATTAAACGATGTACAAGTTGTTTCGCCTACGACCTTTAGGTAGTATGTTACCGTTCTTACTAATGATGCAATTTATATTGGTAAACATGATACTACAATCATCATTATTTAGATTACTTGTACTACAACACATAGGGTCTAGATTACTACCATGCTCATCATTGGTAAATTCTATAAAGTCATGAAGAGTATTATCATTGAGGTTTGCACAAGTTTTTTGAGGAAAGAAAGGTTTAGCAAAGGCATTTAATGATGATTTATTTTTACTCAGACTTCTGGCGCGTTGGTCGCGCGTTGACGCATCAGGCAGCGAGCCAGGATCGGTAATTATTGATTCATGACCTTCTTTTACAAACACAGCGGATTTGCTTTGACTTGTAAAAGTATTTTTATCTTTTTCAGAAAAGCCAAGACCTCCCTTGTCATGAAAGGGTTTTTGTTCACTTAATATTTTGTTTAAGTCTATGCTACTTTTCTCAAATTTAAGTAGTATCAATTTATTTTCAAGTTTACTAACTTCTTTCTTGAGTTTATGTATATCTATTGTATGTTTCCCAATACTTCTCAAGATATGTTCGTTAAGTCTAATTAACTCCTCATTTTCTTTTTGTAACTAATGAATAGTATGATTGGACGAGGAAGGATTAGATGATACCTCAAGAGCTTCAAGTGTAGTGAGGTAAGTGGATTCTTCATGTGAGTGATTCTCATCTTCACTATTGTTCCAAACCGTTCCGACGAATGCCATCTCTTGATCATTGCATCTTCTATGTTCATTGTGATTATTGAGTTCCCTTGTTGTCACAATGTCTTCATCATCTACTCCTTCGTCTTTATCAAAAGAAGCATCTTGATCACTAGTTTGGCTTGTAGTAACATCATCTTCAAGATCTAGTGAATTGTCCTCTTCCTTGGTGATGACTCTAGCATTATCTAGAAATTCTTCATAAGAAAGAAGATCGTCACTTATCTTCTTAAAAGATAATTGTCCCACCCTTCTTGTTTCATCAACCTCCGCTTCTTCAATTTGCCAATTCTTGACTTGTGTGGTATCATGACAAACAAAAAGGAGTAAGTCCCAAATCTCCTTTGCGGTCTTGCACATACATACCCTCTCAAGCTCCTCTTGAGGTAGGGCATCATATATGATCATTTTGGCTCGATCATTCTTGTCGGCCATCTTCCTTTCCTTATCATCAAAATCACCATTTTGGAAGATTTCCCATAAGTCATAATCCTTAGACCTAACATAGGCCTCGAATAGGATTTTCCAAAAATGAAATCCTTTGTATTCAAATGGAGGTGGTCTTTCCATAGAACGCCCCTCTCTATAGTTCTCTTGAGCCATGGATCTATACTTGATGCGTGGGAATCGCACCTTGCTTTACCTCTCGAGGGATCTCGCGAGGCTTACAACCCCCACCAGGCAGTGTACCTGATCGTTGTAGTATAGTATAGTGACAAGTACCGGGGGATTGATCGTTCAGCTTAGGAATAGTGTCGCTAGGATTAGAAAGCCTAATTAATAGTTCTAAAGATGAAAGATGATTATTTTTTTTGTGTTTTTATATTTTAATGAAAGCAAGTAAAATCTCGGGTTTTGGAAGAGTGGGCGGAATTAGTTGTTATTCAACTAACCCAAAAACTACTTTATAACTAATTAAACTAATGAAAATGAAATTAAGCTAATATTAAACTAAGGTTGTGAGCAGTATTTGGAGAAATTGTGTTTACTTAGACTTCATTACTCCCTAGATATCTTTTACATGTCAATTACTTGTTACACTTGTATGGATGACGGATTGTATTCCTTAATACCATTCGTGGGGTGGCATACATAACTCCCCAACTCTATGAGCTCTTATCTCCTCCTACACCATGACCCAGCACAACTATAGGGATTGTAAACAGTGGCTCATGCATTAAATACAACCAATAAAGACCTAGTACGCCTCGGTTCATGTTTCTTAAGACGTTCAAGCATGTTACCATTTGGAGATCTGCCAGTTTTCTTAAGCCTAACATATAATATCATTCACCCAAGAACAAGAATAGACAAGTAATTAACACATAATCAACATCTAGGTTTCATTAGATCTAAGCAAACACAAAAGAAATCTAGCCTAGCATAGTAGAATTAAGATAAGAACAAAAGATAAACAACCAACACATAGACATATTGATTGAATTAAGAATATACTTATCTCAATTACAATGCAAGGTCTCAAGGGTTTGGAACCCTTGAAAAACCTGTAAAAGAGGCACCAAAATCGTCTTTAGGGTTTTACCAAAACTTCTCCTCATTTAATGAAAAAACTAGAAAACTATATATAGGAAAAACTGGCTGACGGCGTCAAGAGTTAATTCTGACGCCGTCAACTCACCGCCATACACTTCCTCGGACGCCCTAGATCCAATTGTGACGGCCTTGGTGACGCCGTCACCACCTACGGTAAATTAATCTTTGGCCACTTTGACGCCGTCATCTCTTCATCTGACGCCGTCACCAGCTACGGTAAAATATTCATCTTGTCTGACGCCGTCAAGAGCAAACCCTTGACGCCGTCACCTTGTGTTTCCAGCTTGGATTTTTGGTACTTTGTCGTTTTCTTCACTTTATGCTCCAAAAACGTCCAAAATAGCCTCTTTTCCAGAATTCACTCTCCAAACACCTAAAATCACAAAAGGAACGATTTAGGGCAATATTTGATCAAATAAAGTCGGATTCGGGCTTAAATGACCCCCTAAAAATGGATCATTTTTCGCCTCATCAATACTCAACTTTACCAAAAATCTTAGTTAGGATTTTAGATTTTTGGGAAAGAAGTTTTTGACTTAAAACGACTTCTCGGGAAGGCTTTAAAGCTCAAAAACTTGAGTATTCTGCTCTGATACCAATTGTAGAACTGTAGAGGGGGTGAATACGGTTTCTTCGGCTTTTAGATGTTTAAAAACATTAAGCCAAAGAGAGCACTAAGTGGTTGTACAATAATCCAACAACAACTACAAATACCAAAGTATATAAAGCAAGTAAGAGCACAACGATATATACTGGTTCGGGATGGGGGGTTTATACCATCCGTACGTCCAATTGCGAATCCGCGACTCCGATACTATTCACTAGTATAATCCTTTCGGTGGACTACAAACCGTTACAATTCACTCCACCAATATTCAACAATATTGATGCTCACAAAGAAGGAGTTACTCCTACGGTATTCCGCCCTCGGAAACCACCCAAAAGAATCTCACGATTCGACTTTACCTAAGGGTCACCAAGACCACTACCAAGACTTCCACCCGGAAGTATCAAACCCCAACTAGATCCCCAATGATCTAGGCTTGGTCACCAAGACACAAGACTTCCCTTACAAACAATTGAATGAATGAATGTTTGTTCAATCAAGTCCTAACCTAACCTAGAGACTCGATTGTAGTAGAAAGGGTAAAGATAAGAAGACCCTCGACACAATCACAAGAGTGGATTAGGTTCTTGTGATTCTTCCCTTGCAGTGAGATGTGTTCTTCCAATAGATGTTAGTGTGAAAGATTAAGAACACAAGATTAGAGATAGATAGATTAGAGAGAAAGAATGTAGAGAGAAAGAATAATGGCAAGGGGTGAGGAATACAAGAGGCAAGGCATGGTATTTATAGACAAAGACCCAACTTGGGAATATTTTACCGAGGCCGGTGCGTTACCCACGCATTGACGCGTGGGAGGCGCGCCAGACACCCAGGGAAAATATTCCCAAGGCTTTGGTGTTTCGCATTATAAATGCCTTACATTGCTAAACCCCAATTGTACTTCACACTAAACCTTAACATTAATCAATCTAAGGTTTACCAACTCAAATAGCCAATTTGGAAAATCATTTGTGAAGTGTTTATAGGAAAACCAAATACCAAGAGTAGAATAATAGAAAGGGTAATTTGGTAGGGGTAGAAATGGTATTCCTCACATGGCATAATAGAGAAGAGAATATGCCATGGGATATTCCTCAAGGGAAGGGTTAAGGTGTAACTATGGTTAGGTTAAAGGTTTAGAGGTTAACCATGGTTAGGTATGGAAAGGTTAAGTGTTGAGAAGTAACCATGGTTAGGTTTAGAGAGAAGTGTATAGAGAATAAACCATGGTTAGGTTAAAGGGTGTATCCAAGGGAATGTTACATCCTTGGTGTGGTTAAGAGTTAACCATGGTTGGTTGTAGAGAGGTAACCATAGTTGGGTTAAGGTGTATGTTGGTTAGGTTAACCAAGGTTGGGTTAGGGTTGTGTGTTGAGAACTAACCATGGTTGGGTGAGTTGAACCATGGTTGGGTTAAGAAAGGAATATTTCAAAGGCATATTCCTTTGCTTGGGGGGAAAGGGTGGATGAAGGGTTGAGATGAGTTTGGTTTGAAATAGATGGTTGAGATGTGTTGTAAGAGATTGAATGGTTGAGATGGTTTTGATTTGAATTGGATGGTGGAGATCAAAGGAGCCGTTTTGCTTGGGGAGGAAGTGTGATCAATGGTTGAGATGGTTTAGGTTTGAATTGGATGGTTGGGATTAAACACATGTGTTGAAATAGAGAAGAGGTTGAATGAATGGTTGAGATGTGTTTAATTTGAATTGAATGGTTGAGAATGAAGATGTGTAAAGAATATAAGAGATTTGTAAGAGATGTGATGTTGTAAGGGAATGGATGGTTAAGATGAGTTGGATTTGAAATGAATGGCTAAGATCAAAAGTGTGTAGGGGACAAGAGTACACTTTGTGTAAGTGGTGTAAGGGAATGTTGGAAAAGGATATTTGGGAAGGATTGTAGGAGATTTGGTGGTATTGAGTTTGATAGTTTTGGGTTGAGTGGTATCTTGATGAAGAAGATAATTAAGAAAAGTGATTAAGAAGAAAATAATCTAATTGTCATTAAGAGGAAAAGGTTTAGGCAATTAAGATTATAAATTGAGATAATCATAAGTTACTTATTAGTTCAAGTAACACAACGTCAAGAATCCATAGTTTCATATCTCGTGACTTTTCGCGACTCGACGTTCTCAACTAATACCTTGGTTCAAACAAGTTAAGTGCTTTGCCTTAATGTAAAGCATAACCCAAGTGGGAAAGGATGCGTTTACGCAAAGTGACCTTTGACTTAGTTTGACCAATAAGGGAGTAAACCCGTTACGTAATTAGAGAAGACGTAAGCACGGAATATGAGTATATGGATGCTTTCACATGATGTTACGTGAAATATATAATCTCCCTAAGTTTAGAAAAGCCTTGGCTAGAGGCGATAGCTAGAAAACATGAGTTGGCGTCTTCCCGTAAATGGGTGCTTTAAAAGTTGGATCTCTCTAATCCCAAAAATCGTTTCGAGTGTTCTCAATTAATCACATAACATATTCATACCTGTATTGAAAGATCCACATTTTTCGGGTAAGGGGAAAGCCGACTTTCAAAATTCATCCCGAAATTCACAGACGCCTGGCGCGTTACCCACGCGTAGACGCGTGGGTGGCGCGCTAGAAGCAGATATGTGAATCGGGGAATTTTGGCTAACGTTTGTTATTTTATGTGTTTCGATGGTTTATTTGTCATCATTAAAATATAAAGAGATCTTGATCATGTTGCCTCAACTCATTTATACTATTATATTAGACATTTAGACTAATACTTATTATATATTTATCAGGCCCAAATACAAAATAGCCTAAATTCCAAATAATTATTTAAAAAAAGAAAAAAAATGGTTCAAAAAGGCTCGTCACGCCTTACCAAAAGTCGTGCCTTTTTCCACGCCACGCCTAGAGCAGCCGCCATGGTCCATTTCGTGGCGGCAAGGCCAGGCCTCGCGCCTTGGCTACACCTTGGCGGCGCCTTGACGCGCCTTTTAGAACAGTGTTTTCTATACACACCTCTTAAAAATTCTAAATACCATAACTAATAAAATACATGAAACATCGCAATCAAATTAATAGGTTAAGCATACTAATAAGAAACATAATGCATATTAATCAATTATAAACATGAAAACCTTATCGGATATATTAAACATATCAACTAACTCTATAACCTAAACCTAATCAAATAAAATCAAAATGCTACACCTACTTATTCATAAAATGAATCATATTAATTAATCATGGTAATTTTATTTTACAGTCTTACAGGTAGCAATCAATAGTTCATTTGAGGATTGTGTTTACTTCTCTTTGTTAAACTGGTAAAAAAATGGAAAAAAGAACGAGGGCCTACTTCACATGATAGATCTGCAAGGTACTAAGTGTTGAATCATATAAGGTGAACATCCCATCAAGTATCTCATGTTGTGTTTACAGTTAAGGTACGATGTGAATCGTTGGTAAAGAAGACAGGTAGTGGAAGAAGATTAATAGTTTGATTGGTGGTATTAAGAGTGAGTATGTGTATATTTGTATCAGTTTTGTGTTTTGATTTTGTTTTGTGTTTTTTGTTAATTTTTAATTGTACACACTTATCAAGTATGATTACACGGGTTATTAGGCCAAAAAAATTTAAAATTTGTACTTTCCAACTACCGATCGTTCAAGAAATTAAATGGTAGGCGTTAGTTGCCCAACTTTTGTAGCCGTCATTTTGAACACTTTAATATTTTTTTTAAGTTTGACTTTTTTTTACTAAAATATAAAAAAGAAGTCGCCCAAAGTACAAAGGTCGCCGGTCGTGTTAGTGCCAAAATTACGGTATTTAAACTAAACGGTTTCTTCGGTTTTAATAATTACAATCATGTAACTTATAATACATAACGTAAAATGCACAAGTTGCTTGTAACCCGAAGTCATCAAAACATACCTACATCAACATCTCTTGGCATCTCAGTTTACGACGTAAATCACTGAAGGTCCAAAATTCCCCAAATAAACCTTCACCATAAAAAGATGAAATTTGGAGCGTCTGTTTGGGGATGGTACCATTAAAGTTGGACAGTATCGTTAAATTTAAGGGTACTATCGTACGTAACAACCAGAAATTCTTTGGCCTATAAATAGTGGCCTATTTTACACTTCAAACAAGATTTTTTCACACAATTTTCTCTGATCAAAACTAGTTTCATCTAGTTCATTCTCTTTGATCATGTAGCTTGTTTTTAGTTTGTTTTCGAGTGATCCAATCATCCATTCTAGCGATCACCTTCTTTCCTCTATTAGTGTAAGAGAAGAATACATCATATTTAGATGATATAAAGTGTTGTAGTTATAGTTTAGTGCACTCGTAACACTTGTTACGTACTTGTTGTATATTGTCGTACATCAAGTTCTTGTCATCATACTTAATTAGATTGTGTAAATAGGGTAGATCATGTGAAGATCGGGTAGATCTTGTTGTTGATTTTGTTCGTGTGTTGATCAGGTAGATCGTGTGTAGATTAGGTAGATTGGATGAAGATTGGGTAGAGCTTGTAGTTGGTGTTGATTGTGTGTAGATCGGGTATATCGTGTCTAGATGAGGTTCATCATATAGATTGTGAAGACCAGGTAGATCGTGTAGATCAGGTAGATGGGACCGAGTAGATTAGATTAGTATTTTAGTCTTGAAAATACGGGTGATATTAAGATTTGTTCTAGCTAGATTAGAACTCGACATTTAGCTTAGTGTTGGAAAATAATAGAAGCAACACGATATATGTGTTTAGGCCTCAAAACACAAGGTTTGTTATGTTGGACAACAAAACATAACGGGGTTGGTTGTATAGGAAGAAGAACTCAACATCTAGCTTATTGTCGGAAAACATTGTAAGCGACGATATATGGTTTCCTCTGCCGTGAAGGGAGCTTATTGATTAGTAAAGTAACTCTCAAGTTGGGTAATCGGGGAGTGGAGTAGAGCGAGGAGGAGCTTCGTGACTAAACCACTATAAATCATGGTGTCCGATTTGCACTTTCTTTTACTTATCTCTTTACATTTATTTTTGCATTTATCACTTTACATTTATATTTGCATTGTGTTTATGTTTGTGTGGCTTGTTGCTTCTGTTGTCTTCATTATGTTTGTGTTGTGGCATAATGTTTATATTGCGTCTATGTTTGTGTTATGGTAACATGCTTCACTTATTGCTTTCTACTATCTCTAGTTGTTGAAAGATTATTATTCACACTTTTCATATTTAGCTTAACCCCCAATCAACTCCTCTTTCTCCCACTTAACGTCTAGTTTATCTCCTACAACAAACCACAAATATCCACCCTTAACGGGGAGAATAAGGTGTTTGGGGTGTATGAGGTTATTATATAACTTGTATAATGTAAATGAAACGTGTGTATATTGAACAAATGATATTAGGTAGTGTCACATATTGATCTCATCGTGATAGTACCCATAATAGAAGTTATTAAAAGTTTATGAAACACACAATAAAAGTTATTAAAAGTTCGTATTAAAATAAAAATCAGTTTGATACACACAAAAGATTTAGAGGAGCGTTATTTTACATACCAAACTTTTCTAAAGGGACTCATCCTCAACATCTATCTAAAAAGAAATAAATGACTGAGATTAAAATCATTTTAGTATTTCACATTTTTTATAAGTTAAATATCTCATGAACCGTTAATCTTTAGACAAAACAAATTGTACCGTCATGATCAACATTTAATTATCTTTCTATAAACGGTCACTTTGATATAGTTTTGACAAACTTTTTTTTTTCCGTTTTTTCACCTTTTTTTTTCTATTTTAAAATGTATTTTATTGCATTTTCTGTTTTGAATTTTTTTAAGTTAGCTTCCAGATATTTTTAATATCCAGTAAATTATTTCTATATTTTCCTGAATATATTTTCTACTTCTTTCATTAAAAAAATTATATTCAATTCATCAAAAATCAATACATATTAATTTATACGTAACAATCAACAAAAATAGGTTTCCACTTTTCCATCCATATATAGCAACGCCACACTCAACCATATAAATTAGATTAATAATTAAGATACCACATTTGTATAGTATAAACTTATGGAGATTTACTTAGCTTCTTCACTTTTTAAAAATAAATTAAAAATAATTATTATAGTAACAATAATAACAGTTGTGATATTGTATTTGCTTTTAAGCTAACAATGGAAACGTTAGTAATCAGTCCAAGTTTTTATCTATAGAGTTAAGGAAAACTTTTTCAATATATAAAGTTTGTAATTAAGCTCTTTAATTAAGTTATTAAAAAAATATTTCACCTAACGCTATAATTATCTATCCTCTTCATTTGGTTTACGCATTGATAAGGATCTTAATATATCTGCACGTTATATACAGTTTAGTTCACTAGGTAATAATTAACGAGGTTAATATATCTGCACGTTATGGCGGGAACGTATAAATTTGTAAATACCTAGAGGGTATACCAAGTTTTTCCAGTGACATTAAAAGGTCATTTAGCATAGGTATTTTTCAAATCAAAAGCTTAGATTGTACTTGGAACTTTGATTAGGAAAGAAAACTCCGAAATGTTTCTCCAATTCTTTTCCTCCTTTAAGATTTTCATCAAACATTGCAAACAAATACGTCTCAATCGATTTTCCGGGCCTCAAAGGTGTCCCTTGCGCGCTCTTCACATGTGCAATCAGATTTCTGTAGTAAGTTCCCGCGTTTTCCATTGTTGCTCCATCATCACCGGCACTTGGCCATCCACTCTCGGACACAACTATTGGCACATTAGCTCCACCTAGATGCCGTTGAGCAGCATAATGAGCATCATACATTGCGTCAAAAAGGTTTTTATACTGTTCACCATTGTCCGGTTTGGTAAACAATGCATATGAGAGATCCAGTTTAGGTGGCCCAAGATAAGCAAAGTACGGGTAGATATTGGCAAGCATGGGTGAATTATTTTCCGCAAGGAAACTTATTATTGGTTGGATATACCCGACCACATTGTCCTTAAATGCGCCATCACTTGGAGGATAGGAGGTTTTTAACAGCCCCGTGTAAGTTGCGGTTGAGACCTTGATTTGGAGACCCGCATCACTAATTGCCTTTTGAACATTCTTCATTGCTGGAAGTACGAAATTTAGGAACCGGCCACTACCCGTATCAGGGTCAACTTCATTTCCAACAGAAATGTATCGAAATCTAACATTTGGGTAATTTTGGATGTTGTTTTGAACCCAACCGGCTGCAGCATTTGGATCAGTAAGTTCCTGGAGACAATCATTTGGAACGTCTAAAATGAGTTCAATACTTGTTCCCCCGAGTGCTCGTAGAGTAGCTGGATTTGGATCATAGATTCCCATCCTGGTAATGCCGTTCCTTCTGTAAAGATTTACCACGTCTTGTTCAGAGGGTAAAGTATTGCCTACTCGCCCATTACACACACCTACTGATTGTGCATCTGTTTTGCAAGAAATGTAGCTTGTTAAAAAAAATTACTTATGCCTATTCCATTAACAACTATGTCGTTTGTACATATATTTTCTTCATTTTTTTTATAAGATGCGTAGATAATGTTAAATTGTTTGCAATCTTGACTGTTGGACTTGAAATAATCAAGAATCATAAGTCTTTAAAGTAGAAGGACCATATATGTTAGATAGAAACTTTATAACTGTAATTCCTGTATTAGTGATAGGGTAAAACGATTAGAAAATAACTCTTAGAAGAGTCACATCGGTTCATTCATACCGATTGACAAACTATATATACTGATCAATTGTAAACGTTTATAAGTGTGGAATAAATATTAGTATTGTGTTTATCTCATAAGAATTCCCACACTCTCTGTTGTTAAACGAGTCCGTGCATACAGATTCTTATGCATACTCTTATTGTTTTTCATCATACGATGTTCATCCATGATTGATCCAAGATCCGACAAAGACCTGGACAAAAGTGGTATCAGAGCGTATGGTTACATGGATCGATCATTTGCAGTCAAGGAAGTTATCAATTTGAAGAAGAAGAAGAAGACCCGAAAACAAAGCATGAAGATGATCATGGACACGTTACAGTTTTGGGCAGAAAAAGAAAGAAGATTGTTGCAAGAAGAGAAGTTCCAAAAGAGTAATGTCTTATGCAAATAGCAAGATCAAGAGACAGTGAAAGAAATATACAAGGAGTATATTGGCATGGTAAAGTTGTATTATGAGGAGGCTAAAAGAGTGCAGGGTGAACCAGAGGGAATGGCTAGCATGAGTGAAATGGAGCCACAGAATGATGCAAGGTTGATTGCACATGGTGCACAGGGAAATGCACAGGTTGAAGCACTTGAAGCCCAAGTACAAGAGATGAAGGAAGAATCTCCCAGAAAGAAGTGTAAAAGAATGAAAAAGTCAAGGACGATGATCAAGAAGATCAACCATGGAACGAAACAGAACGCAACTGAACAATAATAAAAGAAGGAACAAGACTGCAAATTGGATGAACAAGAACAGAGTGAAGATCATGATGAAGATTATGATGTCTTGATTAGGGGAGTGATGTTGGACTTGAAATAATCAAGAATCATAAGTCTTTAAAGTAGAAGGACCATATATGTTAGATAGAAACTTTATAACTGTAATTCCTGTATTATTGATAGGGTATAACGATTAGAAAATAACTCTTAGAAGAGTCACATCGGTTCATTCATACCGATTGACAAACTATATATACTGATCAATTGTAAACGTTTATAAGTGTGGAATAAATATTAGTATTGTGTTTATCTCACACTAGTACATAACAGACAATTGCCGACGAAAGTTTTTCCACAATGCCGACGTCTTGACGTCGGCAATTAGCTAATGCCGACGAAACTTCGTCGGCTGGCGTTAGTCGGCAATGCCCCGTCGGGACTTACTGTGCCGACGTCATTTCCCGACGCTAAGGTGGGGCCCACAGCCATTTTCAGTCAAACGAAAAAATTGTTCGAAAAATAATATGCCGACGTCCATTCGTCGGTATTTTAATTATAATTAACAAAAAAATTATTAACTAATTGGTCAAATAGTCACCAAGTCAAACGGTCAATCTCTTAAAATACCGACGACTTGTCGTCGGTACAAAGTACATTCATTAAAAAAAACAGCAGCAAAAATGCTGCAAATCCAGATTTTTTCCGGAACAAATCTACGAAAACAAAACCTGGAAATCAACCAAGACCATAACACAAAATGCATCCGTTCATTCATTCATTCATAAACGACCAAAGCAAGTCATAGTATTCGTTTATAACGATACAATAAGCTAATATAGTAATCCGATAATGCCAATAATAATAGGATGTCAATAACAATATAAACAAGTTCAACAAAGCAACCTACTAGTCTCCGGATTATACCCTCGTCTTGTTCCCAATACTTGGGACTAAATTTCTTCATTGGTCATCCTCACCTCTCGACCCTATTGCCTCTCTCAAATCTCAATCATCTAGTTATGTAAAGTCACAGAACAGGTTAAACGGGTCAAAACATTGAGTTGAGTTTGTCTAGGGAATAGTTCAGGCTCATACTATACCACCAATCCATAGCATCAAATTAATAGCAAAAGAAAATTTTCGGAACCCACAAAACATTGAGTTGAGTTTGTTTGGTGAATCATACAAACTCTAAGGTGAACTTACACTTGAGAAAGCATGGTGACCGGTTGCAAGTACTTCAAGTTTAATGGGAAAGTTCACATCACATGATGCGACTATGTTCTGGATCTTGAAATCCTACAACCGTATACCAAAAACAATATGAGTAACAAAATACCATGTACGATAGACAAACTTTATAGAAGCAAAGAACACCAGAGTGGGAGTGTCTTACCTTAAATTTTGCTGGGAAACCAAGTTTTTTGTATAATTCGAGCATACTGAAAACAGAAACAAAGTCTTTAAGCACGGTAACAGTAGTGTTGTGTGCTTGTTTTATACTATGGTGTTTGTAAGGGTTCGTCATTTTATTAATAATTTCTTTTACAATGTTCGTGTACCTTTCTTGCTGCCAATTTTGATGATTGTTCACTTCTGGCACCTGTACAAACCTGAAAACCAAAACACAATTAAAAGAATGACGTAACAGCCAAACAAAGTTTAGTAGTCTTTAACCCATGTTGATCATTTGTTACTGTCTTGCATAGCACATGTAAATTAAATCTAACACTCGAAAAGTTCTATAGTTTTGAAATTCAGACTATGTTTGATAAACAATATTGCGTTATATAAGCCGAAATCAAATAAGCAATCCCAAACACCCTAACCACATCTACTAAGTTACTAACATTATATTCCTTTCGGGGCTATATATATTCCTAACCGCATCTACTAAGTTACTAACATTATATTCCTAACAATTAACTCAACAAGCAGCCTAATATTTTTAATCAACAAGTAATTCAACAAGAAACTGTCTCGGCTAACAAAAACTCAACAAGCATAAAAATAAAAAAACAATACGAATATGTAAAAAGGAACAACATACTGTCTCGGCTCTCGGGTTGTGGTCACTTGGGCTGCAAGGTTGTGGTCTCTTGGGCTGAAGTCAAGTGAAGTGGTCGTCAGGCTTGGTCTCAGCTGTATATATATAAAAAAAGCAAAAAAAAAAAAAAAAAAAAAACAAAAACAGAAAACAACATCAAAAGATTATTAACCAACATCAAAACTTTAATAAAAAAAAATAACAAAATAACAAAAAAAAAAAAAAAAAAAAAAAAAAAAAAACCTTTGGTTTGGGTGGAATAAAGAAGAATTAAATTGGAGAAGAAGAAGATGATGAATTAAATTGGAGAGGGGAGGAGGATAGAATTAAACATGAGAGGGGAGGAGGAGGAGGAGGAAATGCGCGTGCACAGTGGTGCGAGTGTCGGAGGTGGAGTTGTGGAGTAATGATGTGGTGTCGGAGGTGGTGACTGTGGAGTAGTGATGTGGTGTCGGAGGTGAATGCGAGTGTCGGAGGTGGATGCGAGTGTCGGAGGTGGATGTGGTTGTCGGGCTGCCGGCGAGAGACGAATATGAGAGTAAAATTTTTATAACTTTTTTGTCTAAGTGTTTTCCACCCTAGATCTGGTTTAGATATGGTTACAAAATGCCGACGACAATTCGTCGGGAATTATAAAAAATTTTGTCGTTTTTTTTATTTGGCGGGCCATTTGGAATTTTCACGAAATTTTTGGAGGGATATATTAAAATATACCGACGACACTTCGTCGGTATTTTAATTATTAAAAAATTGATTTCTTTTATTTAAAATAAATTACTTTTATTTAAAATTAAATACCTTATATTTTAAAGTAAATACTTTAGTTTAAAATTAAATACTTTAATTTAAAATTAAATACTTTTAATACTTTTATTTAATATATAATAAAAATTGAAAACATTAATTATTTAAGCACATTAATTAATTAAACACCTTCAAAAAAAAAGGAGACTTTCCTAAATATATAATTTAATTAAACACGTTAATTAATTAAACACATTCAAAAAATTTATTATAACTACTTTTAAAATTAAATAGTTTTATTTAAAATTAAATAGTTTTATTTAAAATTAAAAAAATATTTATTTTAAATACTTTTATTTAATTTATAATTAAAATTAAATACTTTATATTTTAATCACTTGGATTATTGCTATCATTTTTTTTCAAGTACAAATAATTAAAAACAATTTAACAATTGGTTTCAAATGTAGGTTGCATGTATGTCACGTTTTACATGTAAGTTTCAAAGAAACCCTCTTGCTTTCTTGACTATTTTGGTTATACACGATATGTTAAACGGATGAGTCAATATGCTATGGTTGTATACGAGATGTCAAACGAATGAGCCGAGATGATATGGTTATACACGAGATATTAAACGGATGAGCCGATATGCTATGGTTGTACACGAGATGTTAAACGAACGAGTCGAGATGATATGGTTGTACACGAGATGTTAAACGGATAAGTCGAGATGATATGGTTATATACGAGATGTTAAACGGATGAGTCGATATTCTATGGTTGTACACGAGATGTTAAACGAACGAGTCGAGATGATATGGTTATACACGAGATATTAAACGAACGAGCCGAGATGATATGGTTGTACATAACATGTTAAACGGATGAGTCGAGATGTTATAGATATCCATAACATGTTAAACGGCTGAGTCGAGATGTTATAGATATCCATAACAAATGGTTTCAAATGTAGGTTGCATGTCACATTTTAAACGAACGATCCGAGATGCTACGGCTGGTTATACACGAGATGTTAAATGAACGATCCTAGATGCTATGGTTATACACGAGATGTTAAACGAACGAGTCGAGATGATATGGTTATACACGAGATGTTAAACGAACGATCTGAGATGCTATGGTTATACACGAGATGTTAAATGATCAGGGGGTTCAGTGACCGGAGTTCATTTAGTGGGGGTTCAGACTTAGTGACCAGATTCAGAAAGTAGGGTTCATGAGATCTAACTAATCTCAAGATGCTATGGCTGGTTATACACGATATGTTAAACGAACGATCCGAGATGCTATGGCTGGTTATACAGGAGATGTTAAACGAACGAGTCGAGATGCAATGGTTATACATGAGATGTTAAATGAACGAGTCGAGATGCAATGGTTATACACGAGATGTTAAACGAACGAGTCGAGATGATATGGTTATACACGAACGAGTTGAGATGTTAAATGATCAGGGGGTTCAGTGACCGGAGTTCATTTAGTGGGGTTCAAGCTCAGTGACCAGGTTCAGAAAGTAGGGTTCATGAGATCTAACTAATCTCAAGATGCTATGGCTGGTTATACACGATATGTTAAACGAACGATCCGAGATGCTATGGCTGGTTATACAGGAGATGTTAAACGAACGAGTCGAGATGCAATGGTTATACATGAGATGTTAAATGAACGAGTCGAGATGCAATGGTTATACACGAGATGTTAAACGAACGAGTCGAGATGATATGGTTATACACGAACGAGTTGAGATGCTAAATGATTAGGGGGTTCAGTGACCGGAGTTCATTTAGTGGGGTTCAGGCTCAGTGACCAGGTTCAGAAAGTAGGGTTCATGAGATCTAACTAATCTCAAGATGCTATGGCTGGTTATACACGAGATGTTAAACGAACGATCCGAGATGCTATGGCTGGTTATACAGGAGATGTTAAACGAACGAGTCGAGATGCAATGGTTATACATGAGATGTTAAATGAACGATTCGAGATGCAATGGTTATACACGAGATGTTAAACGAACGAGTCGAGATGATATGGTTATACACGAACGAGTTGAGATGTTAAATGATTAGGGGGTTCAGTGACCGGAGTTCATTTAGTGGGGTTCAGGCTCAGTGACCAGGTTCAGAAAGTAGGGTTCATGAGATCTAACTAATCTCAAGATGCTATGGCTGGTTATACACGAGATGTTAAGCGAACGATCCGAGATGCTATGGCTGGTTATACAGGAGATGTTAAACGAACGAGTCGAGATGCAATGGTTATACATGAGATGTTAAATGAAAGAGTCGAGATGCAATGGTTATACACGAGATGTTAAACGAACGAGTCGAGATGATATGGTTATACACGAACGAGTTGAGATGTTAAATGATCAGGGGGTTCAGTGACCGAAGTTCATTTAGTGGGGTTCAGGCTCAGTGACCAGGTTCAGAAAGTAGGGTTCATGAGATCTAACTAATCTCAAGATGCTATGGCTGGTTATACACGAGATGTTAAGCGAACGATCCGAGATGCTATGGCTGGTTATACAGGAGATGTTAAACGAACGAGTCGAGATGCAATGGTTATACATGAGATGTTAAATGAAAGAGTCGAGATGCAATGGTTATACACGAGATGTTAAACGAACGAGTCGAGATGATATGGTTATACACGAACGAGTTGAGATGTTAAATGATCAGGGGGTTCAGTGACCGGAGTTCATTTAGTGGGGTTCAGGCTCAGTGACCAGGTTTAGAAAGTAGGGTTCATGAGATCTAACTAATCTCAAGATGCTATGGCTGGTTATACACGAGATGTTAAACGAACGATCCGAGATGCTATGGCTGGTTATACAGGAGATGTTAAACGAACGATACGAGATGCTATGGTTATACAAGAGATGTTAAACGAACGATCCGAGATGCTATTGTTGTTGCTGTTTGTTGTGTTATTGTTGTTGTTGTTTAATAAAATATTGTTCTTCAACCTCTCGTCGGAATTGCAAATCTTGCTCGAAGAGTTCTTCATCAGTCAAGCCAAATGTATTGGGTTGGTTTTCCACTGGTGGATTGTTTACCGGTTATTCTCAGCTGGAGTGTTTTGTTGTTGATTTTCATTTTCTGCAGGTGGAGTGTTCACAATCACCGGTTCGTTTGGAGGACTTGGGAATTGTTGTGAGAAATCTTTGTGAGGACTTGGGAATTGTTGCGAGAAATCTTTGCGAGACATCGAGAATTGGACTTGGGAGTTTTGATTTGGTGAGTTTATGTGTGTTTTGTCGAGTTAAGGATTATTCGGTATATATAAAGTAAAAAATAGGCGGGACAAAAGGAAAAATGAGGCGGGAAAATATATCCCGACGTCAAGTCGTCGGTACCAAATAGGCAGGAAAAAACCCGCCCAAATATTCGCTATTATTCGCAAGCGCGGGGCGACAAAAAAGGTTCTATTAAATACCGACGCAATGTCGTCGGTATTTTAACAAACAAAACGCGGTTAAACACGCTAATCAAAACGCTAACCGTAATAAGTTTTTGGTTAATAAAATACCGACGACATGTCGTCGGTATAATTTTAGCGGGTCAAAATCCCGCCCAAGTTTTCGCAACTATTGAGAAAGTCAAATTTGACCACAAAAATACCGACGACATGTCGTCGGTATTTTAAAATCCTAAAAATTCAACGCGAGTTTTTTGTCGTTTAGCGTAAATGCCGACGCCATGTATGTCGTCGGGATTTTGTTCGTCGCCAGTTCTCCTTATTCTTGTAGTGTCATAAGAATTCCCACCCTCTCTATTGTTAAACGAGTCCCTGCATACAGATTCTTATGCATACTCTTATTGTTTTTCATCATACGATGTTCATCCATGATTGATTCAAGATCCGACAAAGACCTGGACAAAATTGACTGTGTACAAAATGATTATTACAAAATAAACAAAGATAGAAAAAAGTTCAAAATCAATCGTATCGTAAGAGATTGAGGGAAACCTGTGAATATGAGAAGCTTTAGAATGAGGATGGAGAGCAATAGGAGGTTTGATGCCATGAGATTATTTTGTGTAATTTTCCTTTGATATCAAACCATATATATACTACTTCCGCAGTGGAATAACGTCAAGACTCAAGAATACCAATCAAAGCAACGCGTCGTTTCCACAAATTGTCAATGACATGAAATAAGTCCAATGTGACATGTTATGGACTTCTTCATTGTATATTTGTATGATTGATTGATCCAATACTTCTACTTACGTACACATAAAGTGTAAAATTTATTCACAATGTTGAACAAACCCGTGTTTGAATTTAAGGAGGAACATTGCTTGTAGGTGAGAAAGGTACCATGATCATATCCATCATTAAAAAGTAGAAAAAGTGTCTTCCTCAATCAACTCGATGATGATGTATATTTGATAGAGACGAGACACGAATATAGAATGATATTACTAGTTGTAGTAGTAATAGTACTGGTAGTAGAAGTAAGGGTACTAAACATAAGTAACCTTACTCTAAAACATAGTGAGGTTACTCCTCAACATAAGAATATCCTGAAGTAACTTTACTCCAAGCCTAAGTAACCCTACTGGTGTTTCCTAAAGAGGTTTTTATTTGTGTCGTATATTTTATTTTAATTCATTTATTTTGTTGGTTTTAGAATAATTAGATTTTTTTTCCTCTACAAGTTTTACTACCCGATAAATATAGGGCTTTTATTTCATTGTAAGGCATCTTTTGATAATTGATTATTAATAAACTTCGTGTTTTAGAGTCTTTACTCTTGTTAGGGTTAATTCCCTCAAGGTGCGCCTTGTTTATCACCCTTGGATTAGGGTTTATTTTAATACACTTCCGCGCGTCCTGCGTCAATATTCTAATGGGAAAATTACAAAAATGGACTATTTGTACCGTATTTAACGAAAAGGGTTGTATAGGTCTACGGAAATGGACTACCGGACGTAAGGCGTGGGGTTGCGTCATGCGCCACCCATGCACGTGGATGAGCTTTAAAAACGGATTATTTGTACCATATTGGTTTATGCGAAGAACTTTTGGCTAAAACAATATATCTGAGTCTAAATATTGCATGGAGTTGTTCGGGTCATAACTCCTACGTATGAACTCTGATTTTGATGATTCAAAATGAAACCTGAAGAAAGAGATCTACAACTTTGATTTAGGAGAAATTGGTCAAAAGAACGTCCCGGCCCACAGTCATACACAACATGTGCAACGCACGTTCTCAATAGTGCGCCAGAAGGCCATTTTCGTATTGCATGTATTGAATTTTGGTATGTTTTTGCAAATACAACAGAAACAAAATATACAATAAAATGGAACGGATGTTCATGTTCCATAGATGTTAATGTTTTTATGATGCCAAAATCAATTTATATAATATCTTGCATAACATTTATAATTCAGTATTTTTTATGTTGACATTTAAATGAAGTTAAACTACTAATACACAACTATTTTATTTGTGATGTGTGTCTACTTTATCTTGCCAAACAAGTTACTAGATCCTTTTGAATACAACAACAACACAACAACAAAAATCCAATCCCGCCGGAGAAAGGTATGGGGGAGGTATAATGTAGACAGATCCTACCCCTACCCAGGATAAACCCGGGAGTAGGGAGACTGCTTCCAACGAGACCTCCGGCAAGTGCATGTGTGCGAGTGATAGATAAAATAAGAAAGCAAAAGTCAAGGACAACACGCAACAAGCAGGCGAAACCCGCGAACAGAGCAAAGCAAACAAACCAAAGGATGCACACAAAGCAGAGCAAAGCAACGCAAGGGGCCTAAAGCTGAGGCAAAGCAAATAAGAGGCACCAAAAAAAAACAAGGGGCAAGAAAGCAGGAAACCCTAGGGGAGAAACACAAAAACAAGGAAAACAACGCACGAGGCCTAAACTAAGGCAAAGTACCTAGCCCACTAATTGCCCAAAATAACCTAAACCCACTAAACACCTAGCCGGTACTACCCGCCAATCCTAATTCTATCTCTCCACTCGTTTCGATCTGAGGTCATGTCCTCGGAAAAGAGAAGCTCCTTCATATTCAGCTTAAGTCTATCTTCCCATCTGAGTTTGGGTCTACCCCTTCTTCTAACGCCATCGACTACAAGGGCTTCAACTCTTCTAACTGGCGCTTATTGTGGCCACCTCCTGACATGACCAAACCACCTCAACCTACCTTCCCTCATCTTCGCGATAATGTTCTCTACTTCGAGTTCTGCTCTGAAGACTCCGTTCGGGAACATGTCACGCAGGGTCTTACCACAAGTCCATCTAAGCATTCTCAGTATTGCCACTTCTACCCTGTTAGCCTGGGCCTTGGTGATGGGCCAACACTCAGACCCGTACAACATAGCAGATCTAATCGCCACCTTATAGCTCGATATGATCCAAGGTTTAACATATGATCCAAGTCTTTCAAAACAACACTTTTCGTAGTACGAGAATAATTGAAACTTGAAATAATCAAACAAAAATCTTATTTTGGATTTTTCATGTGCCCTGTCAAATTAAACAAGTCATGCCATTATTTCCAATTTTTCATAATTGAAACGAATGAGTTTTTTATGTTCAGATTATTGTGGAAGGCGAGTCTTAGATTTTGATTTACGCTGCCTAATTGAGTTATCCTCATAATCATTTCAGACTTGATCCATAACCAGCCTCAAATTTATATACAGTGGGTTTCAACACTTAACTTTTTGGAGAAGGTCAAGTGTCTTAGTGCCGGAGCATTTGATGATTATTCCAATTTTCCATTAACTGCTGTCCCACATTTTGTTATGTGGAGACTAAGTGACTAACCTCTCAAATGGGCTAAAAAGACTTTTTCAGTGGTGCTTACACTCTTGACTCTTTAAGTGTTGGCATGGACACGTTCAAGAGGGATCATAGCTATCAGTGTTAATATTAAAACATGCATGATGAATGATTTACGTGTGACAAAGTAAAGAGTACTAGTAGAATCCAGATGCAACAACGTAATATGAAGTAAAAAGAAGTTTTAGGAGTAAAATGAGAGACTTTTCCACTTTAATTTTTGATGATGAATGTGACTCATTTCACCTATAAGTGTTCCTCCTTTAATTCGAACACAAGTTTGTCGAACATTAGATTTAGAACACATCTAGGAGATTACAAATTCCATATTTCCTTAAAAGTGCGATATTTAGCCGTTCAACTTTATCAGGTTCATACGAAAGTGACACACACAACATTCATGCAAGTCAGGTAAATCCTCATTTTCAATATCGAACACGGGCATGGCCATTCAAAGGTGTGTTTTTTTCAAATAAATTAAATGGTGGTCTAGCAAACATTAACTAATACAATAGCAATTTGGTACAATGTATACTACGTATAAACTTGAGAATATATAGATTGTTGCTTTGGCATATGAAAAGGGCCGTCTCATGAATTTTGGAGGCCCTATGACTTATTAAATTAGAGGCCCTTAAACAATATCTACCACAAAATCATTAAACTTCTTCAAGTTGTCATTTCTTAAATTGTGTGCTTTTTTTTTGTTTATTAGTATAACTTTTCTTCTCTTTGATCTAACCTATTCACAAAATCATTAAACTTCTTCAAGTTGTCATTTCTTAAATTGTGTGCTTTTTTTTTTGTTTACTAGTATAACTTTTCTTCTCTTTGATCTAATTCAAAAGTTATATTTAATTAACTTTGTTTTATTTAGTAAAAACCCTAAAACGATTCTCTCTCCCTTTGTGTGGGCGATTTTCAATCGGTTTTCTTCTAATTCGATTATAGAACTTGGTTTTCAATCTGTTCTTTGTCAATTAGATTAATTCGTACTATCTTAGGGTTTCCAAGAATTGCCCATACAAACAATCATCCTGTATCTATCGCATCCTTAAACGATTCTTGTAATCGTTTTTCATTCTAGGGTCGATTACTATTATCCATTCGTTCCTTGTTCTTGATTTCTAAAGTCGGTTTTGACTCTAAATATATAAGGATCGATTTTTATTCTATGGCGGTTTAGATCTATCCCTACCTCGTTTGCTAGGGTTCTTTGAAGAACGATTGTTTGTTTATGGTTTCGTATTTTTTAGATTTGATCGCTATTGGGTTTGTTGCGCTGAATGAATACAAAACCTTTTTTTAGGTTTTTACTCGATCGCTGCTGGTTCTGCCTTGTTGCATATTTGATCATTCTTATTATTCTTTGCACATGGCGTTGTTTGGATTGTGCTTTGAAGATAACGAAACCCTAATTTTTAGGTTTTCGTTTATTATTTTTCCTGAAAGTTGGACGCTTGTCCATTTGTTTATGGAAGTTGATCTCTTTGATCGTGGTTATTTTTTCTGGGTTGTGATGATCAGTCGTGGAAGTGGGTTTGAGAGAGGGTATGTGACGTTTGTCGTGTTAGGTTAGGGTGTGATCTCACCCTATGGTTCGTTGCATGTTGCTTTTCCATGATTGGTATTGTTTACATGTCTGTATTGAAGGGCATCATGGCATGTATGTTGTAGGTTTAATGCATGGTTGTTAGGGTTATCTACAAGCTTATTTGTATGTTACACTCTATTTGTTACTACTGGATGCTGCTGGTCGTTTGGGATGTTTTGATGTACTGAATTCCTATTCAAAATTCCTACGATCATTATTGGAAGTTAGGGTTGAACCCTATGGTATGTACTTGTCCATTGGTTACACAAGTTTGGTTCGTAATGACGTGCATGATCAGACTTGGTGGATGGGGGCTTGTGTTGGTTTTGTTTGTGGTGTGTGGTGCTACTACAAACAAATTATATGTTGAAGACCGCTTGGATGTTTCTATGTGGATTCTTCATGGAAGTTAAACTGGACCGCAATAGTGATAGAGAAGACTCAAGTGTTTTTCTTGAGTAATATTGTCAGTTTTATGTAATTTCTCGTTATTGGTAGGTTCATTTTATTGTAAGTTATAGGAATGGTGTGTCATTCTTATAGTCGAGGCTGTAAGTGTCTTAAGGGACTGAGGTGGGGGTCATATCACCCTCATCCTATTGTACCTCAACGTTTTTTTGGATAATGAATTTTACCGGGGTGAATTAACCCTTTTACCCAAAAAAAAAAAAAAAAGAATTTTGAGAATCTTTAAAAGTTATATTTAACATAATAAGGATTAAGTCTTATATGGCATATATGAAATCATGTATTATTTTAATGAAATATATCTGTTAAATTTTATTGAAACATACAGTAGTTACATCCGAAACAAATGTTATACATTAAATAATAAATAATGGTAGGCTAATAATTTTAGATATGGTGCCATAATTGAAAAAGTTCTAAACTCTAGGGATTAAACTTGAAGATACCAACGTCAAGACAAAATTTGTTGACTTTTGTGTCATCCCCTTCGTTGCAACATACCCGTAACACACCCCTGTATATTTTTCTCCATTAAAAACGAATTTGAACTCAGTTTCTTCATTTGAACTTATATCACTAGCTTCTAACATTGTAAAACGTGCTTATTCCATAAGAAAACATCATTTACTTGTATAAAAACGTCAAAAACTGAGTCTATACTAATGTTACAGATCTAGAAATTGGGGCCCCAAGAAAATGGAGGCCTGTGCCGTCCCACAACCCGCACATGCTTAAATCCAGGCCTGCATATGAACCAATCAAGTGTTCTAAATTTCAAGTTTTAAAGTCTTTGCGTAATTCTAGGAATCAGACAAATTCTTCTTTTGATTTTTCGAGTGTCCTGTGTGAATATTAAATGTTGCCCCACATTCCCACAATGTACAATGTTGTCAGTGGAAACTAAGATGTTAATAAATCAACAAGTCAACGCTGATCTATCGTTGATTACCCCACTGAATCAAGTTCTAAATTTCAACTAAGAAGTCAATAAAAACTATAGGTGGTTTTTCTTGTAGTGCCCGTTGCTTACTCTTACGCGTTAGAACACGATATCAATATGGGATCCATAAGTGCCAAGTATGTGGGATGAACTAAAAATAAATTCAAACTAGAATGATTTATAACAAATAAATTCGTATATATGTGTGTGTTCGCACGCGCGTGCACGTACGTGTGTTTTTGACAAAGCTTCCTTGTAAAAGGTCGAATCTGATATATATATTAATCTATGGTTTTCAGAAGAAAAAAAAATTGCATGATCGACTTATACGATGTAGATTCAGTGGAAACAAAAGTGTTAGTTTATGGAAATTCAGTTGCCTTCTTCACTTTTTAGAAAGAAACAGAAAATAACTTTTTAGATGCATAGTTTGTATTTGCTTTTAAGCTAACAAAGGAAACTTTATTACTCAGTCCAAGTTTTTAACTATAGAGTTTAAGGAAACCTTTTTCAAATTTATAAAGTTTGGAAGCTCTTTAAGTTATTGGAAATATATATAGATTTACAAAGCCGTATATAAAGGTGTGTGAGCCGTACTACCGCACAGGGTCTCAGTCCAAGTTTTTAACTATAGAGTTTAAGGAAATCTTTTTCAAGTATACTCCGTTGTATACTTGAGGTCTCAAAATTCACTTCCAACAAAATCCTATTACCGTTTTTGGGTAAAGGGTAATCCACCTGGTAAAATATATTATTCCAAAAAAACGTTTAAGAACAATGGAATGTGGCTGAAGTACCACATTAACCGCAAGCAATCGCTTGACACAACCACTAAATCATTTATGACAGGTCATAAATGACAACTAGCTACAACCAACAAGACCACCAAACGAAAACCAGCATAAAATAATATACATCATAATTTTATGCAAAAATATAAAACAAACTAGTTAAGACAAAAATCATGACTACCAGTAGCCTTTAATTGTGCATGAGAGAGGCCAAAATGATCATCATTATAATTGTTGTCGTCACCCGTATCCGCTTTCCATTGCTCATAAAGACTCTCCTCTTTACCTCCACTTCCAGAATACAGCGTCCCAATGTGATCATCAAACACTTCATCACCATCGCTGTCAGAAACTACCACATTGCCTACCTTAGAGAATGGGTTACCCATCTTATTTGACGAATCAACTTTTTTAAGAGGTTTACCATCATCATCTACAAGAGTAACTTTCCCTTCAATAATTAGCTTTTCAATCTTCCCAATTTTCTCAACAATAGTAGTACTTCCAGTTTCACCCTTAGAAGAACTAGCAACTTCTTCAGCCACTTTAGTGTCCTTCGTACTTCCAACCTCAGCCCCATCCTTAGGAGAAACATTTGTTGGACAACGAATATCATTATCATCAGTATCAGCCATATCAAGAGCATCAAATGGGTTCGATGTAGTAATGATCTTTCCACTCGTACTTGCTCCTTTATAGCAACTGGCTTCTTCGAGACAGGTCTCCAAATTTTTGGTTTAGGTTTATTAAGCTGAATACCCCCAATAGGCCGAGAAGGAGCAGCAACATTCTTCCCCTTACTCTTACGATTCTTAGCCTCAATGAAACCATCATCCGTCTTATCCACAGTAGTAGAAGCTACATTGGTATTACCACGGACAACCTCCTTGAGACGATTAGGGCATTCGATCAAAGCATGTCCAAAACTTTTACATTCACCACAATGAGGAGGTTTCTATTCATATTCGATATTAATAATTTCAGTAGTAAAACTATTACTTTCTTCATTTGGAATTGCCATTGTAACCTGGCTTTTTAGTTTTGAATCCGCGCTTAATTCAACTAAAGCACGGGCAAAATTAATACGTACCCATGAATCAACACACATAGAGCTTGTAAAAGAATCCAGCATAATAGGTTTCCCTACTTGTGTAGCAATCAAGCTCAAACCATCCTCTGAATAAGCAAGCAGCGGAACATTATGCATTTTGATCCAAACCGGTACCTTGTTCCTATTAAGGGATAAAGTAGGAGTCCATTTGTTTAGAATAATAGGCGAGTTACGAATTAACCATGGATCTCGTTCCAAGACACAATACATACCCTCCTTGGTAGCAAACTTAAAAAGATACACACCATCACCATTTTTCATTAGCTGTTGCAAACCAAATTTTCCCCATGTATTAGTGACATACTTTTGAACTAAAGGGAAAGCAATGGTCATACCAAGAAAGTAACCAACAAGTGTGTTATCATACCGACTTAAGACCTTCTTCATAGCAACCATAGGCAATATTGTGTCATGATTATCCACACGATCCTCATTGACCAATGCTCTAAAATTCACTTTCCGAACCATACGAGTAGTATTAATGATATTGGCAAAAGAAATAGGATAATCTACCTTTGGAACCGATCCTGAACCCACATGCTCATTAGATTTAACACTACCATCATTAGTAGCCTTATCATTCATCGAAGTAGAAGCATCCATTGGATCCGTATTACCCAAACCAACACACGTCACATCAATACTCTCGACAACAACCTTATGCATAGGTGTAACATGCACGTTCCGGTCCACACGTGTATTCAAATTAAAATCACCATCATCAGCAGTCCAATCCGTTATAACAACCGACCTACCTCCAATGGAGGAGTTTTCAGGAACATCCTTGACTGCCTCATTATTCAAAACATGATTATGATCCTTTTCCTTAACACCTCTCCCAACCCCACTCCCTTTTTGACTTAAAAAACCTCGCTCCATCCTCCATCACAGCCCACACAATCACAATTACAAGAGATAAAAACCCTAACTCAAGTTTAGGTTTTATAAGCATGAAGTACAGAGAGCTAACCCATGATATGATAATGATGTCCCAAGTCAGATTGATGATCGCAATAAAGCTGTTAAGAATCAAATCCGACTTGACAGAACCTAAAAAGCGATAATAGGAAACCCTTAAAGAACACAAATCGATCACAGAATCAGACTTAAATCAAGATAGGAATTAAGCTTGATTATAAACGGGATATAATCCAAGATTAATGCAAACTTGAAGATGGGAATGATTGAAGACCGATTAGGTTGAAAAGAGAGGGTTTAGGGAATCGGTTTCTCCAGAATCGCCAGAGGGAGTTTGGGCTTTGGGCCTGTACATTCACAAATCGCCGTGTGTTTCACTTAAATCCTATCCTATCCTATTACCGTTGTACAATCTTACGCTGTAAATATTTGTTAAAACTTAAGACAGGTCATCAAAATACTAGTATGTTTTTCCATAGTTGATATAATATATATTTTTGATCATCATCTAGTTTTGTTATAAGTTTTCTAATAGGACCGCCGTTAACTAAGCTACGGCACTGTGGAATTATATGTCGTCAACTCGTCATGTATAAATAAGTTATGTTTCGGTTTTACGCAAGGATCTTTCTCACCCATGCATGCATAAACACTTCTTGAAGCTAACGTAGAACTAAATTTAAAGATTTGGAAAAAAAATACTTGTATACGTACAATTTAGTTTACTAGATAATAATTAACGAGGTTAATATACCTGCACGTTGTGGCGGGAAAGTATGAATTAGTAAATACCTCGCGGTATACCATGCACGTTGTGGCGGGAAAGTATAAATTAGTAAATAGATCGATGGTATATAACATATAAATTGATTTGAGTTGCAAGTTTACAACCAATACATATGATGATTAAAAACATAAGAAACAGATGTTTTATTTCATTGTCAATACATAGATTACTTGACAAACGTATTTTTAAATTCAAAAGCTTAGATTGTATTTGGAACTTTGATCAGGAAAGAAAACCCCAAAATGTTTCTCCGATTCTTTTCCATCTTTCTGATCTTCATCAAACATCGCAAACAAATACGTTTCTATGTATATTCCAGGCCTCGAAGGTGTCCCTTGCCCACTCTTCACATGTGCAATCAAATTTTTGTAGTAAGTTCCCGCATTTTCCATTGTTGCTTCATCATCTCCCGAACTTGGCCATCCACTCTCAGACACAACTATTGGCACATCAGCTCCACCAAGACGTGATTGAGCTGCATAATGAGCATCATACATTGCGTCAAAAAGGTTTTTATACTGTTCACCATTGTCCGGTTTGGTAAACAATGCATATGAGAGATCCAGTTTAGGTGGCCAAAGATAAGCAAAGTACGGGTAAATATTGGCAAGCATGGGTGAATTATTTTCCGCAAGGAAACTTATTATTGGTTGGATATACCCGACCACATTGTCCTTAAATGCGCCTTCATTTGGAGGATAGGAGGTTTTTAACAACCCGCTGTAAGTTGCGGTTGAAACCTTGATTTGGAGACCCGCGTCATTAATGGCTTTTTGAACATTTTTCATCGCGGGAAGCACGAAATTTAGGAACCGGCCACTACCCGTATCAGGGTCAACTTCATTTCCAACAGAAATGTACTGAAATTTGACATCTGGGTAGTTTAGGATGTTGTCTTGGACCCAACCGGCTGCAGCATTTAGGTTGAGTGAGGGCCTCGAGAGAATCAAGTGGAACATCGAAAATAAGTTTAATATTTGTTCCCCCGAGTGCTTGAAGAGCAGCTGGATTTGGACCATACATTCGCATCCTGTTTATCCCATTCTTTTGATAAAGGTTTACCACGTCTTGCTCAGAGGGTAAACCATTGCCATATTGCCCATAGCATACACCTACGGACTGTGCATCTGTTTTGCAAGAAATATAACTTGTTACAAAAATTACTTATACCTATTCCATTAACAAATAACGTTATATTGTTTGCAATCTTGACTGTGTACAAAATGATTATAACTTAAGAAACGATCAAGATATGAAAAGATACAAATTTTAGAAAAATGTTCAAAATCTATCGTATCGTAAGAGATTGAGGGAAACCTGTGAATATGAGAAGCTTTAGAATGAGGACGGAGAGCACTAGGAGGTTTGTCGCCATGAGATCAGTTTGTGTGATTTGCCTTTGATATCAAACCATATATATAGTCTATGGAAACTAATGTCAAGACTCAATTCCAGTTTTTCATAAGGTCATTACTCCTTTTCATGATTGTCCCGCAATTTAGTCTATGGAAACTATGAAGTGAATTAGTCAATTCCACTACTGTTCGATTAACTTATCAAATGGGCTAAAAAGACTTTTTCCCTGTTTCTTACACTCTTTAGTGTTGGACACGTTCAAGCATGGACGGTTCCCGCAGGTGCCTGGGACCCATATGGATTTCTTCGATATAGCGTTAATTTTTGAAAAAAACATAATTTTTTCCTAAATTTAACTTAAATGCATCCGATCCATCAAAATATGTTTCTATATTACAGTTTCAAAAAATTGTGCACTCAATCATATTTGGTCATGCGTCCGTCCTTGCTTTCAAGAGGGGTCATATCTATAGTGTTAATATGAATATAAGCATGATGAATGATTTACGTGTGTCAAACTAAAGATTAGTAGATTCCAGATGCTAATTTGCATCAGCACCATAAATAATCTTCAGCTTTATCCCAAGTAATATGAAGTAAAAAGAAGTTTCTCGAGTAAAATGAGAATGCATAGAATTACATATGCAGATTTTAGTTGTTTCTCCTATATGTGTACACATATAAATTAAAAGAAATATATGTGTTCTAATGTTTGACAAATTAAACCTATGTTCGAATTTAAGGAGGAACACTTGTAGGTGAAAAGAGTCACATCCATTTTTGCAAAAAGTTGAAAAGTGTGTCTTAAGGGGTCAATACCATATATATTTCCTTAAAACTGCGATACCAATCCGTTGGATCGCTCAACTTTATCAGGTTCATGCGAAAGATACGCACACAACATTCACGCAATTCATGTAAATCCTCGTTTTCAAGAACACGGGCATGGCTATTCGAAGGTGCGCTTTTTTCGAATCAATTATATTAATACCAAACATTAATACGTCCTTTCTAAATAATTGCGCACGTAGCTTTTAGGGTATGCAATTTTATTTTGTGATGTGTGATTCATTGCATTATTTACATCATTCTTGCGATACAAGTTACTAAATCATTTTGGATAATAAATACTGCGTATAAACTCGGGAACTACAGATCAGTACTGTTAGTGCAATAAAAAGCTTTAGCTTGTGAGCCAATCAAGCCTTCTAAATTTCAAGTTTTAAAGTCTTTGCGTAATTCTAGGAATCAAACAAACTCTTACTTTGATTTTTCTACTTCCCTGTCAATTCAAGTAGCCATGGCCTATGTGCATACGTGAATATTATATGTTTCCCCACAATTCTGTTTGTGGACTGGGCCGTCCCGTGGAATTTGGAAGCCCTGTGCCAAAACTTCGAATTAGGCCCTTTATCGCCAAATGTTTTAAGACCGTAAAAGTGGTTGAGCTTGATTTAAGCACACATTAGTTTAGAGATACATAACGATAGCAAATTTTTGCATTTTTTATTTATTGAGTCATACTACGCGCGTGAATCTTTTTATTATTAATTTAGTTGAAAAGTATTATATTTAGACAAAAATACATGGGATGCAAACTATTAATATTTAAGAGGTCATGTTTGTTGTACAATGATTCATTTTCAAATACAAAAATAGCATTTCGGGAAAGTGTAATACCTTTCGTAGAATATAATGTATTCATCAATTCGGTTTGGGTTTATCAACTATAAAAGTAAAAGGGACTAAAATAAAACTTTACATATTAAAAGGTACATAACTTGTAGAGAAAAAGTTTTACTGTAGCCACTGATAAAAAGTTACCGGGTCATCTTCTTCACAAAATCACAAGTATAACCCCATTAAAGCATAACCCATGCTCTGTATTTTTACACCTTCTGTAACTAGTTCATGAACATATAGAAAGTGTATTAAGAGGAAAAGATGTGCATAACCCATGCTCTGTATTTTTACACCTTCTGTAACTAGTTCATGAACATATAGAAGTGTATTGAGAGAAAAAATGTGCATGATCGGCTCATACGATGTAGATTAAGAGGAAAAGAAGTGTTAATATCATACAGATATATAGATACCATGCATGCATAAACTTAACGTACACTTCTTGAAGCTAAATTAGAACTACATATAATTGATAGTAATAAGGGTTGATTACAACCAGTACATTTGATTAAAAACATAAAAATCAAGATTTTTATTCCATTGTCTATAAATATTTTCATAACAAAAAAAAAAAAAAAAAAAAAAAAAAAAAAAAAACATATATTTCTTTCAAATCAAAAGCGTAGACTGTACTTGGAACTTTGATTAGGAAAGAAAACCCCGAAATGTTTCTCCGATTCTTTTCCTAGTTTAAGATTTTCATCAAACATCGCAAACAAATATGTCTCAATCGATCTTCCGGGCCTCAATGGTGTCCCTTGCGCACTCTTCACATGTGCAATCAGATTTCTGTAGTAAGTTCCCGCGTTTTCCATTGTTGCTCCATCATCTCCCGCACTTGGCCATCCACTCTCGGACACAACTATTGGCACATTAGCTCCACCTAGACGCCGTTGAGCAGCATAATGAGCATCAAACATTGCATCAAAAAGGTTTTTATACTGTTCACCATTGTCCGGTTTGGTAAACAATGCATATGAGAGATCCCGTTAGATGACCCAAGATAGGCAAAGTACGGGTAGATATTGGCAAGCATGGGTGAATTATTTTCCGAAAGCATGGGAAGCACAAAATTTAGAAACCGGCCACTACCCGTATCTGGGTCTACTTCATTTCCAACAGAAATGTACCGAAATTTGACATCTGGGTAGTTTAGGATGTTGTTTTGGACCCAACCGGCTGCAGCATTTAGGTCAGTGAGGGCCTCGAGAGAATCATTTGGAATATCAAGAATGAGTTCAATATTTGTTCCTCCGAGTGCTCGAAGAGTAGCTGGATTTGGATCATAGATTCGCATCCTGGTTATGCCTTTCCTTTGGTAAAGACTTACCACGTCTTGTTCTGAGGGTAAATTATTGCCGAGTCGCCCGTTACACACACCTACAGATTGTGCATCTGTTTTACAACAAGAATACAAATATAAGTATTTACCCATTTCAAATTTTGTATATGTATATTACAATGTTCTCCTTCATTTGTTCGTACTTGTCATATATAAAAATGCAATACATACGCTGATATAGACATTACACAAAATGTCATTTGTACACGCTTTTGTAAATAAGGTGTTAAAAATGTTAAACAGATTACGCATATATAAAGATATAGAAGCAGACCTATGAATATGAGAAGCTTTACAATGAGAATGGAGAGTAGTAGGAGCTTTGTTGCCATGATGAGCTCAATTGTATGTGTAATTTGTGTTTGATATCGAACCATATATATAGTAGATGAAATCAATTTTGAGTGAACCAAGTAATTAGACTAGTATAAACAAAATGTAACTTTTTTACTGTATTTTTTTAGTTATAATCAAACGTGTTTACTTATTCAATTCTAACTCAAATTACTACATATAAAAAAAGTAATATTTGAAATAATCAAAATATTGGTTAGACCACTAAGTCGACTCTGTCAACTTTCGCCATGATCTGCCTTTAATTTCAACTTATTTAAACTTTAAATGAAACCTTTCGATGTACTACCAAAAGGTTTTGAATTTAATATTACTACCTCCGTCTCTAAATAAATGTCCAGTTTGATTTTTCAGAGTCAAACTAGTTCAACTTTGACCTTAACTATTTTTGTGGGTGTTATATAATATTTGATGCAAAATATATGAATGAATCGGGTTTTAAGTGTATTTTTCAATAGTATAATTTTTTATCATGCACTATATAACACACAAAAAATATTTAAGATCAAAGTTGAACAAGTTTAACTATGAAAAGTTAAACTGGACATTTATTTAGGGATGGTTAGAGTATTTGGATATCAAAGTCAAATAGCTAAGACCTTCTACTTCTACAGTATCCAAATTAAAGGTTCTGAATCTAATTAGTAAAATATCTTAGCTTGTAATGATCTAACGTGTACGGAAGATGATAGAAGATCGATTTGAGATGATCACTCTCCTAATACATAATTACACTAACAACTAAACTATAACAGTCTTAACGTCTGAACAAGTCAAAGATGTCCTTTTTTTTGCAACTGCACGTAAATCACTCATGCATGTAACTCATTCAATATTAAACATGCATGCACGCATGGACATAATAGAGATATCAGTTGTTAATTAATATAAACTTATTAGTATAATAAAAAGCTTTTTAGTATAATAAAAAGCTTTGTTGACAATTGAAAGAATTAAACAAGAGTGTTATTTTGGATTTAAGTAAAACTTAGAAAGAAACAAACAAAAGTCTTATTTTGGATTTTTCGTGTTAAAAGTGCCCTGTCGAACAAGTCATGGCATTATTTACAATTTTTTTTCAATATAAATGGATGAGTTTTTTTATGTTCAAATTATTGAGTCTCAGAACCTGTTTCTTTTTTGCTTAATTGGATGTTTGCTAACAAATCCACAGCCGTCTTTAAGCGTGTGCAAGGTGTGCGACGGCTCATAGCCCTAAAACTTTTAGAGGCCTCAAAATTTGTTTCGATAATAATTATAAGCATGTGTATACATATTTTTCACGAAAAAAAAAAGTATTTAGGTGAGAAAATATCTTAAATGAGTAATATGTTAGAATGTTTAGATAATTTCATGCGTCCAAGGCCCTCAAAAATTTCATGAATTCATGGGACGATCCTGAACAAATCCTTTTGTACATAGGAAACCTTTATGTTTCTTTTTGACATATTACAAACCAAATTTCTTTTTGACACACAGGCTTTTACAGTTAAAGGCATGAGAGCATACATTAGTAACAAGGCATACAACCCTCATCCGTCCAATATCCCCACTCGGTGGAATAAAATTCTTCCACTGAAAATCAATATTTTTACTTGGAGAACTTCCCACAAAAGGCTTCCCACGAGATCAAACCTAGACTTGAGAGGAATTGATCTTCACTTCATTCTCTGCCCAATATGTGATGAGGCGATTGAGACAGAAGAGCATCTATTCGTGGAATGTGATGTAACAAAACATATTTGGAAAGGTATCATTGATTGGTGGCAAATTAATAGTATCTCAATCAATACTCTTCAAGATGCTATCAGTCTTGCTGATACAACTCCTGTCCCTGGCAGCCTAAAGAACTTCTTCGATGTAGTAGTGTAAACCACTCTTTGGTATTTATGGAGATTCCGCAACGACATGGTTTTTGCTACCAAACGCCCCAACAAACAGCTCATCTTAGCTAATATCAAGCTCTACTCGCATAGTTGGATCACTTTTAGGCAAAAGAAAATCAAACCAAACTGGATTGAATGGATTTGTAACCCTTGTATTTCTCTTTCTAAACCCATGTAATTCTTGTTAGCTTCTTGCTAGTTCTATTAAATTTGTCTTTGCCGTTCAAAAAAAAAAAAAAAAAAAAAAAAAAAAAAAAAAAAAAAACCAAATTTCTTAATATAAAAGGGCACAAAAGCATCACCCTTTCCCATCTAGGATACCAATTACACACTGCTTGACCATCCTACTCACCTTATAATTACCTTATCTACTTCTTTACCACTCACTACACTACCTTTTCTTTTTCTTCTTCTTCTTCGTTTAGGCACACAGACCCTTCACCACCGCACCACCAATCACTACCGCACCACACAAACCCATAAACACCATCACCTTCACAATAATTATCTCTACCGTTGTCACCATCACCCATAATTGCTCCCTAAACCTTAAACAGTCCTCCCCGTTGTGACTATTATGTCACCTCCGATCTACTGTGACGTTGCTCCTACCGTCACCTCTGCCGGTATTTTATGTTCTAAATTAAGTTTTTTCTATACTAGTTGTCTTAATCAAAATTAATATGAATATTGTTCTGATATCAATGTTCTTGGAATCTTTAGCGTTCAAGAAAAATAATAATGGTGAAGTCATCTGAATTCTTACAAGGTTGAGGAAGATGGAATTGTTGTCCCACAATTTTGTCCGTAGGAAGTGAATTAGTCAACTTTGATTTGTCTATGGTCTTCAAAGACTCCCAATTCTACAACTGAACGATTAACCTTCAAATTGTCTAAAAAGACTTTTTCACTAATTTGTCTAGGAAGTGTATTAGTAAACTTTGATTTTTCTACTTTCCTGTCAATTCAAGAAGCCATGGCCTATGTCCATACGTGAATATTAAATGTTGCCCCACAATTTTGTCTATTGAGACTATAAGAAGTAAATAAGTCTTGAACTCTTGATTTCATAATTTGACGACCCTCTCAAAATGGGTTATTTAAACATTTGTTCCCGATTGCTTACACTTACGTGTTGACATATGTTGTGGTTAAAAGGATTGATTGATTTTTCAAAATAAATTGAAACTAAAATGCTTCATAACAAATATATTCATATCTATGTGTGTACACGCGTGCAGAGACGGAACCAGAATCAAATGTAAACGGGTGCACAAATTTTGTAACAAAGCTTCGTTGTAAAAGGTCGATATTTAGAAAAAAAAATTGTGCATGATCGGCTTATACTATGTAGATTCAGAAGAAAAGAAGTGTTAATATCATACATATATATAAATACCATGCATGCATAAACTTAACATACACTTCTTGAAGCTAAAGTAGAACAACTACATATAATTGATAATTGATAGTAATAAGGGTTGATTACAACCAGTACATTTGATTAAAAACATAAAAACCAAGATTTTTATTCCATTGTCTATATATATTTTCTTAACCAAGAAACATACGTATTCCTTTCAAATCAAAAGCGTAGATTGTACTTGGAATTTTGATTAGGAGAGAAAACCCCGAAGTGTTTCTCCGATTCTTTTCCTGGTTTAAGATTTTCATCAAACATCGCAAACAAATACGTCTCAATCGATCTTCCGGGCCTCGCGGGTGTCCCTTGCGCACTCTTCACATGTGCAATCAGATTTCTATAGTACGTTCCGGCGTTCTCCAACGTTGCTCCTTTATCTCCCGCACTTGGCCATCCACTCTCGGACACAACTATTGGCACATTAGCTCCACCAAGACGCGATTGAGCTGCATAATGAGCATCATACATCGCGTCAAAAAGGTTTTTATATTGGTCACCGTTGTCCGGTTTGGTAAACAATGCATATGAGAGATCCAGGTTAGCGTCTAGATAAGCAAAGTACGGGTAGATATTGACAAGCATGGGTGAATTATTTTCCGAAAGGAATCTTATTATTGGCTGGATATACCCGACCACATTGTCCTTAAATGCGCCTACATTTGGAGGATAGGAGGGGTCTCTTAACATCCCGGTGTAAGTTGCGGTTGAAACCTTGATTTGGAGGCCCGCGTCATTGAGGGCTTTTTGAACATTTTTCATTGCGGGAAGTACGAAATTTAGGAACCGGCCACTATCCTTATCAGGATCAACTTCATTTCCAACAGAAATGTAACGAAATTTGACATTTGGGTAATTTCGGATGTTGTTTTGGACCCAACGGGCTGCAGCATTTGGATCAGTAAGTTCCTGGAGACGATCATTTGGAACGTCTAAAATGAGTTCAATATTTGTTCCCCCGAGTGCTCGAAGAGTAGCTGCATTTGGATCATAGATCCGCATCCTGGTTATGCCGTTCCTTCTGTAAAGATTTACCACGTCTTGTTCAGAGGGTAAATTATTCCCGACTCGCCCATTACACACACCTACTGATTGTGCATCTGTTTTGCAAGAAAGGTATCTAGTTAAAAAAATTACTTATACCTATTCCATTAACAAATATGTCGTTTGTACATATATTTTCTTCACTTTTTTATAAGATGCGTAGATAATGTTAAATTGTTTGCAATCTTGACTGTGTACAAAATGATTATAACTAAAGAAACAAAGATAGAAAAAAGTTCAAAATCTATCGTATCATAAGAGATTGAGGGAAACCTGTGAATATGAGAAGCTTTAGAATGAGGATGGAGAGCAGTAGGAGGTTTGATGCCATGAGATCAGTTTGTGTAATTTGCCTTTGATATTAAACCATATATATACTACTTCCGCAGTGGTTAACGTCAAGACTCAAGAATACCGAACAAACAGCAATGCATCGTATATTTGACCTGTTGTGGACTTCTTCATTGTATATTTGTATGATTGATTGATCCAATTCTACTTACGTATACACAAATGTAAAAGAGTAAAATGTATTCACAATGTTGAACAAACCCGTGTACAAATTTAAGGAGGAACACTGCTTGTAGGTGAGAAGGGTACTCATATCCATCATTCAAAAGTGTCTGTCTTCCTCAATCAACTAGATTAATGTTTATATTCTAGTAGGAAAATTTCAAAAATGGACTACTTGTACCGTATTTAACGAAAAGGGCTGTAAAAAAAGTTCTTTGAAAATAGAGTACCGGACGCAACGGGTGGGGGTGCGTCATAAGCCACCCATGTGGATGATTCAAAATAGAACTGGATTGGAAGAAAGAGATCTACAACTTTGATTTTAGGACAAAACAACGCTCGGCGCACAGATTGAGTAACTAAGCAGTTTAGTCATTCAACTTAGACTAAATATGCAGACCAAAGTTCAAAACAGAGACGTTCACTATACTTTGGAAAGGATGGAGATCAAACATGTAATTTGGCCAAACCACAAGGACCAAAAATGCAATTTACTCAATAAAAAACTGTAACATATGATCCAAGTCACTTTCCCAGTATAGGAGTAATTGGAACTTAAAAGAATCAAACAAAAAGCCTTATTTTGAATTTTTATGTTAAGAGTGTCATGTCAAACAAGTCATGCCCTTAGTTTTTAATTTTTATATCGTAAACAAACGAGTTTTTTTATATTCAGATTATTGAGTCTTAGACTCAAATTTACGGGGCCTAAACGAAGTATCCCGTGATCGTTTCCAACCCTTTCTCTAACCAACCTTAAATGTGTACTTGGTGGGTTTCAATACTTAACTTCTTGTGAGAAGGTTAAGCGTATTTTATGTTCAGATTATTGAGTCTTAGACTCAAATGTACGGGGCATAATCGAAGTATCCCATGATCGTTTCTAACCCTTTCCTTAACCAACCACAAATGTGTACCTAGTGGGTTTAACACTTAACTTTTTGTGTGAAGGTTAAGCGTTGCTAGACCATTTGATGATTATTCCAATTTTCCATAACATGACATTAAATTTTGTCTCACAATTTTGTCTGTGAAAACTAGGAAGTGAATTAGTCAACTTTGATTTATCTTATGGTCTTCAAAGTCGTGATTCTACACCTACTAAGTGACCAACCTCTTAAATGGCCTAAAAAGACTTTTTCCCTGTTTCTTACACTCGTAAGTGTTGGACAAGTTCAAGAGGGATCATAGCTATTAGTGTTAATATTAATATAAGCATGATGAATGATTTACATGTGATTAGTAGTAGATAGTTTGTAGATTCAAGATACTAATTTGTATCAGTACCTAAATATGTAAAGATAACTAAATACCACGCACCACACCTTATGCATTTAAGGTTGAGACCTACTATTTCAATCAATATGTAAAATTCTACACGTCAATTAAGTTATAATCAATGTCAAGTGGCAACGACCGTGTCACATGTGTGTTTCACAACTTGTGCAAAAATGAAATTCAAAAGAAAAAGAAAAAAAAACGTGTGGCAATAGTTAAAATGCGACGAGATAACTAAATTTCGTAACACTGAAAAGCAAAGATAAAAGATTTCTGATAGATAAAATGTAAATAAATAACATGTAAGTAGTAGTAAAGAACTCATATCGATGTACATATTAACTTCTCCCAATTATATTAGTTAAGTTTGAATTACTTTGTTCAAATACTTGCATTATGTTGTTACTATCATAACACTTTTGTAATCAGAAATTACGTAATAATTATCAATAAAAATATAAACATTGGAGCATAAGTAGCAAGTCAGCCAGCCCTAAGCTCGTTTCAACCAGTGCTTCAAAATTACAAGTTTAAACTGACAAGTTTAGACTTATTGTTTCACGGGGGTGTTTGGATTAACATAGTTCAAAGTACTTATGATTTTTAAATAAGGGATAATTTCAAAAATGCCCCGGTTGCCCAAGGCATGAGACTATCTACACGGAATCTTTTGTATTTGCTTTTCTAGACCAGTTGACTTGTCAACTTGAATTTAGCCAACATGTGTCGCCACTTGTCCGACATAAAAGCCGTCAGTTGCTCAAAAGTACACAAGTTGCTCTACCTTTTAATCCGTAAAGTCACACTTGTCACTTGCATATTTTAGTTGCCCAAAAAGTACTGATTGCCCTGATCTAGAAAAGCAAACACAAAAGATTCCGTCTAAATAGTCTCAACGTTTAAAAAAGAGAGAAAAAAAATACCGGCCATTTGCGCTGGTAGGGACAACGCCACATGCGAAAATGCCAGGTTTGGTGTGGGGTTTGGCGTTGTCCCATAGTGTTTTCCCGACAGCGCAAGTGGTTAGGTCCCGTACCGGCTACTCTAAGCCAAAATGTGTATAGACAATTGCTTAAAATAGCAAGATACTATACATGTTTCATTGATTAGAATAGCGCACTACAAAATTTAACACAAATCGCGTATTTGCATTTTATTACCAATCGTAGCAACATGAGCTACACAAAGGTCACATTGTTGACAAAAAAATGAAATGAAAGTATATTGCTTTTTCTAAAAAGGTAACCAATCAAAAGACAGAAAAGAAAATTAGATATTTAGAATTTAGGACACATGACGCACGAGACTGATGTGCATAGATAGTTCCATTAGCAAGCTCATAACGCATAGAACTTGAATGGTAGAACGAACAAAAGATAATCAACAAGACGGAATTAGAACTTGAATGGTAGAACCAAAAGATAATCAGCAAGCTAATATTCTGTTGATGCGAGCATTAGAGTAACGGCATGATACTAACTACACACTAATCACCTAATAGTTAACTAGCCTATATCCCACAAAGAGAAACATTTAAAAGAGACAATACCTAAGACATCAAGAAGCCTAATGGTTGAGCGATGCAACTGAGCCAAGACCCCAATATGGCAATATATCTCCTCTTCAAAATTAATATCAACTCTTAGTGAAAAATGGGCTTGGACTCTTTAACCCAAATGCTGCAGGTCAAAATATTGTATTAACATTTTTATTGATAGAAAGATCACTGAATGCCACTGAAATTGTGCACACACAATTACACATACATATATGACATTTTGGGAGTTGCAAATAAACAAAACTTGTGGCTTAAAAATAACATACGAAAGACAGACCTGCTCTCGAGGCAGTCGCCCATTGGCCCGTCCTAAATCCAGTGATGCTTAATTGAATTATAAGCATCAAGCATGTCCTATATTCTTACTAAGTGTTTGCATGCTCAAAGGATGTTGGCAACGAAGTTTTAATATTTATCAAGTCTCAGTCATTTGTAATAAATGTCAAATTGCTTATTTATTGTTTACTTTAATTCACTTATGTTTAATATGTAAAAGGCTTATGAAAAAGCCCAAAAGGCCTCAAAGCCCACGCCTAGAAGAAAGATGGGAGCCAGGTGTGTTGCCCTAGCATCCTCTCCTATAAATAGGACCTTATGTAAACATTTTTACTTGGTTGTTTATTTGAATATATTAAGGAAACTCTTGCAATTATATTTCTCTCATTCTCATAATCATCCCATCCTTATATCTATCTCATTCTTGCTTGTGTGAAATCAATATTGGTATCTAACAAGTGGTATCATTCGCTAGAAGAAGGTGTAGTTACTTGTTTTTTGTTGAAATCGATCCTAAACCTCTTTTTAACTCGTTATTTTGTTAAAATAATTGTACTTTCTTGTTTGTTTCTTGTTTTTTTTATCACATCTTTGCTTACAAACTTGTGTTACAAAACATAACAAACAAAAAGTTTCAACTTTTTTTTATCAAAACTAACGATTTGGTTTTTTGTACTATTTTTCGAAAATATTTACATTTTTGAAAACAGTTTGACAACTTTACAACTTTCTTAAAGATTTCATCATTTTATAGCTAGAAGTACAAAAATCTTGGATTAAAAACTAGTTTTTGGGTTGCTTTCTTTGAAAAACAAAATCTGCCAAAGTTTCGAAAACACACATGTACCTAGTTTTGAAATCATTCATTGCCTAAGTTTCGAGAACACACGTAGCTGCTTCCTGTCGTCTTACCGATCGTGTACTCAGTGTTTTCTCTATTGTATAAGAAAGTAAACACTTTGACTTTTGGCATATTTTCGAAATTGGACAATTTCAAAAAATTTTGAAGTAAATGCATTCTCGAAAAATTTCAAACTTTCGAGAATACAATACTTTCGAGAATACAGTTTCTTAAACACCAAAGTTTCGAAATTACACAATATTTTCGAAAACACAGTTTCAAGGAATTGCAAAGTTTCGAAAACCTTCAAAACTTTCGAAATCACAAAAAACTTTCGCAATCAGGAAAGTTTCGAGAACTGTTTTTCTGACAAAGTTTTGAGAACACATATTGTGCAAGTTTTCGAGAATTGGCTCAACCTATACCTTCTACAAAATCCATTACCACACAAGTGTTCATTATGTCTCAACCACCGTACTACAACTTTAACCATCCTCAGCAACATCAGAATCAGCAGTATCTTCATCAATTTCATCAGCAACAACAACAGTATCAACAACCACCACAGTATCATCATCAACCGGCTTACTCACAACAACATCTTCTCATGCAACAACATCAGATGGTTCCGCTACAACAATCTTATCCAATGCCACAACAACAAAGCTAACTTCCATCCAAACAGACTCACTGGTTTGATAGGATGTGTGAAGTAATCTCAACTCAAAAATCCCGACATGAAGCAGGATCTATTGACACACCACCAATGCTTACACCTGGTAATTATGTTCAGTGGGCAAGTCGATTCTTAAGGTTTATTGAACTCAAGAAACCCCATGGTAAGTACATGAAACAAGTTATCCTTGAAGGACCATTTCAGTGGCCTATAAACTTAGTTGGAGGTGACCCAGCTGCTGATCCTCCAGTAGCTCCAACTGCTGTACCAGTTCCTGAGTTGGCACTCACTACTGAACAACATCTTCATCATGAAGCAGATGAGTATGTTATGGCTTACATACTTCAGGGAATCCCAAATCCAATATTCAGAAGTATTGATGCTCAGAAAACTGCTAAAGCAATGTGGGAACATGTTCATCTACTTATGGAAGGCACACAACTGAACAAAGAAGGTATGGAATCTAAACTTTACATGGAATACACTAACTTCATGATCGAACCAGGGGAGTCACTTGAATCTTACTATCAGCGTTTCACCAATGTCGTCAATGACTTAGAGAGACATAAAGTACACCTTCCAAGGATCGCAGTCAATACGAAGTTTGTCAGTAGTCTGGGTTATGATTGGCAAAAGTACGTGACATTTGTGAGACAAGCAAAGAATCTCCATAATGCTCCAAATGGTTTGTTGTATGACTATCTCAAGCACCATGAATCTGAAGTTGAAAAAAAGATAGAGCTGCACGAGGAGGCTATACACCACCACCAACTTCAAATCCATTAGCACTCGTTGCTCAATCTCATGCTGCACCACCTCCAATGTCTAAACATGCTTATGTTCAGGAACAGAATTACTTCAGTTATCCACAACCTGCAACCTCACACCAAATGATCATCCTCGCAACAGGCTTCTACTTAACTTGCTCCATATGACAACCATGATACCATGTACTACTCAAATTACACAGAAGATGATGATGAAGATGTTAATACATTGAATCAGGGACTTGCTCTTATTGCTCGTGCTTTCAGCAAATTCTCTAACAAGACTAACAACCGTCTTCGTTCTTCATCAAATACAAGGAATCAAGCTGTCATTCAAGATGGTCGGGTTGAGATTCAGAACCGTAACTTTGGACGATCAGGTTCAGGAGGGTATTCAGGAAATTCTGGGTTTGGACCAAGGTTTAACAACAATGGGGGATTCAGAAACACTTCAGGTGCTCCTCAGAGAAGAAATGACAATGCTGCAACAGGTAATACAGAATCTGGGAATGCAGTGTGGTGCTACAATTGTAACGAAAAAGGTCATATTGCAACAGCATGTCCAAAACCGAGAACTCGGGGCAGTAAGTTTCACAAGCAGGCATTACTAATGGCTCTCAAAGATGAAAGGAAGGAACTTTCACGGAACAAGAGAATAGTTTCATCGCCAATGCTTACAATGATGACGATATGGAAGATCTTGAAGCCAATGCAGCTGTGATGCTTATGGCAAATATGCAGGAACTCCAGTTGAATGATTCAGGCCCAGTGTATGACACTGATGGCTTGTCTCAGGTACATGACCTAAACACGTGCTTAATAAAAGAAATTGCGTCACCCTCTGCCTCTGAATCAGATAAGGCGCAAGTTGTTCCATCCGAATCATCTTTATCTTCTCAAGAGGATGAACAAATGAACACAGTTGTTATATTTCATGACGACACAGTTGCTTCATTTGAAGATCCTATTGAGAATGACAACCATGATCATATTGAACAACATGAACCTTCATCTGATCCAGATCCTGACCATATTCTGATGGCCAAACAACTTCAAGCTCAATTTTAATAATTCAGGAAAAGAATGAGCAAAATAAAGCTTTGAAAGAAATAAATGCCGTTTTAAAAAAGGACATTGAGTGTTATAAAATACAACTTTCAAAATGAAGTTAAACGTGAAAAATGTTTTGAAAAGTCATTTTAGGAATCTTACATCAAAGAACAAAATCTTCAAAACAAAATGCATGAGTTAATTGAGTCAAACGGCAAATTGGTTTCCAAACTGGAAAATGATAAAAATGAACTCAAACAACAAGTTGCACAACTTCAAAAAGAACTTTCAAAAACACAAACAGAGTTGTCAAATTGCAAAGAGGAATTTTATGAACACAAAGTGCGAAAAAGGGAAAAAGAAAATTCTTTAATCGAAGAAAATCTCACTCTCGAACGTTAAATAAAAGAATTTCAAAATATCGTTTACAAACATGGAGAATCTGTAACAACGATTCAAAAATTTACTTTAAAACCAAGACCCGATAAAGGTTTTGCCATTGGCAATTACAGATCAACTTTTCTTCACACTGCGTTCAAAAAAATTCCTAAGCTTTACAGTATGGACCAATTGCTTGATAATAATATTGTGCGTGTTGTTGTATATTATATTGAGGAAGAAGAAGAACTTGAAGAAAAGAGTCGATAAAAAATGAGTCAAATTGAATACTGCAAACCATATGATTATTCAAAAGTTCCTCATATTTCAAAATCTTTTGTTCCATCAAAAGAAATACCTAAGAAATCATGGTATGTAACTGAGTCATATGTCTCATCTTCCAATGGGGCTCCTGTCAAACCTGTGGCACAAGTAAATGGACCATTACCATCTTCTGGTACTGTAACACCTTTACCAACACGTTGTCGAGTCTTAGAATATTTTAAAACTTTCATGAAAGACATCGAAAATTTCGAAGACGTAATTGAACGTAATTCGGAAATAAAATTACTACTTTTCAATCAGCTTACGAGCGCGAAAAGAGAGAAATTTTTCAAAATCAATTTCTGCCATTAGTTCAACATTTGCGTCATTGTGCTACTCGTTGGGAACATGAACTTCAAAAAGAAGTCAAATCAATGATAAACATTTTCACCTTAAATGAAAATGCACTTTTGGTTCAACAACGAAGAAACATAATTTGAAAACAGATTCTGATCGACTCTTGGAAAAAGTTCTCGAAGCTGATATTTTGTCTATAATTATGAATGATCTTTACAAATCTGGCAAAGCTATGATGTTTGAAAATTACTGCGCTGACAATGATTTGCTGAACCAAGAAATTGAGACATTAAAACATAAATATGATACGTTGAGGAAAAACAGTGATGATGTGCAAAACAAACTTTCAAAAGAAAATTGTCAACTAAAACAAAGGCTTGAATGGTGTCAAGCTCAAAGTCTTGAAACGGAATTGAAACTTCAAAGTCAACATGTTTCAAAAAGTTGTCAAATTTGCAAAGACAATGCGGTTCTTAAAAATAAATATCTTCAATATGAAAAAGAAATTGCAGAGTTAAAAATTGAAAACGTCGAATGGCAACAAAACCGCGATCACATTCATTATTGCAATGGTTTACTTGAGTCTGATATTCAGGATAAAAAACAAATCATCATTGACTTAAAAGAGAAAATTAAGCTACTTCAAAAAGGAAAGTTTGTTGACACCACAGTGATAGCACCAGGAATGTTTAAAATAGACAAAACATATAAGGATAATAATGCTCAAAATTCTAATGTTAGCTCTTCCATTTCTACAGGACTAGTCTCCCCTAAGAGCGTTAGCAGACCCAAGACAAAAAGCATTAAGAAGACTAGGAAGACTAGGTTCTGGCAACGTAAAAGATGAACACTAGAAGCGCAAGAAGTAGAAGCTCACCTTAGGAATTTGAATAAAACTCGTGTTGCATCTGATTTAGATTCTAATCTGGCAAATTGTAATCAAAATCTAAATGTAACGAATGATGAACCTTTGAATGTTTTGAATATTAATGCATCTTGTGTGTTTTGTCGTCAAAATGTGTTATCTGGTGATCATACAAAATGTGTAGCTAATACTCTCTTAAATCGTCACAAGAAACGTAGGTCAGACATTCCTTCTAGGCCCACTACTGCCTCTAAGTCTACCTTAGGAAAACCGCCGACTACTGTTTCGTACGATGTTGTAGTTACCCCCATAGCAGAAAACAACAAATCTAGGAACAAGCCAAAAGCTAGTGAATTTAACAAAAATAAAGCAAAAACTAGTTGGAACTGAGCCAAGACCACAATATGGCAATATATATCCTCTTAATGAAATAAATCATCTGTAGCCTGTAGTTATGAAAAATGGGCTTGGATTCTTTAACTGAAACGATGCAGGTCAAAGTATTGTTTTATCATTTATATGGATAGAAAGATCATTGAATACCACTGAAATTTCAGGAGTTGAAAATAAACAAAACTTATGGCTTGAAAGGCTGACGGTAATGTATAACCATGCCTAGTAGGAACATCGCCATGGTATTATAATTACGTACAACAGTTGGTCTCAAGCGCCAAAGGTATTTAATTATAGAATAACATACGAAAAACAGACCTACTCGTGAGGCACTCGCCCATCCAAAATCCCAATGATGCTTAATTGAACCCTATAAGCATCAAGCATGTCATATATTCTCTGCCCATCTGCTATGGTAATAATATATTTGCACGTATGGGGTGTTGTTTGATTTTGTATTGATGGAGTGAGTCATTTGTCCGTTTGTTCCCCATTAAGTCATGGACTCTTACCAGTTTACCTAAGAAATATATTTCCCATTACACAATGGGACACCTTTTTCCAAGGCTCCCGATAATACTTGTCTCCTATCTCTTACTGAAGTGTTTGCTCAAAGGAGATCCAGAAACTATGAACACCAAAAGGTGCCCAAAATGCACTTTCCCTTCTCTGTAGGAAGAAAAAAAAATTGTGTTTCGGACACTAAAGTAGCCCTAAACACCTTTGGTCTCCAAAACAGGACAACCTTTAAAACGTCATAATGAAGTTGCTCTCTATATTGCATATCTGCATCGGATCAGATGTTTCAGGATATGACATAACTAATAATTTAGTACCAAGTTTTATTTATCACTTCTACTCTAAGGATACATGTTAATTTTGCATTTAAGCATAATAATGATCTAATAGTTTATGGGATTATGTGCTAATTGTTTAACCTGATAACTGATAAGTGAACATTTAAAAAATACGTTATTATTAAACGAATTTAGCCCTAACTATAAATGTAACCCTCCATTTGACATTTATATACGCCATCATCTTTAGTCACACCAGTTTTCATTTCACTACTTAACCTCTCAAACGGGTTAAAAAGACTTTTTCAGGTTTCTTAAACATAAGCGACGAGAATTCCACATAACCAATAACTACATATAAGAATAATCAAACTTTTTTGTTTACTAGCTTAATGTTTAAAACCTATCATCAAAGTAAAAAAAAAATTAAACTCCTCACGCATCAACATTACTCGTTTTAACTTCGATTACTCCAATTATCTAAGCCATACAAATAACATCCCACACCTTTTTCATAGTGCATTTAAGGTTGAGGCCTACGATTTCGTTCTATATGTAAAATTCAACACATCAATTAAGTTATAGTCAGTGTCAAGTGACAACGACCGTGTCACATGTGTGTTTCACAACTTGCGCACATAAGAAATTCGAAGGAAAATGAAAGAAAAATGTATTGCAATAATTAAAATGCGACGAGACAACTAATTTCCATAGCAATAAACACTAAGGATAAAAGATCTCTGATAGATAAAATGCAAAGAAATGACATGTATTATTTAAAACTCATATCGCGTATTCATTTCTTTTAGTTATTATGACTTGGTAGATTTTCTTGCTCTAGAAGTATCTCATCTCATTATATACTAGATAAGTTTGATTTCTTTATCGCCTAACAAACAAATAATATAACTCTGTAGTGAGTATAAAACCTGTTAAATTACTTTGCTCAAATACTCGCAATATATTGTTACCATCATAAAACTTTTGTCATCGGAAATAATGTTTAAATTATCAATTAAAAGATAAATAATGGAGCATAATTAGACAAGTTAGCCAACCCGAAGCTCGTTTCAACCACTGCTTCAAAATGACTAGTTAAGCAAACATGTTTTGACCCATTGTTTTGAAAGGGTGTCTGGATCAACTTATTTCAATATACATATACTTTTTAACTTAATACTAGCTTATAAACCATTTCGAAAGAGCACCTATTTCCACGACAAATATTAGTTAGAGCTGATGGTTTGTAAAAGCTTAAGCTAGAGTGTGAATTTTAACTTCAGACCAGCTTGGCAAAGTAACCGAAGCTCGTAAAATGTTAAATTGACATAAAAAGATATCAAAAACATAAATACAACACACTAATTGACTAGTAAGGATATTATTGTAACTAGTTAGTTTACAACCTCCAACTCCTTGGCAAAGTGACCAAAGCTCGTAAACTGTTACCACAAAAGTAGGAAAAAAAATTCGACTACTAAAATGGTATAAAATACAGCTTAAAACAAGCATACGAGCCACAGAAATCAACCAAATAACAACCAAGGCTCTAATACCGCTTGTAGGACCGTAAAGTTATATGATATATGTGGTTCGGAAGGTCTAGGTTGATAATTAAAGATAAACATAGTGATAGTTCTAGAGAGAAAGTAGATCGAGAGAGAGATAGAGTTGAAAGGAAAAGGAAACTTTATAGATAAAAATGAAACAATACAACTAACCTAATGCTTAACCACACCCTTCATAGAGGTCATGAGGGGTATTTATAGGCACAAGACACAGTCTAATTCACGTGTAAAACATTATCTTTACAAACTAGCATGTAACACACGTTCTAGACATTGTGGAGATTAGGAGACTTAGGGGTCGATATCATATTTCCTTAAAACTGTGATATTTACCCGTTCAACTTTATCAGGTTCATGCGATAATTACACGCACACCATTCGCGTAAGTCATGTAAATCCTCGTTTTCAAGATCAAACACGGGCATGGCCATTCAAAGGTGTGTTTTTTTCAAATAAATTAAATGTTGGTCTACCAAACATTAATTAATACGATAATAATTTGGTACAATGTATACTGCGTACCAAACATTAATTAATACGATAATAATTTGGTACAATGTATACTGCGTATAAACTCGAGAATATATAGATTGTTGCCTTATTAGGTACAATAAAAAGCTAGCTTTAGCATATGAACCAATCAAGTCTTATTTTGATTTTTCGAGTGTCCAGTGTGAATATCCTGTTAGAATTATGATATCATGACATTCATATAAAATAAAGCAAACACATCAAGTGAGTATAGCGGAAACAATTATAACAAGATCATATAACATGTAATTAATTAATCAATATTAAATAGTAAACGTATCTTTGTGATTCTAGTCCGAACAAGAATCAAATTGCAATCTTCAAAGCAAGAACCCTAATTAGGGTTTATGCGGATTATAAGAATTACTCCTTACCTCTTTTGTAATTCAATCCAGTAATCAAACAATAATGTATTTGAATCAAGTTCTTGTACACACGTACTAATTCAAGAAAAAGTTTATGCAAGTAAATTAAACACAAAACTTTGTTGATCAATAAAAATCGAAACCCTTATGGGATTGTTTTGATGGATCAACTATGGACAAAAAGAATGAGAGAAAACACCAAGATGTGTGTGTACAAGTTATGAGAAAACAATGCATCTTGGATTTGCTTATATACTAATTGAAACTTGGAGCTCAAGGCACAAAGGAGGTGGGAACCTCCCTTTGGCCGATCGGTTGGAGACCCCCAAGGGGTTTCTAGAACCTTCTCTTGTTTCCAAATATTCATTAGTATTACTTTCCTAATCTTCGTCTAACGGTCGTTAGTCATTCTCCGTTAAATACTAACGGTCGTTACTAGTTTTGTGTTTATTAATAATTATGTATAACATTTATAAATAATTATTTCTTTTTCTCTTCATACGTATTATGTGCAATCCCGTGATCTTGAGTTCGATCCTAACACACGACTATTATTATAATGTCTATAAAACCAACATATCCCACAATGTACAATGTTGTATGTGGAAACTAAGATGTCAATAAATCAACAAGTCAACCTTGATCATCAAAGAGTCTTGAACTGATCATAATTTGATTACCTCTCAAATGAGTTAGAGAAAAACTTATTTCCCCGTTGCTTACTCTTACGTGTTAGAACACGTTATCATGGGATCCATAAGTGTCAAGTATGTGGGATGAACTAAAAATAAATTCAAACTAGAATGCTTTATAACAAATAAATTCGTATATATGTGTGCTCGCGCGCGCGTGCATGTACGTGTGTTTGTAACAAAGCTTCCTTGTAAAAGGTCGAATTTGATATATATTAATCAATGGTTTTCAGAAGAAAAAAAAAAGGTGCATAATCTGCTTATACGAAGTAGAATCAGTGGAAACAAAAGTGTTAATATCATACATATCGTATAAATTTATGGAAATTCAGTTGCCTTCTTCACTTTTTAAAAAGAAACAGAAAATATTTATGATACGGAGTAGTAAAAAAAATAAAAACTGTGATATTTATTTTTAGTTTGTATTGGAAATGTACTCATTAGTTAAACTACCTACCAATAAACCATTATTTTATTTGTGATGTGTGTCTACTTCATATTGCCATACAAAGTTACCAACTCATTTTGAACAGCAATATATAAACTTATTAGTATACTAAAAAGCTTTGACATATGACCCAAGTCTTTCACAATAACACTTTCGTAGTACGAGATAAATTGAAACTTGAAAGAATCAAACAAAAGTCTCATTTTAGATTTTTCATGTTAAGAGTGCCCTCTCAAACAAGTCATGACCACCTTATTCTCATTTTTTTAATTTAAACAAATGAGGTTTTTTATCTTCAGATTATTGGGGAGGGCGCGGGTCTTAGACTTTGATTTACGTGACCTAACTGAGGTGTCCTCGTAATTGTTTTCGACCTTTTTTTCTAACCAGCCTCAAAGGTGTACCTAGTGGGTTTCAACACTTAACTTTTTGAAAAAGGATAAGCTTAGTGCTAGACCATTTGATGATTATTCTAATTTTCAATAATGTGACATTAAATGTTGTCCGACAATTTTGTGGGTGGAAAATAAAAAACTCAGTTAGTCAACTTTGATTTGTCTATGGTCTTCCGCTAATCTCAAATGGGCTAAAAAGACTTTGATTTGTCTATGGTTTTCGACCTTTTTCTCTAACCAACCTCAAAGGTGTACCTAGTGGGTTTCAACACTTAATTTTTTGAAAAAGGATAAGCTTAGTGCTAGATCATTTGATGATTATTCCAATTTTCCATAATGTGATATTAAATGTTGTCCGACAATTTTGTGGGTGGAAACTAAAAAACTCATTTAGTCAACTTTGATTTGTCTATGGTCTTCCGCTACTCTCAAATGGGCTAAAAAGACTTTTTCCCTGTTTCTTACACTCACAAGTGTTGGACACGTTCAAGAGGGATCATAGCTATTAGAGCACTAGGACTATTTTTGGCAAAAGTAGATATGAGCAGTAGCTGTGAACTGTGAGCAGTATTCACAGCTCCTGCTCACCACTCACAGCTTCATAAAGAAGCATTGGAAAAATGAGCTTTCCTAAAAAATAGTAAAGCTCACAACTCTCATGCCAAAAGAACACTAAAAATCAAAAAGCTCATTCTCACCGCTCATCGCCCCAAAAAGCTCCAAAAAAGCTTTGCGCCAAACATAGCCTAGGTATCCTCGGTGTTATCCGACGGTGTTATAGCAAAAAGTTTCCACGTCAACTTTTTCTCATATACTTAAAACCTATAACTTAACCTAAAAACATCCTCCCTCCATCACTCAAGTTATAAGACACTTTCGACCCATAATTTTTAATATAAAACACAAAAAAACAATATATATATATATATATATATATATATATATATATATATATATATATAGAGGTGGGATCATGAAAAAAGTACACTTTGATAGAAAAGTGTACAAATCTCCCCCTCCCCTTCCTCCTTCTTTTTTCCTGCTAACTATAGGGGCCACTTTGTCACTTTCTTAATTTTCAAGGGGCTTTTTTTGTAAATGCATAATATATAGAGGTGGGATCATGAAAAAAGTACACTTTGATAGAAAAGTGGGAAAAGTGTACAAATCTCCCCCTCCCCTTCCTCCTTCTTTTTTCCTGCTAACTATAGGGGCCACTTTGTCACTTTCTTAATTTTCAAGGGGCTTTTTTTGTAAATGCACCCCTTTCTTCCTTATCATATATAATGCCTATTCTTTTTCTCATTTTTTTATCATCTCTTTCATTTTTCTCTCATCTCAGTTCTGACCCTTTCACAGCCGTTCCCCGTCGCTCACCACCATTCCTCATATTTCCCCACCGTTCACCTCCATGCCCCACCGTTCACCACCATTCCCCACCGTTCACCATCGTTCCCCACCATTTCGTACCCAAAATGTAATCAGATTCATCATTCAAGTTTGAAAGTAAGGTTTTTTTTTAATGTTACCGTCGATTAATATGATCATATATGAATTTTACTGATCGTATTTTGTATAATTTATTCGTTTTTTTTTTTTTTTTTTTTTTTTTTTTTTTTTTTGTCTAAATATGTTATATTTTAGAGTTGACTTCTAAATTTAAAAAAAAAAGTTTGAGGAAAAATATACACAAATCATGTTTAGGAAGGCATCACATAAGGTGTTTGATAAAATGTCTCAACGAAATTTTATAGCTGTAATGCACTAATAGTTTCCAATACATGGTTTCAGCAGTAGTTTTAATGTTGAAATAGCATTTATAAATGTTAGGTTTACGGTTAGGATTAAGATGATTGAAATTCTATCGAAAGTCGTTGCCACATTGGAGGTACGGTACCTGTTATGGTTTTGTATAGATTTCTTTAGACATTTACACATCCATTTACATCTAAGTTGATTGGAACGTATTTATACGATAATGGCTTCAATAGCTTATGTTATTTACACCTATGCATATGAGCCAAATAACCGGTTATGGACAACAAGTTCAGTATCAACTACAAGAGAACTTATTACTGAATGGTCAACTAAAATAAATCAGTTGTCACTTCCTTTTTACCTAAATGGATAAAAAATGTACCCTCATATCACAAAACATCGCTCATTTTTAAAAAAATATCCTTTTTGGTCATTCTAACCGCTACTTTATAAATAATTAGGTAGTGCCAAACACCGATACATCTGATTATTACAACTTAAAATAAAAGATGAGCATCAGATCTCTATCTTCTTCAGCTTTTTTCATGCATATAAAATTCATGTGTCAACTTAACCTCTTATATTTGATCCTAAAAAATAATCTGTGTCCTTTTGTATTTCGTATACTAGTGTTATGACTCAACGCTATTCATAAACCTGATTGAGTTTGTGATTGAACAGCACACAAGGTAGAATTGTTGGACGAGGGCAAGAACGAAGTTTTGTTAATGCTCAATGCGGACCTGGTAATAATGCTCAGCGTGGATCTGGGAGGAGTCGTGCTCGTCCAGAAAAACTATCACCTGAATAGCTTGTTGCAGATCTGGAAAAGTATCATCTTAAAAGAATGCATATAAAGTAGGAATCATGTCATGTCGAAACTTACTAAGATTCCGTGTAGTCCAATCATGTGGAGCATTAACAAATACAATGTACTTAGTTGTGATATGTGATTTCAACAAAAAAAAAAGGATTGTATATACATTTGAAGGTTGAAATTCTAGCAACTATGTTACAAAAATGTGTAGGGATAATTAACTCGAATATATGTACCATGCCATGACATACACAGAACCACCACAAATATTTAATTTATGCTTGTACAAAATAAGACTTTCCCAACTTCAATGTCTATATATTGTGATTGGAGCATCCCGAGACCGTTCTTGCAATAGTTGGTCTGATGATTATTCATTGATTAATAGCTTTCAATAGGTCAAACCTCAAACCAAAATAGGAAAGTCAACTCTCAAATCTAATCTTGTACAGAAATAAACACAAATCCTCAGCCGAACATAGCATGCCTTCATCTATCTGAGGCAAAGAAGTACACACTTTTATTAGTGGATATACATACGAAATAAGACATACAAAACTTACATGATACAAGTCAATAAAGACAGATTTATATCACATATGTTTAAGTGGCTGAATATCATAATTTTTTTTAGTGATCGTTATTATTATTTTAACTTCTATAAAGTGGTAACTGTAGCATGTAGCATGTTGCTAAGGGCCGCTATAAACATGCAAATGGATGCACTAATATGTCCAAACGGATGCTCTAAACATACAAATGGATGCACTAAACATGTAAACATAAGCCTTAATGAGCTTCTCATAAGCCGAAACAACCAGTCTTAGGAGCTTTTCCATATTCAAATAAGCTCATAAGCAGGCAAATAAGCTAATCCAAACACCCCCTAAAAGTATAGATACTTATTCTCACCAGTTTGACTATACCCTGAAACTAAAAATATATAATATGATAACTTAAATTAATACTAAAAACAATTAAAAAAGCAAACTTTATATAAGCAAACATATGAAGCCCACTAGACACATGGAATTTCAAAATCTCTAAAGTCCAAATGCATCAAATTTTTTAGTTACCTGGTTCAGTGCTTTTCTATCGGCCTGTAAAGAATGCCTGCTGATCTGACTTAAAAAATGATGGCAACCAATATCTTACCATCCATGAAAAGTCATTTCTCGCGCATATTGACCATTTCCATAGTCACATCCTTTCTGAAAATAAACATAGCAAAGTGCATCAACGGCTGAAACAAAACCAAATATTATTCTACTAATAATCAAAGTATAAACTACAGTGTTTCGTGCCTGCTACATGATAGATGCTGGAAGAGGACACCTGACAAGAACAAGATATAAGATGTAAAGTAATTTTTTTTATAAGAGCTATTTACTATTGAATGGGGCTGTTTTGGTTGTGTTTTATCAAAAACGAAAGAACCTGAACACTCTTTTGATGGGCGTCCCTATATGCTTCAATAATCAGAAGCGAAAGTTTCTGCAAAAAATTATGCATTGGCGGTTCAGTCCAAAAGCCATAATAAGTGAGAAGCCATTATTGAAACTCTTACAATAAAAACAGATGCACTAACATGTACAAACAGATGCTCTAAATATGCAAATGAATGCACTAAAAGAGTTTAGACCCAAATCCGTTTGACCCATTACAGAATTTCCCCATTTTGACCCAAATCCGTTTGACATAATTTCCCCAGTTTGAACCATTACAGATCCCATTTTGACTAAAGGTCCTCAAACAGATGCACTAAAGTACCTTGAACGAATGCACTAAAGTACCTTAAAAGCTTTTAGGATTTTGACTTACCTAACTCGTTTTCTGCGTTAGAAAGTCTTCACTCTTGCTACTAGATATGGGAGAGTGGCTGGGTTGGGCCTTGTTCGGGTCCAAATTGGTCATTTTCTGAATAAGTAGAAACAAGTGGGTTCAATCAAAATGTTTTTTTCTATCTTTTGTTATACATTTAAAACAGTTTGGGCAACATTTAAACTGCAAGAACAATTTGACCGCCAAAAATAATAATCATTAGACAAAGTATCTCAGGTAAAAATTTGACGCATTTCATTTTAAACTAAATTTTGATTAAACACCATTCATTTGTAAATGTGTTGAAAATATCACCTCTACCTACTACATTTGTAGGATTTAAGGTATCACAAAAGCTTAAATGAACATATTTCATGTTGGAAAAAATTTCCCTAAGAGAAAATATCAAATTTGTACCTTTTTCATTTGAATACTCATATATAAAGGCAAGTCTCATTAAAAAAAAAAAAAAAAAAAAAAAAAAAAAAAAAAAAAAAAAAAAAACGTGAGACAAGATGCATAGTTGAAAGATGAAACACAAATCATGTTCATATTTCAATATAAAGAATTGGTGAAAACTAAGTAGCACTAACTTTTGTATCTTCAGTAGATGACGCCCATAAAGGTGAGGCTTCATTTATAGTGAAAATTTGTTGCAAGGAATGCGACTGATGATTATAACCACTCAGAATCCTAGCATTTTCTCAGCCTGCCGAAACCAAGGATCCAGATATTAAATTTGGATCAGCTATCTCAAGAGAGTTAGTCATGGTGTAGTTCATCCATCTTCCAAAACTATCTTGATTTTTAATTCCATGGTTGCCCATAGTCTCTAATATACCTGGTATTTACATGTTTAGGCTCCATCTGTACATTTTTATATTGAACATGTATTAGTAACTTGTTCACAAAGGTTGAGTAAATCTGTAAACTTACACCATTGCCCTGTAGCTTCTGCAAGACACAACTAGTATTATTATGTGATGAGTTTTTTATGGTTTACTTGTTGAATTAGTAGACTCAAATTATAAATAATGGGATGCACTAAAGTAACTCAAACGGATGCACTAAAGGTCCTCAAACGGATGCATTAAAGTACCTCAAAAGCTTTTAGGATTTGACTTACCTAACTGGTTTTCTGCGTGGATCAAGTGGTATCTTAGTTTCCTGGAATTTATTATTAAGTAAGCAACAACCAGCTTGCCACACCAAGGCTATACCTTAGAGGCTTCAATTATAACCCACTAACAGAAAAATAGGACAATTTTGGGTTACGTTTTACTGATAAAAGGAATAAACAATGCTATAATAATAGATTTAACGGTAACGGGTCAAAAGTCAACGAGAGTATATTCAAATGCTCACAATCTCTCGGATTGTTTTAAAGCCATGCTTAATAAGCTGTTTTTACATCTAAACAAATGGACAAAGATTGTTGGTAAATCAGCCTAACACCCTGGCATACTAATTTTGGGTTGCGCTTGAGATAACCCATTTTGACCTATTTCCCCGCCCGCCCATTATACCACTTCCAGTATAGCGTAAAGTGTGTTCTAGTCCATATTAGTTTTCAAAAGTATATGCAGTATCTCACTATCTAGTTGAGAAATTCATATCAACGTATCTTTTAACTATAGGTCCAATCAAACTTCCATAAAGACTAGTAGTAATGTTAATGAAACTCTATCTTCTGTTTTGTGTGAATGGTGTTATAAGTACATATACCTAATAAAAGTGATATATGTACTTATAACACCATTCACACAAAACAGATACAAACTAAACTCGACTTAAAAAAAATATAGATATACATACTTATAACACCATGCACACAAAACTTACACAAGTTAAATTGAAATCACCATTGCTTAAATTTTCATTCAAAACTATAGTTCTTTGATGCCTTAATGATAATTTAACATCACGATTGATGAAAATTATGCATAAAGAAACTTAAAAAAAGGACTAACAAAATGCGAAGAGTGAGTCACAAACCGAAGGGCAACCATTCCATGTCTATATCTGTGAGGCTTCTTCACACCAACGATTATTGGAGCAGACTTGCGAGCAGCCTATTACACCATAAAATTATACTAGTTAAAAAAGTGTTTTAGAACACAATCGAACAAATATAAGTAAAGTGGTTTCCGTTCAATTAGGGTTACGTTTTAATCTCGAAAACGGCTAAACATACATACATACAAACAAATGCCCAAACAGATGTATTAAATATACTCGTTGATGCCCTAATATGTCCAGCGATGCACCAAACTCAGAAATGGATGCCTTACTTTGACAAACGATGCACTAAACATACAAACAGATTCCCTGACTTATAACATGATGCTCTTATCATACTAAGAGATGTCCTAATACATTTTTTTGATGCACTAATCAAACAAACAAATGCCCTAATTTAACATTAGGCTCTTATCATACTAATAGATATTGTAACACATTTTTTTGATGCACAAATTATACAAGCAAGTGTTCTAACAAGTTGATTGATGCCCTAATCATACTAACAGATGTGCTAATGCTTATTTTAGATGCAATAATCAAACAAACAGGTGCCTTAACTAATAACATGGTGATCTTATCATACTAACATATGCTGCAACACATTTTTTAATGCACTAATCAAACAAACAGATGCCCTAAATTATAAGATGATGCTCTTACCATAGTAAGAGATGCAATAACATGAAGCCTGATGCACTTATTCAGAAAACTAATGTTGTAACATACTATTAAGGCAGATGCACTAAATTGTAATTTAATACATGTAAATGCTTTAATATGTAATTTCATTCAGCAATAACAACAATTATTTTATAATTCACTCAATGATGCACTAAAATAACATATAAATTAACAAAACCTATAATTAAACACTTACTTTTGTTTTTTTGATGATCGGAATTAGGTCACTTGTTATTCCTAAATTTATGAGTATCTGATGATCGGAGTGTGTGCTTTTTTTGATCGGAGTGTGTATGTCTTTGATCCGATTGAGTGTGTTTCTAATCAGAGTGTGATCCGATTGGTGTTTTTTATCAGTTTTAATAGTGGTGGTTTTAATGGTGCAGATGGTGGCGATGATGGGTGGTGGTGATGGTGGCGACGGTGGTGGTGGTGGTAACGGTACAAAAGGTGGAGATGGAGTAGCTCATCTCTGTTGTGAATGAAGTGAAAACAATGATATGGTTCTTTTGTTTATTTGTTTTTATTTTTTACCCTAAACTTTCAGGTGTTTTCAAAATCTACCCTATAACTTTTTTTCTCACTTTTCTATCCAAATACACTTTTCTCTAGAACCTTACCCTATATATATATATATATATATATATATATATATATATACACACTCCATCCATCCGGTAATTATAGTCCACTGTTGATTTTTGAAGTCTTCGATTTGCAACTTTGACCTTAAATATTTTTATTTTTATTATATATTACTTGATGCAAAATATATGATTGAATTGAGTTTTAAATGTATTTTTTATTGGTATAATTTTTATCAATTATTATATAACACAAATAAAATATATAAGATAAAAGTTGCAAAGCGAAGACTTAAAAAGTGAACAGTGGACTATAATTATTGGATGGAGGGAGTATATATATATGAGAAAAGCCTGTTGTCTTTGTGAAGCGCCGAGCCCTATAACACAAGGGGTGGTATGGCCTCGTGCCATAGGGCTATATAAGCATAATGAGGATTTACGTGTGACAAAGTAAAGATAAGTAGTAGTTTCCAATAACATTCGCTAATGAACCTGGAGTCATGATGGGCGCCAGACACTTTCCAAGAAGATATCACTATGTTCGAGAACAAGTCGAAATAGGTGAAATCAATTTACTCAAAGTTCACACAGATAACAATCTAGCTAATCCTTTTACGAAGGTTTTACCTAAGGAAAAGCTTACTCAACATGCCAATGGCATTGGACTTCGTTTAGCTAGTAGTTTCATGTAAATCTGTGGGTAGTATTTGGATAAAGGATGATGTAAACAATTATTAACTTAATGGAATAAAATATTTTGTTATGTTTATTTTCATTCATAATATTGTATCCTATATTTGCATGTTTAATCCATTAATAACTTATGTCATTCTAAATAGTCCTTTGTCAATCAATGATATGAGAATATCATTGAATTAAGACAAATCTGAGTTTTGGTAGAATATATTTAAGTATATTGATGCGTAGGACATGCCAAATTCACATGATATTCAATAAATTGAAATTGAATATAGGAAAGATCCCAACCACATGATTGTACTTTATGGATCTTTGTCATTAAAGTAAATCATGAATATTTATCCTCAGACTTGAGATACCATATAACTACTGTGAATTTGTTCCTTCAAATTTGTTTTGAAGTATAATACTGCTTGGCCCCTCGTAGAGTTGACAAGTGTTTGCATGGCCATGCCCAAGGTATATCTGGAATACGTTCAGAAGATTTGGTAATCTTGCTCAATAATAAATAATGAGAAAAAGAATAGTTAATTATGGAATGACTTAGATCCATATCCATATTAACGTAGTATTAGAAACAAAAGGATAAGTATGACGATAATTCATCAAAAGGTTTTTTTCCAGGAACCACACTCAGGGTCGTTCTTGGGGCATTGGGGTGTTATGCTAGACTAACCAATGTCATTACTATATTAATGTATATCCAAGTGGGAGCTGTTAGTTTGTGGATATAAAATTAATAAAGTATGACTGGATGAACACGAGACTTCGGGATTACACACATTACGTATAAGTTTCAATGTTTTAATAATTAATATATTAAGTTATGTTTATTGAATTCACAAAAAAACACGTAACAGTCATTAGCACTTAACGGGAATTCACTAACGGTCGTTAGAGAGACGAATATATGGAAAGAAGCCAAGAAGGATCCAAAATCCCTCTTGGATCCTATATTCGGCCGATAAAAGAAGGTCGGGGAGTCCTACCCTAACTTGGACTCCAAGTTTCCATTAGTATAAATACAAGGCCTCTTGTATTCGTTCAATTCATTCTTGGTTCCATGCAAACCCTAACTTCTCTTCTTCTCTCCTCCCTTGAGCTATTGCCGATCGTATACCCCCTAAACCCTTAGAGTCGATTTTCATTAGCTCAATCAAAGTGTTTGGTTTGTTTGTGATTCAAGAACCTAGCTTTTCTAATTGAAACGCTTGTAATACGTATGTACGAGAACGAAGGACAAACATACTTTTGTTTGTGATCTTTTCCCTATTCAACTTTGGTATAGTCGAATTTTACTAAACCCTAACTTAGGGTTTAATTGGTTCTTGTTTGTTTGATTTCTTGTTTCGCTAGAAATCATTAAGGTACGCATATTCTTTTAATTCGGTTAACTAATTACATGTATTATGATTCTTACTTCCGCTGCATGGTTTGATGATGTTTACTTGTTTATATAATTGTTATGATATTAAAATTGTAAAACCCTAAAATTCGGAAACCTAAAATTTTGGATAAATTTGAAATTTTATAAACTATTGCACCAAATGTGTAAATACCTACATAACTTATACTAGTAATATACATATACATAATAAATAAAAACTATAAAAATCTAAAACTTAAAAAAAAATTAAAAAAAATAATCCATACATTGAAGCCCGTTTAACACCCCTTTATATCTATTTATACGCCCCCTATTAAACCCATAACAGAAATATGTTATACTTATAAATTTTTAAAAGCCCATTGTGAAACTCCTTTGACCGACCCCCTTGATTGTCGACTTAGCTACCTTGCCTTCTATTTTTCTGGTCGACACAACACAAACTCAAAACATGAGTAGGAAGGTTCGGTCTTGATTTCCAAATAAAACACTGTCGGATCGAATTACATGGGCATGTGTCGAGAACGTGTTTAATGTGATTATGCATGTGTGTTCGAATGTGCAAGTGAGCGTATGATATGTGTGCATGGCTTGTTTAAACAGATTGCAAATTCACTATATGAAACGTGGTGTGTTATGTGTAGAAGAATGCATGTTTAACAAGATATAAAGAAAATTGTTAATACTTAGTACATGCATGATTATAGTTATGAATGAAATGGGATATTGTGTGTAAATCAGTATAGGTATTTTTAATTTGGAAAAGTATAAAGTCTGGTATTGTTGTTCCATACGTGAAGTGGTAGTTGGTTTTCTGTTGGGTCGAAGCCACATACACAAATTGAGGGTGCGTATCATTTTAATTTGGTCTAAGCCCACAAAACAAAATGAGTTGTGTTTTGTTAATTAAATTTACTTAAGTAGTATGTAATAATATTTTCGGGCATTAAAATATCGGACTAACGTGATCTATCTTATTTGGACATAATAATAATTAGTACGTTTCGGTTAATTAAACTTAATACTTGTTCGTTGAATATTGGAATGGATTGAGTTATCCGCACCCTCCCATAGGGAGGGTTGTAATGATTGGACTCATTATCCGGTTGTACGGTATGCATCACGGGTTGTACGGTTTGACCAAACCCTCCTGATGTGACAACATAGGGAAGGTTGGTATAACACAACCCTATTGAAATTCGTATAAGTACATGACAGACTTTAATAGAAACCCTAAACCTAATTGTATTTATGACTCATTTGTAACCTTACTTGGATCATTAAATAACATATATTATGTCTTAAAACCCTAGACTTAAATTACTATTTTAGAAAACCATACAATTGTTATTATGTAATTAAATGTGTTTTATGAGCCCTAAACCTAAACATTTATGATTGTAAACCTAAACCTAAACATGAATGACAACGTTAAACCCTAAGTGGAATAAATGCCAAAACCTACTAAATATGTATAAACTCTAACTCGTGTAGATTCGTTGTAGAAATGTATCTTCTATTGATTCATCTATTTCCGTTCAATCGCATTAAGGCACGGATATTCAGTCTTCCTTTTAAAGATTCTTTCATTTGCAGTTCGTATTGGTGCATATATTATACCTTCTATCAGTAAAGGTTTCTCATGATTCGTATTCCGTGACTATGATCCATTGTTATGATATGAAACCTTTGATTTGAACCATTGATATGATCCTTTTGATATGATCCATCTGATCTGATTCCATTGTTATGATCCCTTTATTTTGATCCGTTTGAACTGACCCATTGCCCAAAGTATTTTCTAGCAATAGAGATACTATGTCCATGTCATTGAGGCACCAATGGCGTGACACTTTCTGTGGAGGTGTGATTGATCCACGGCGTTCCCTTCTGTTATAATGATTATGGTGCATATGGCCATTCTGTTATATGTATGTATTGTCTAGTACTTGCATATGTATTCTGTTTTGCGGGGAGCGTATGGATGCATCCTAGGCTAAATGATTGATTGGATATTGATTGACTTAGTGATTGGTAGTGTGTGCCATGCACTCTATTTCACTTCTGGTACTTGAGAGGTCTCCCCTCCTTGTACAACTTATGAATTGACGGTATATGATTTGTGATATGAAATGTTTGATTGATTGTTTTGGTACTTGAGCAACTTCCGTTACTATCCCTTTTACCATTTATGTATTATTATTTGACTTTTATTCTCAAATGACCCTTCATATTCTTTATGACATTGTATCTCAGCAGGTTCTCATTGGATTTTTTTTTATTCGTTTATGTTCAGTTACCTTTTATTTGTTTATATATGTTCACTGAGCTTTAGCTCAGTCGCATTTTCTTTACCCTACGGCATGTATCAAGTTGGAGGCTGGGTTTGAGTGATGAGAGTAGGAGCTTTTAGTGGACCAACCCTACCTTAGTATTCATGGATTTTATTTCAGATTTATGTTTAATTATTTCATTTGTTTTAGAAGTTGATTTTGATTGTATTTGTTTCATTAGTCCTCTTAGTCTCAAGATTTGTAATTTATTAAGCTAAGACTTCCGCTTGTGCTTTATGTTCTGAAATGACACCATATTGTTACACTTTAGACCCTTATCCAGTTTGGGGTGTTACAATTATGGTACCAGAGCTTAGGATTCGACCTGTATAGCTTAGGCTATGACCTGTGAGGATTGGGTAGACATTAGGCTTCCTTCTGCTTTGACTGTTCTTCCTACCGTATTCAATATTAACTCTAATTTAGTTTTCATTAATTCGTTTGTTGACCTTTTAGATGCCGGTCAATCAAACGCCAGAGGAGATCGCCGCTTTCAATGCAGCTGTTGCTCACGCTGTAGAGGCCCCAATGGCCAAACTTCGAGCTCGACTCTTTGAGGAATTCCGTCAAGAGGCCTCTAATTCTGGTGGTGGGGGCACTCCAATCACTATCTCTGGGTGGTTGGAAAAATTAAGGAAACAGAAGCCTAGATCTTTTAGCTCCGCCAACACTCCTGTTGATGCGGAAAATTGGATCGCACACATAGAAAAGATCTTTGAGGTGTTGGACTGTGGGGATGAGTTTAAGATTCGTTTGGCCAGCTACAAGCTGGAGGGTGATGCACTGAACTGGTGGAAGGCCTATAAACAAGCCAAAGGTGATGCGTTTATAGCCACCATGACTTGGGTAGATTTTCGTGGGGTCTTCTACACTCACTACTTTCCTCTAGCTGAAAAACAAAAGTTTGATCGGGAGTATCATACTATCCGCCAGGGAGATCACGAAACCATGAATGAATTTATGAAGCGGTTCCTGAGGTTAGCAGGATTTCTGGGAGCGAGGGCTGGAATTCAGGAGGAGCAGGCTTTACATTTCAAATGGGGGCTGAAATAATGGATTCTGGATGGGATTGTAAGCACAGAGTTTACAGACGTAGCTCAGGTTGCGAATGTGAGCCGTAATATCGAACTTCTTCGTAAGAGGAACATGGAGAACAAAAGAAACCATGATGAGGACCGCATCCGATCCACTGTAGCACCTACCCAAAATAGTGCTTCGAGGGTACGAGATCAGAGGTACCATGATTCTGAGTCGACTACTACATTTGAAATATGTGGGCAGTGGCATCCAGGGAAGCCTTGCCACAAAAGCTCTGGATCATGTTTTGCATGCGGTTCGATGGAGCATCAGATTGGTGATTGTCCTATGAAGAAGTGAGCTAGTGATAGGTGATCGGTTCATTTTCAATTATGTTTTTCATTTTGCGTCTTGATACATTTCTTCTATTTTTCTGTTATATTTCTGAAATTACTGATTCGATTATGCTAATAATGATGTTGGAATTTAGTTCTTATCATCGTATCTGTTCATATTCATGATTGTGATATGTTATCTGTTACATATGTGTTCTGTATCTATTGGATCAGTTTGAGATGATCGGTCATTGTAGAAGAATCTGAAATTTTTTGAACCGTTTGAATCGAGTCATGAGAAACTAACCTTCCGTTCGTTTGAAGCATTTTCAATTCCTTTTGTAAACTGGTATGTATCTATCCAGTTCTTTCAATTTCGCAGATGAAATTTTCTTTTTAGACGGGAAGAGTTGTAAAACCCTAAAATTCGGAAACCTAAAATTTTGGATAAATTTAAAATTTTATAAACTATTGGACCAAATATGTAAATACCTACATAACTCATAATATACATATACATAATAAATAAAAACTATAAAATTTTAAAACTTAAAAAAAAAGAAAAAGAAAAAAAAACATAATTAATCCATACATTGAAGCCCATTTAACACCCCTTTATTTCTATTTATTCGCCCCCTATTAAACCCATAACTGAAATCTGTTATACTTATAAATTTTTAAAAGCCCATTGTGAAACTCCTTTGACCGACCCCCTTGATAGATCTATAAGGCCTAATTAAAATTTAACGTTACATAAAATGTGGGGCCCTCCTCTGTTCGGTTATTTAAGTCGAGACCCCCTTTGTTCTTTGCCTTTATTAGTACAACAGAAACCAACAAAAACAACAAACATAAACAATAATCGACAACCTCTGCTACTGTTGCTCTTTGTTAAATCGAACGAGGTGTGGGAACAAATTTTCTTCGTGTTTATGTCTTTAGTCCTAATCGAACAAAGGTTGGGCTTATTGTTTCCGTATTCCTGCTCGAGTTCCACTAAGGTAATCGGTTCTTTTTCCGTTTTGTTCATAATCGACCATTACTATTTTGTCGACCCTTGTTTTATTCCTTGTGTATTCGACCCAATAGGTTAAGTATAATCGACCCTTGTTCGACCAACATTGATCATATAATCAACCGTTCTGTTGGGTCAAAGCCACATATAAAAATTAAGGGTGCGTATGATTTTAATTTGGGCTAAGCCCACAAAACAAAACAAAATGAGTTGTGTTATATAATTAAATTTACTTAAGTAGTATGTAATGATATTTTCGGGTATTAAAATATCGGACTAACGTGATCTATCTTATTTGGACATAATAATAATTGGTACGTTTCGGTTAATTAAACTTAATACTTGTTCATTGAATATCGGAATTCATATAAGTACATGAAAGACTTTAATAGAAACCCTAAACCTAATTGTATTTATGACTCATTTGTAACCTTACTTGGATCATTAAATAACATATATTATGTCTTAAAACCCTAGACTTAAATATATTTTAGAAAATCATACAATTGTTATTATGTAATTAAATGTGTTTTATGAGCCCTAAACCTAAACATTTATAATTGCAACCCTAAACCTAAACATTAATGATATCGTTAAACCCTAAGTGGAATAAATGTGATAACATACTAAATATGTATAAACCCTAACTCGTGTAGATTCGTTGGAAAAACGTATCATCTATGATGCGTGTAGCACCGGGTTTTAAATTTGTAAACAAGAATTACTGGTTAACTAGGAACACATACGAGCAAGTATACTCGTCCGCGTGTAGTAAGGGATTGGTAAGTCAAGGTCGTCCCAAGAGATTTGAGTGTATTCGAAATGAAGAATCTAGTGTAACAAGCATGTGCTAAAGGTATATTGGTTGTCACGGTCCAAAATACTATGAGGTGTCTAAACATATAAGTAGCAAATAACACGAGAACAATAATGATTCGAATTCAATAATATAAAAGACAACACTTGTTTGGATTAGTTTAGGATATTTGGATTGCTTAATATGAGGATGGTTTGTCAAGTTGATCACAAATATTAGAATATGATGGTGACAAATTCCAATCTATGATTTAAAGTATATAACCCTCGCGAAAGATCATAAAACAATAAAATCAAGCATAAAGCATAATCAACCAATTCAACACTTAGTTTATTGAGAGAATTGCAAAAATCGTCCCTAAAGTTTAGCCAAATTTCAAGTTTTGTCCCTAAAGTTTAGAAAGTGCAAGGTTCGTCCTTGTGGAGAAAACTTTGGTGCAAATATCGTCCCCACAGGGACGATACTTGCACCAAAGGTTTCCCCCAAAAGGACGATACTTGTACCAAAGGTTTCCCCACAGTGACGATCCTTGCACTTTCCAAACTTTAGGGATGAAACGCGCAATTTGGCCAAACTTTAGGGACGATTTTTGCAATTCTCTCTAGTTTATTTAACAAGTTTGATTCGCGGTAGTTTCACAAATTTATCAACAATTATATCCAAGTTTCTTTGCAAATCAAGTTACTAATGAAATGGTCGATACATTAGATAATCATCCATAGACAAAACGATTATAACTAGTTGTTTGATAATAACCCTTTCGACCTTTGAAATCACCAACAGCTAATCAAACTTGATAGGAAAATGTTACAAAAGCTTAAGAACAATTTGAGTCTTTAACCAAGCATGAAATTGATCACAACCATTATTAAACACAAGCAATCCTCATACAATAAACATCATCTAAAAAAATGTATAAGGAAATTACTCCATAATGTATTCAACAAAATCCAATGTAGCAACAATCATGAAACCAACAAACATCATGAAAAGTAAAAGTGAATTACCAAAGTAAGATTACAATAGGTAATGGAAGGAATTATAGCAATCCTTGGGCCTCCAATCAACTACAAGCTTCTAACCAACAAGAAAATTATGTCCAAACACTTTCTATAGCACTTAAGCACTTATTCTTGAATTGGTAGAGGTTCCTTGGTCTTTTGGGTTTGATAAAATTGAAGGTAAATCCTGTCCTTATTATGTAAGGAAGGATAAATGGTAGATGATGATGTTGTGGTATCAATTGTTGGTAATAGTTATGTACAAATGATAGCCAAATGGATGTATTTATGCTTGAGGATGAGAGGGATGTAAACTTGGCCTCCAAGTGTCGTAAAAATGCAGGAAAATACAGCCATGAGTAGTTAATAGATGTACTTGAAAAGTTAGGGACTTAATTCCACTCATAAATGCAACATTGAAGCATAAAAATGCTTCCAGCCGTCCCCTACTGTTTGAGCAAGTATTTTCCAAGCTAAACTTGTAGATATTTATTTCCTCTTCGCGTGGCCGCTTGAATCAATTAAAACCGAGTTCGTATGCTCAAGATATAGTCAAAACAGTGGAAGTGTGTCAAAAACAACAAGACTTCAAACATTCTTCGATTTAGCTTCTTTTCTTTATTTCATTTCTCGTTTTCCATTTTGTGCTTTATTCTTGAGTCTTTGGAGTGAACACTTAATGACTTTAACTTCTTAATATGCCTCATGAGACTTGCATTTGTCGAGAATTCTTCGTATATAAACAATTCTTCATTTATTGATCATTTCTTCACATTTTCCTTTGTTTTCTTTGTGTTGGCTAACTAAGAACATGAAAGCATAACTTTGTGCAAATAAGTACCAAAAGTTCATTAGATTAACCAAATAACATGCATAAACATAAGAATAACTGATGAGGCGAAAAATGATCCGTTTTTAGGGGGTCATTTAAGCCCGAATCCAAACTTATTTGATCAAATATTGCCCTAAATCGTTCCTTTTGTGATTTTAGGTGTTTGGAGAGTGAATTCTGGAAAAGAAGCCATTTTGGACGTTTTTGGAGCATAAAAGTGAAGAAAACAGCAAAGTATCAATTTTCCATGCTGAAGACACTAGGTGACGGCGTCAAGAGTTATGCCCTGACGGCGTCAGACATCAAGAATAAAACACCGTAGTTGATGACGGCGTCAAAAGTCATCCTGACGGCGTCAAAGTAGCAAGAATAAAATACCGTGGTTGGTGACGGCGTCACATAGGCCGTCATAAGTAGATCAAGGCCGTCCGAGGAAGTATTTGGCGGCGAGGTGATGGCGTCACATGGTTGTCTTGACGTCGTCAGCCTAGTTTTCCTATATATAGTTTTCTAGTTTTTTCATTAAAGAGAGAGAAGTTTTGGTGAAACCCTAAAGACGAATTTGGTGTGTCTTTTACAGGTTTTTCAAGGGTTCCAAACCCTTGATACCTTGCATTGTAATTGAGATAAGTGTTCTTCTAATTCAATCAATATGTCTATGTGTTGGTTGTTTATATCTTTTTCTTGTCTCAATTCCATTATGCTAGGCTAGATCTCTTTTGTGTTTGCTTAGATCTAATGAAACCTAGATGTTGATTATGTGTTGATTACTTGTCTATTCTTGTCTTGGATGAATGATTTTATATGTTAGGCTTAAGAAAACTGGCAGATCTCCAAATGGTAACATGCTTGAACGTCTTAAGAAACATGAACCGAGGCGTACTAGGTCTTTATTGGTTGTATTTAATGCATGAGCCACTGTTTACAATCCCTGTAGTTATGTTGGGTCATGGTGTAGGAGGAGATAAGAGCTCATAGAGTTGGGGAGTTATGTATGCCACCCCACGAATGGTATTAAGGAATACAATCCGTCATCCATACAAGTATAACAAGTAATTAACGTGTAAAAGATATCTAGGGAGTAGTGAAGTCTAAGTAAACACAATTTCTCCAATTACTGCTCACAACCTTAGTATAATTTAGTTTAATTTCATTTTCAGTATTTAAATTTGATTATATATTAGTTTTGGGTTAGTTGAATAGCAACTAATTCCGCCCACTCTTCCAAAACCCGAGATTTTACTTGCTTTTATAAAAATATAAAAATACAAAAATAATCATCCCTCACCTTTAGAACTATTAATTAGATTTTCTAATCCTAGCGACACTATTCCTAAGCTGAACGATCAATCCCCCGGTACTTGTCACTATACTATACTACAACGATCAGGTACACTGCCTGGTGGGGGTTGTAAGCTTCTCAAGATCCCTCGAGAGGTAAAGCCTGTTGCGATTCCCACGCATCAAGTTTTTGGCGCCGCAGCCCGGGGAATAGTTATTGTCTAGGTTAGGATTTCTTTTTATTAGGTCTACTTGCTAGATTCCTTTCTAGTAAGATTTTATTTTTATTTTTTTAGGTCTTCTTTAGTCTATCGTATTTCTTCGTGCTTTTGTTCGTAACTCTTTACCATCCGACATCATGGAAGGTGGTAACATCTTTGAACCCATCATCCCACCACAACAAAACCCACCATTAGAACCCCTTAGGCCCCGAACCTTAGGAGAGTATTCCCGACCTAGCCACCAAGGCTACCGAAACACCATTGAGCTCACCGGAGACAATGTAACCCCCTTGCGATCCGACACCATCCGGTTGGTGCAAAGCGGATGTGCATTCCATGGACTTCGTTCCGAAGATCCAAACCAACACCTTAAGGACTTCCTCAAAATCGTAGATTCCATAGACCTAGGTGTTGAAACTAGAGAGACTACCCGTTTACGCCTATTCCAATTCTCTCTACGGGATCAAGCTAGTCAATGGCTTGAGCGTTTACCCGCGGGATCCATCACCACATGGGATGATCTCACCACTCGTTTCCTTGCTCAATTTTTCTCACCGGGGAGAACTACTAAGCTTAGAAATGACATCTTGATGTTCCAACAATGTCAAAATGAATCTCTTTATGAAGCATGGACTCGTTTCAAGGACTTACTCCAAAAAGTCCCTCATCATGGCATAGATCTTTGGCTCCAAGTCCAAATCTTCTATGACCATATCGACATCTCCACGAGGCGAACCATTGACCAATCGGCCGGTGGTAAGCTACGTGATCTTAGTGCGGAACAATCATGGGAACTCATAGAAGATCTTGCTCTCTATGACAACGAAAGTTGGAATGATCCCCGTGATTTGAACAAAACGGTCAAGGCAATATCTTTGCCTTCGAACAATTCTAGCACTCCCGACCGTAGGATCATGGAACTTGAGGACCAAGTCAAGTTTCTCATGAAATCTTACGAAGCTCCGAAGCATTCAAGCCAAGTGAACAAAATCACTTCTTGATGCGAATTATGTAGTGGTCCCCATGACACTCGTGATTGTGTGGAACTCCCCGGAACAGCTTTTGCGGACTACGCATCCACGCGTACCGACGAAGCGGGAGATAAGTGGTACACTTTCGAGCCCGAGCCAAACACATACGGTGATCCATACAACCCCTCATGGAAAAATCACCCAAACCTTAGGTGGAAACAAAATCAACCCAATTCTTCCAATCTGCCTAATCGTTTCCAACCAAACGGTCCCCCATCCAACCGTACTTTCAACAACAATCCTTCTAACAACTATGGTAGTACCAACAATCTTGAAGGATTGATGTCAAAATTCATGGCATCTCAAGAAGCCCGCATAGCTAGGTTCGAAACCGAATTCAACCAACAACAAACGGAGATGACCAACAAGATTGACAACTTGTTGAAAGCCCTCAATAACCAAACATTAATCACACCTAGGAAGGACACTAGGGACACCAATAGTGGAATCCAAATTAAGGACCCCTCATCATCCAAACATGACCACTTTGTCAATGTTGTCACCATTAAGCCGATAGATAAGGAGATAGAGAAGAGTGACAATGATGAAGTTAGAGTAGAAGCCTATAGTAAGGATGAGAGTAGGGAAGTTGAGGTTAATAAGGATGAGGAATTGGAGGAGGTAGAACCTATAGAGGAATACTTTGATAAGTTGCCAACCGAGGAAGAACGGGAATACCATAAGGATTTATTCGATAGTCCCGAGAAAACATATATCTTTGGCGACCCCCTGATCAAAATAGGAGACCCCTCTAACATTAACATCCCATGTAATATAGGGCACATGCATATATGGAAAGCTTACATCGACCTTAGATCCCCCGTGAACATCATGACTAGAACCTATTACAATTGGGTGATGAAGAAGCAACTCAATTTTAGGATGATGCCCGGTAAAAATTGGATAAGTAATTTTGCAGGAAGAGTTAAGGGAGTACATGTGATTATAGGGAATCTCACCTATGAGATTGATTTTATGATAGTGGAAGACACTCGTCCGGTGATAGATGCTTGCCTAAGCCAAATAATATTCGGGAAACCATTTGTTGAGGCCACTAGGATGAGTTATGATCCGACTTTAGGGATAGTTAGGTTCAAGAAAGATAATGATGAGGTTGCTTATCAAATGCCCTACAAGATCGAACAATACCGCCTTCTCTCTAATTTCGAAAAGGAACATAAGCAAGCGGCTTATTACAGGAATGAGGAGGATAGACGTAGAGGAGTAGAGTATGTTAGAAATAGGATGCTTGGTTTCTACAAAGAGTGCTTGCAACTAGGTCCTGAATACAAAACTGGTTTAGAAGACGACCTAGAGAGTGGAACCAATGATGAAATCACGTAGTAACCCATGACTTTGAGTCTAGCTACAAGACTCGTAAATAAAGAAAAGCGCTTCTTGGGAGGCAACCCATGTTTTGTGTGATTTTATTTGTTTGATTGTTATTTGCTTCCGTATGCATGTTTTATTTTTATTGTTGGATGATCATGTTTCTCAATTGAAATGTGGAAATACTTTATTATGTTGTTTGGCCTAGTCTTAACTTCAACCTAAAGGTATTTTTGCAAAAGATAAGTGTAAGGGGAAACCCCAAATATGTTTTTAAGAAACAAACCGATCATGATTCTCCACAATATTAAATGAACATGTATATTCGTATTTGTTAGAGTCAAATGCTTGTATTGAGTCATAATGAAGTTTTGCAGGATTTTCCAGGAAGTAGGACAAAGTTTTTCTAGAAATTTTCCGGAAACTTAACATAAGAATTTCTGCAGGTCCATTCTGACGGCGTCAGAGTATTACTCTTGACGGCGTCAGGAGTTAAAAATCTGGAAATTTTACCGGTTTTGTTTTTCTAACGGAGTCTTATGGTTTTTGTGAATTATTAAGTTTTATAATCTCCAGGAAATCTGCAAACTTCATTCCACAAGCATTATATCTTACTTTGTTTTCTAGGATTTAGTAACTTATATAGGATGCCGCCGATTTTACGCGAGGTTGTCTTGTCTATTGTTGTCACGATTTACAGGTTATTTATGACAAGAAGATGATTTATATTCTGGAAGGGAAGCTTTGATTGTTCATTTTCTTGGAGGAAGATTTAACCTGACCAACCTATAATCCATACCGAGCGAATCAGGGGAGTATTTGATTTCATTCTCTTTACTTTTTTCACTTTTACATTCTTTACTTGAACATTGGGGACAATGTTCATCTTAAGTGTAAGGGGAGGGCAAAAAGATGATACCTTACATATGCACTTTCGCTTGAGTTTGTTTTGTTTGATAGTAGATGTGTAATAAAACTATGAGAAATACTTGTTAGTGTAATTTTAGTGCCAAATTTAAAATTTTTTACAACATTTAGGAGTGAAACTTTAGCCATAGCAAGCGTCTCATGGATAGGAGGTTGTATGACTAGCACATAACCGTATATTCAGAAAAATTTTCCACCCAAAAATGTGAGGTTCGCCTTTAGATTTGATAGCATTTAGATTCTGGAACTTGTGTTAGTGATGCATCCCGAGACCGCTAGTGAGACTACACTCGTGTGGTAGGATTTACTACATGATAAGAGGCATTAGGATCACCCTTGTGTTAAACCCGTATCATAATTACTTGACCATTTAAGTCATATTACTTGGCTAGTTAAGTCAACTAATTTTTCCCACACCCTTAGCGTTGTACTCATTTTCAGTACACGAAACCCCTAGTACACCCCTCCGAGCCTATCTTTTCGTTTCTAACTTTAAGCATCTTACTTAAATGAAGAATTTGTTACACCCCACTTAAATGTACAACCAAATCGCCTTAGCCTTCCGTGTATGCGCTCATTTTTAGTGCATTATTGTTATTTGTTAAACCCTAAGTTAACTTTCTAATTGATTACATGGTTGCTAAGTCGAGTCATATCCTTGTACATATTGTTTTGGGACGATTGGGACTCATGGGTAAGTACTTATTTTATGGAGTAATGGGGAAGATCATTTATTACCCCCATATGTACGTTAATCTTAAAAGTGCTCCAAGTGTTTTGATTTTCTTAATTCGAGTCATTAGAATAGTTGAATGTAAAGTATGTAAAGATTCAAGTGTAAGGGGAACGTTCATACCCCTATGATGTATTATTTTGGATGGTAGGGTAGGAGTGTATGAAAAAAAAAAATATATATATATATATATATATATATATATATATATATATATATATATATATATATATATATATATATATATATATATATATATATATATATATATTAAGAAATAGAAAAAAAATAGAAAAAGGAAAAAGAGAGAAAAAACATACGGACTACCATCCCATTTTCATTCTATGTTCATTTTATGTTTTTGTTATTTTTCATTTATTAGCTTAAGTCGAGTCTAGTCTTGGCTTAGCAACGCCATCTTGTACATGTAATTAACCAAGATTGTTAACTCGCCACCAGTAAAACTTCCTTTATCCAACAAAAACCGTGTAATTCATATCCCTATACCTAACGTTACAACCCTTTAAAAGACCTCTTTGATAGTTTATCCTAGGTGCTTACGCCATGTGGTGGAGGTTTGATCCTTTCCCAAGCCTATGGTAATCTATTTTGCTATGACAGGTAGTGAGAGATATCTTCCATTTCCATAATGTTATATTACTTTATTACACCCGAGAGATGAGAGTATCTAAACACTATTTGTGAGGTGCTTGTATATGACCTCCGTGATTGTCTATTGGTGTTAAATGACCCCTAACTTGTCTTTTGAGTAGAATAAAAGCTCATTTGCTTGAGGACAAGCAAATCTCAAGTGTAAGGGTATATGATGAGGCGAAAAATGATCCGTTTTTAGGGGGTCATTTAAGCCCGAATCCGAACTTATTTGATCAAATATTGCCCTAAATAGTTCCTTTTGTGATTTTAGGTGTTTGGAGAGTGAATTATGGAAAAGAAGCCATTTTGGACGTTTTTGGAGCATAAAAGTGAAGAAAACGGCAAAGTATCAATTTTCCATGCTGAAGACACTAGGTGACGGCGTCAAGAGTTATGCCCTGACGGCGTCAGACATCAAGAATAAAACACCGTAGTTGATGACGGCGTCAAAAGTCATCCTGACGGCATCAAAGTAGCAAGAATAAAATACCGTGGTTGGTGACGGCGTCACATAGGTTGTCTTGACGCCGTCAGCCTAGTTTTCCTATATATATTTTTCTAGTTTTTTCATTAAAGAGAGAGAAGTTTTGGTGAAACCCTAAAGACGAATTTGGTGTGTCTTTTACAGGTTTTTCAAGGGTTCCAAACCCTTGATACCTTGCATTGTAATTAAGATAAGTGTTCTTCTAATTCAATCAATATGTCTATGTGTTGGTTGTTTATATCTTGTTCTTGTCTCAATTCCATTATGCTAGGCTAGATCTCTTTTGTGTTTGCTTAGATCTAATGAAACCTAGATGTTGATTATGTGTTGATTACTTGTCTATTCTTGTCTTGGATGAATGATTTTATATGTTAGGCTTAAGAAAATTGGCAGATCTCCAAATGGTAACATGCTTGAACGTCTTAAGAAACATGAACCGAGGCGTACTAGTTCTTTATTGGTTGTATTTAATGCATGAGCCACTGTTTACAATCCCTATAGTTATGCTGGGTCATGGTGTAGGAGGAGATAAGAGCTCATAGAGTTGGGGAGTTATGTATGCCACCCCACGAATGGTATTAAGGAATACAATCCGTCATCCATACAAGTATAACAAGTAATTAACGTGTAAAAGATATCTAGGGAGTAGTGAAGTCTAAGTAAACACAATTTCTTCAATTACTGCTCACAACCTTAGTATAATTTAGTTTAATTTCATTTTCAGTATTTTAATTTGATTATATATTAGTTTTGGGTTAGTTGAATAGCAACTAATTCCGCCCACTCTTCCAAAACCCGAGATTTTACTTGCTTTTATAAAAATATAAAAATACAAAAATAATCATCCCTCACCTTTAGAACTATTAATTAGGTTTTCTAATCCTAGCGACACTATTCATAAGCTGAACGATCAATCCCCCGGTACTTGTCATTATACTATACTACAACGATCAGGTACACTGCCTGGTGGGGGTTGTAAGCTTCTCGAGATCCCTTGAGAGGTAAAGCCTGTCGCGATTCCCACGCATCAATAACGCGACTAAAATATGTACAAAATGAGCGTTATCACATCTCATGCATTTGGTTTGGATTTTGAGATGAAGAACAAATTTCCCATGGTAGGTAACTTTATTGTTGAAATTTGTTCCAAGTGACGGGATAGTTACTTGGATAACTTTGTCTTCTAAAGTTACATCTTGGTAGAGGAGTTATAGGCCGAGGTTTGGGAGTATTTGTTCTTTTAGGAGGAGGAGGAGTGTTCGATCTACGATCAACTTTACCAAGACCAAGTCTAGGAGACGACATAGATTTGTAAAAAAGGTTTTACCTCCTCTTCATTGGCTATAGGTACTTTAACATTATTGACTACTGTATGACCCGGTTTAGGCTTAAGTTATTTTTTAAGATTAACCCTGTTCTAACTTTAACAGGTGACGGTACCACGGTTCCACTAAAATTAGTGGAGCCGTCTTCATCTTTAATGGTGCCGTCCATTGTTATTTCAGATCTTACAGAACGAACAAATTTATTTGTTTAGTTTTACTTGTTGATGCTTTATTTGGATCAAAACCTAATCTCGCACCAGCATGTTCACAATATGTAGGATTTTCTAACATATGATTAAGTGCCTTAGTCCCTTTCTCAAAGTTAATGAAATTAACGGCATTTTCTTTGAGTTTTTTTTTTTTTTTTTTTTTTTTTTTTTTTTTTTTTTTTTATTTGAAGATCTATACATGATTTACAACCAACATCTATTTGCTTATTTTTCTCAAGTCTTTTTAGTTGGTCTTTTAGTTTTAAGACTTGTACTTCAAGTTCATGCAAGGTTACTTTTAATGTTTTGTTTCTAGTCATGATTTTAGTACTTACCTCACATAATTTATCATACTCATCGTATAGCATATTATCATCTATTGACGAATTATCATCACTATAATAAGAAGAGTTATAATGTACCTCATTTGAAGCTTGAGCCATAAGATACGTTTCATCGTTGGGCTTCTCTTCCTTTTCTTCATCACCACAATCACTCCAAGAACCTCCTACAAAGGCTTTTTGGTTGTTTGTTCTTGGTGGTTTAGGACATTCACCAATGAAGTGACTTGGATCTCCACATCTAAAGCACTTCCTATCACTCTTTCCTTTCTTATCATCCTGGTTCTTTGGGAACGATTTCTTTTCATCGCGAGGTTGTCTAACAAATCCACTTTTTCTCCTGAAGAACTTCTTGAAGTCTCTAACCGCCAAGGCATACTCTTCGTCTTTACTATCGGAGGCCGAGCTCTCCTCATCACTAGAGTCCTTGGCTTTTAGTGCTAGAGACTTTACTTTCTTTATTATACATCTAACAATATCAGAATCTTTCTTGATTATCATTTCAAAACTTTCAAGTGTCCTATTAGTTCATCAAGTGATAACGTCACCAAGTTCTTTGATTCTTCAATGGCGGTAACCTTTGCTCTCCATTTAGGATGTAGAGCCCTAAGAAACTTCCTAACGTAGTTCTTGCTAGAGTACCCTTCATCAAGAGCTTTTGGACTAGTAATAATAGTATTGAATCAAGCAAAAGCACTATCTATAATTTTATCCTCCGGAATGAAAATTGTTCATATTGTTGAACAAGAAGATCAATCTTGTTCTCTTCGACTTGATTATTACCTTGATGGGTGACTAACAAAGTTTTCTAAATATCTTTTGCCGTGTTGCAAATAAAAATTCTTTCAAATTTCTTTTTCGTTAAAGCATTATAAATTACCATTTTAGCCTCATCATTTTTGGCTAGTTTTCTTTTAAGATCATCGCTTTGTTGATCATAATTAATAATTTTATCCTTTTTAGTCATAGGATCATTTTCAATAGGTTGAAAGTCACCATCGCTAATAACATGTCAAAGATCAATGTCTTTTGATTTCATATATGTTTCGAATCTTGTTTTCTAGTATATAAAACAATCGGTTTCAAAAAGTGGTGGTCCTTGCATAGATTTCCCTTCTTGATATTTGTCGAAATCCATTGATCGATTCAAGTTTTAAAATACAATTTACTTTAAAATCTTGCCTGACGTGGCTCTGGTACCAATTATGAGAAAATAGAAGGGGGGAGGGTTGAATAGTTTACCGACTTTTTCTCTAGTTATAAAAGTTTACTTTGTGAAAACTTTGATTTGTATATAGATGAAATCAACCAACACCCATATGAATTCAACACTAAACTAATACAAACAAGCAATAGAAATAAATAAAAGAGGTAGAGAAGGAAAGATCAAACCGAGACACGTGATTTATAATGGTTCGGTCATGAAGCTCTTCTTTGCCCTACTCCACTCCCCGAGTACCCCACTTGAGAATTATAAGCACTATGTCAACAACCTCCCTTCAGGCGGAGAAAACCATACAACGTCGCTTACGTTATTTTCTAACACTAAGCTAGATGTCGAGTACTAATCTTAGCTAGTACCAACTAAAAGTGATGGAAATGAAAGATTAAAATTTACACTACCAATTTTTTAGCAATTCTCCACTTTTTTATTTTTCTCCTTACCAAACAATAGAATTTAATTTATTTCTATTTCTCTTATCGCATTTCCCTCTACTAAACATACCCTTTAAGGTAATTTACATTTCTCTCTATCCATTATTTCTCTAATGGTTCTTTAGTAGTAATTTGAGGTTCTTGATTGTACCGGTAATCTTGTGATAAAACCCCATTAGTTATAACACAACCGACATAAAGAAATGTCTTAAGATGGAAATTACGCAAACAAACGTATTATAATCTTTTTTCCATGTTTAGTTTAACATTTATTTATCACCAAATCCACATATTTTTTGCAACATATATTTAAAATTGGCGTTTCCAAAAAAAAAGTATCATACTGTTTTGTAACCCAATTATTAAAGAGTTTTATCATTTAAGGGTTTTGGTAAACATAGTTCTGAATTTGAAACATTCATATGAGAATTAAAATTTGACATGTAACGAGCTATTAGCCTTCGGTGTTGTCATAAACCAATCATGACATTTCTCATCTAAATATTTTTGTGAGTCTTTTATTTTTATTTTGAAGTACTTTTGTTAAATATTAACTCTAATTTTTGGAAAATCTGTTACGACAAGTCAAACAATTAGGTTTCTTTAACGGCATGAAATATGCATTTGTTGTATACTTATCTATACTACTATATAATGCATGAATAAACAATTATAACTCCAAGCTTAACTCTTAACCAAAAATTAAGATAAGGAGCTCAAATCATGAAGTAACATGTGTCACTTCTCAACTAACTCTAAACCTAACTCCTAACCAAAAATTAAGATAAGGAGCTTCAATTATGAGGTGATATGATGTCACGGGAAAGCTACATGAAACCAAGCAAACAAATACAACTAACGCATATACATTCAGAGTGTTGTGAAAAAAATTTACTAAGCGGGGTAGAGAATTTCAGGGGAGATTTGGGCTAGCGATTCATTTACTATTTTTATAATATAACTATATTATCGTCGCAGCTGTGCGCGAGTATCCAACTAGTAATAGTAATACTTCTTATATAATTAGAGGTCAAGAGTAACTTAGCTCTCATAATCATAGCGCAAATAGAGATTGGGTATCGAATCAAGTTCATATAGTTTTGAGGATTCAAAACTTTGTCGTCCTCTTTTTGAAAATATTTGCAGCCTTTGAAGCTTTCGTGCTTCTGAAATCCAAACCCATCTTTAGAGTGTGTTGATGATATGTTGTGAAACAACATTGAAACAAGAACAAAGAAGAACAACCTCAAAGTTAGAGAGATGAAAATTGTATTATTAATGCCACAACGAAAAATTACATTTATAATTAAGGTTAAATTAATCTAATAGTAACGCATTTTTTTAAATATTCAATTATCAATCAACTCAAACAATTACCGAATTACCTCATAAAAACTCGTTTTTTTAGTCTAAATTCAATGTCATTGGCCAAATGTACACGCCACTGTCACAAAATTTTAATGTTATGTTCGACATTAGATTATTTCATGGTATAATTGTTCTCATTATCTTAATTTTTCCGGTGACATTGATTTTTTCATCAATCATATATCTCTATCTTTTGACATTTTAGTGTTTAAGGAAATCATAACCATCTAGTCACCACCCTAGAAAAATCGTTAATTTCATTTTTGTAAAAATCATATTCTTTTATTTGATTTTGTGTTATTCAGTCATCGTAAAGGAAGAAATAGAAAAAATCATATTAACTTCTAAATGAAAATAAAATGCAATTCAACATAAGCTTAAAAGTAACACTAAAAGAAGAACAAATAAGAAAATGACACGTTTGCAAACATACAATATTGGAATAAAGTCATAAACGTACATTACTAGTACTTAACCCTTATGGTTATAAGATGAAGTATCCTTTAAAAAAGGATCTCCTAATTAATCCTTTAAAAGGTTTATGGACATTCATTCCATAATTATTTATAATAACAACTATATATATATATCATGACAAAGTATATTTATGGGCAGAATGTAATAACATAGTTAACACCGGTATTACATGTAAAAGTGCTTGATGGGTCGTCTTTAGCGTAAGAATAAGCCTGGGGGCAAAGATTCTTGAAAAACCTCGAATAATCTGTTGGCGGGCATGTTGGTCTATCGTAAGCTCCAGTGCAACAATATTGTGGGTTACCATACCTAACACATGCACTTTTACAACCAATTGTTGCACCAGCTCCATTTCTCACAGCGAGATCATTAGGGCATCTGGCGTTAATATCAACCCCACAACTCGTTGTTGCACAACGAGCTTGAGGAGCAATAGAAACCGGTAAATTAAAACCGTCAACAAGACTAACATCAAAATAGTCTTTTCCATATGAACCTCTTATGGTAAACTCAGCAAGGGTTGCAGGGGCTGCACCAGCACCGTTGCATCCTACTTGACCCGAACCACAGTCTGCGCTCTTACAATAGAACCTTCCACCATTATTTGAACAATCACGTCGTGCCCAGACTCGACCGGACCATGGACTAGGGATGTTAATATTGTTCGAGGCACCAGATCTCAATTCGAATCCTGTCGACGACGCTGGTGCACTGCCGGAATTTGAGTTTGTTGCTGGTGCGATACTATATGGGCAATTGTTTTTAATGGTGAAAACAGCAGAATGAACACCTGCAAAAACCGTTTATATTATAAGCATTATGTGCATGACAATATTAGACATTTATTAACGAGTATATTTGCTTTTTTACTTTGTTTTATTAAAAAGACATGCATATAATAAAGTAAAACTTTACTTTGTATCAAGTTGATGGCTAAAAGAAGAGCATAGGCGAATTGGAATTCCATGTTCGGTAACAATATGTAATATATGTTATTGTGATGAAAAACTCACGATAAGAGTTTAGGTTTTTATAGTGGGAGAAGATACCATTTAATTTCATATGGACATATATCATAATTTAATAATGCAGAAAGAAATGTCATTTATGCAACTTCATTAAATAATGATTTGTCATTGGACTAATAGCATATTGGTGTTTGTTTCCATTTAAAAGATTATGAACATGGATTTTGTCATTTTACACAAAAAAACTATAGAAATTAGATTTTTTTTTTTTTAAGTACTTTCAGCTCTATTTTCTTAAAAAGTCGAATTTTGCAAAACAATTTTAGTTTAACATTATCTAATCTTTTATATAATAAAAGAATTACATCATTTCGAAATATTTTTTCAAAATCTTTCTTATTGAAATAAATAGACTAATGGGAGAGCTTGATTTTGCAACGTATGTAAAATCAAGCAAATATGATTGGTTAATAGAAAGTCAAAATCGAATTGATTTTGATAAAACTTTAATAAATTTGGTATATAAATTTGGTTGAGAAAAAACATATAAAAATATTTGTGTCAAATTTGTGAAAACAAAAACTTAGAAAAAGATGAAGTAATTAATAAAGAATCGAGTTATATTTTAGAAACCAAAGATTCTTCACATACCAAGGGACTCATCCCCACCATCCATATAAAAAGAAATCAATGGTTGAGATTAAAAGCATTTTAATATTTCACCCATTTTTTATAATTTAAATATCTCTTAAACCATTAAGCGTTAAACGAAAATAATTACATCATCGCGACGAGCATTTAATTATGTTTCTATAGACGGGCACTTTGATATACTTTTGACAAAAAAAAATCGTTTTTTCCACGTTTTTTTTTCTGACCGAAAAAATCACATGTAATATCACATGTGATATATCGAAGAAAAAAAATTGTCGAAAATATATCAAAGTGCCTATCTATAGAAAGACAATTAAATGCTCGTCGTAACGGTATATTTTTTTTCGCTTAACGATTAACGGTTTGAAAGATATTAATATTTGAAAAAAAAATGAAAGTGTGTTTTTTAAATTGTTGGGATTAATCTCATTATTATATCAAATAAAGATGGAGGGTGGAGATTAGTCCCTTCGTATGTAAATAAAGTTTTGTCCTCAAATGATCTTTACTCATTAATAAAATTTTAGTTGTTGAATTTTACATAAATTATATAGAGTTAAGTGTAAATTTACAGAGGGCTTGAATTTTAAATAAATTATAAGGACTCATGTTATTGTATTTTAAAAGTTTTATTTTGCGTAGGCTTGAATATTAAATACGGCTAAACTATTGTTAACGGGAATATTAATATCAAATGTAAGCACAGATTACTGTGATTTGTAAATAAATCTACGCTATTATAATTATAACAACGACTTATCAAATTTTTATTTAAAGTTTATATTTGGATATCAAAAAATATTTTTAAAAAACTTTACAGAGTATATTTTAACATCATCAAGAGGACTTTCCTCACTTCGAAAGGTATCACGTGGATGGCGTACTGATATATCTCATATTCATGCTGATTATATGCTACTAAACTCGTATATTTTGTAAAACATGATATGAATAGTTAAAGTTAAACAAAAACAACAACCTCAACCTCAAAATCTATGTCAGTTAAACAAGGTTAAATTTTTCGATCAACAATTTTTTTTTACAAAAATATTATTGTAATAGATCTTGAACAATTTAATACATAATAAAAAATCTTTCAATCAATAATTTAATACATAAATCTTGAACAAGTATTAGTTGTAATTATATCACAATTTTCACGGGTAAATTCTTATATGTCTATATACTAACCTAAAATTTTAAAATAAATTTGATCATATGTAAACCTCGTGCGTACATGGGACTTATAGCTAGTTGATTACTACTATGTGAAATTAAGGTTGTTTGACAACAATTTTTTTACAGATTTTGAATTTATAATACTCCTTCCGTCCCAAAAAAAGAGTCCATCTTACTATTTATGTTTGTCTCAAAATAAGTGTCCAGTTTTTATATATGAACAGTAATTAAGACTGTTATTCCTACTTTACCCTTTTAATTAAAACTTGCATTAATTACTCGTTTTTTATTTCTATATTAACTATGAGGGTAAAAATGACTTTTTATCAATCAAAATTAGCATTAATTACACATATCATAATTCATACTCCATATCTCTTTTTAAGACGAAAGGAGTAAAAATTTAGAACCTGTTTAAATAGTTTTGGAAAGGAGATGGAGGTTATAAACTACTGTAACTGATTACAATAAATCCTTACTAATCAATTAGTGTGTTTACACTTCGCCCCCTAAAGTTTCTAAGATTGACACAAGTGTCTAATATTTAAAGCTATATTTTTAAATAAGGGCAAATAGTTTACAAAATTAGCAGTTTTAACCCTTGTTTAAGAACCAGGATTTGTAGCTAAGGGGGCCAAACTTCATCGGAAAATGATAAGTTTATAATCCAAAAAAATCTAACAGTTTGTTTCTAACTTTATTTTGTGCAAGTAAACAATAACAAAAACTACATGTGCAAAAAAAAAAAAAAAAAAAAAAAAAAAAAAAAAAAAAAAAAAAAACCTCCTATTATCTAAAGGTTAAAAAGTATAATACACTTGATAGAAAAATGTTGGTTCCTTATCTATTTTTATTCTTCGAAGTACGTAACATGGTTTGTCCAAGCTCATAGAGTTTAAATTATTGAACAAGATAACAAAAATAAGAAAAGTGAAGATAATATATTAAACAATTAATTGCTTAATGGTGATCATATCTGTCAAGAATAAGTAGTACAACTCAAGGTTGTCAGGATCGGGATCCTACCTAGGATCGTTTTCGGCTTTGCAAGATCGGGATCGTAGGATCGGATCGGGATCGTAAGATCCTATGAAAATGTATATATTTTTGTGTTGGGGTTGTAGTTTTATATTCCTATATAATATTTCATATGATAAACGAATCTAATTGGAGATAAAAGAAAAAGTTATATGTTTAAGTACCGTAGTAGTAAAATATTAGATATATTGCAATGCTCACTTGCACAAAGTTACAACATAAGTGCACCTACTTCTTATTTAATGTTTTTTATTATAGGTTTTTTGTAATAACATTTAGATTAATGCAAAAATATAGTGTTAATTTATTGGTACGTGATTCTGTGACTTTTTTTAATACAGTATATAGAATGTGCAAAAAGATAAATGGATTATATCTGAAAATGAAGCCACATAATTTTATAACAGTGGACAACACAATATTTTTTTCTTGATAATCAAATAAATTAAATTAGGATATTCTGATAATATTATTGAAAAATTTTAACATATAGTTCATGCTATTATATGAATCATAAAATAAATTATGAACAAAATTGGACCAAGTATCCATATGGTTTACTTTGATAACAAGCTTTTGACATGTTATAAAGCACGAAACCAAAAAAGACACATGTAAAATATTTCTAAATAATCCGTAAAAACATAATGATTTGTCACTCATTAATCTTGCAAAAAGACAGTCAATTAACAACATCAAAATAATAGCTTTCATGAAAAATTCTTAGTCATTGGGCTTTAAGACATGGACTTATGCTTAATAAGTTATTATAGAAAAAAAAATTTAAAAACAAAAAAATAAATAACTCGGCGATCCTACGATCCGATCCCACGATCCTACGTGCGATCCTACGATCCTGATACGATCCTACTCGAATTACGATCTTGTTAAGATCCTGATCGTTTTTTGTGTGTAAGATCGTAGGATCGTACGATCCTACGATCAGGATCGCGATTTTGACAACTATGGTACAACTAACAAAGAATACAAGCTGGGGGGAAAAAATTCAAAGTTAACTCTAAATTTCCATGGAAAAAGAAAGTATAGAAACGCATTTAAGGTAGAAAATGGTTTCCAACTCACAACTAGAAATTTTTTCTTCACTAGCCACTAAAATAAATTCCATGGAAAAAGAAAGTATAGAAACGCATTTAAGGTAGAAAATGGTTTCCTATGACTCACAACCAGAACTTTTTCTTCACTAGTCACTAAAAATTTGAAAATTGATATCAAGAGATGATGTCCATTTCCGTACTAAACTAGTTATAAGTCCCGTTCACGCACGGGGTTTACACATAAATCGAATTTGTTTTAAAATTTTAGTTTACTATATAGACATATAAAAATTTATCCGTAAAAATTGTGATATAAGTACAACTAATAAATATGCATGAGTTTTTCATTATGTAATAATATCTATTAATATTTTGTAAAGAAAATTATTGGATGAAAGATTTAACTTTGTTTAGCTGATATATAGATGTTGAGGTTGAAGTTGATTTTGTTGTTTAACTTTAACTATTGATATATGTTGACAAAATGTGCTGGTTTAGTAGCACACAATGAGCGTTGATAAAGTTAAAATATACTCCGTAAGGTTTTTTAAAAGTATTTTTCTGGATATCCGTATATAAACTTTAAATAATAATTACATGAATCACGTATATTTATTTTCATATCACAGCAACTTGTACTTACAATTTGATATTTATATTACCGTTAATAATAATTGAGCCGTATTTAATATTTAAACCCGTGTACATATATATTAAACTTTTAAATAGGATAACATGAGTTCTTATTTAACGTATATAGTAAAAAATATTTAATAAATGAAAATTTAAAACTAACATTTATTTTAAAAATTAAAACTAATTCATGTATTTACAAAAAAAATAATTTTAATGGATAAATGTAATTGTAAACAAAGTTCATATTATAAAGTAAAAGGGGTATAAACTATAAGGGGTTATTTGTTTATTATCTAAAGTTATTATAAACTAACACTATTACCTTATGTATTTAAGGTTGAGGCCTACGATTTCGATTGACATGTAAAATTGCACACGTCAATTAATTTATAGTAAACTATAAGGGATAAGTAGACAAGTTTATGTTTCACGGGGGTGTTTGGATTAACATAGTTCAAAGTACTTATGATTTTTAAATAAATAGCTTAATAAGCCCTTTCAAAAAAGCACCTCTTTCTTGGCTTCTATAGCAAGATACTAAGCCAAAATGTGTATGGGCAATTGTTTAAAATAGCAAGATAATATACATGTATGGGCAATTGCTTAAAATACCAAAATGTGTATAAGCCAAAATGTGTATGGGCAATTTCAAAAAAGCACCTCTTTCTTGGCTCACTGCTAACCGCTCACAGCTTCTTAAAGAAGCATTGGAAAAATGAGCATTTATAAAAAAAATAGCAAAACTCGCCGCTCTTATGCCAAACGAATACTAAAAATCAAAAAGCTCATTGCTCACCGCTCATCGCCTCAAAAAGCTCCAAAAAGCTTTGAGCCAAACATAGCCTAAATGTACATGTTTATGCGCAGTAGCATAACAAACATGTATTAAGCATACGTTGTGGTATTTTTAGTTATCGCGAATAATTAGAAATCAAAATTTACATGTAAGAAAATAAGAATTCTAGTTTTCTCACTAAAAATGTATAAAACAAATTCTGAGGCTAAGTTTTCTTTATTGAACATTTGAACTTAAGGAAAAAGTATTTAGTTAAAAAAAGGACAAAAGTAGGAAAAATGGGTTTTACTATATGTTGGGCTTGACAATTATTTATAGGGCTTTTACAGCCCAAAATCTGATTAAAAAAATTATTTTTCAATTTCGAGATTAGAACAGCTGATATATTAATGAGGCTTACCAATTAACAAATTAGTTGTTAATTTGCTTTGTTTAGACTATATTAATAGTTTAATACGTTAATACAGACAAATTAGTTGCTATCTCTTAAACAGTAACAAAATAGTGTTTTGTTTATTTAATATTTTATTTTATTTTTGTTTTTCAGATTGTCTCAAAATTATTTGTAGACTTACAAAAATAAATATGTAAGTTAGTTCGAGTTTATCATATTACCCTCACTTAAAGTTATTACTGTTATAACAATTAAATAAGTTTTAAATTAATTAGTTGAAGGTAAAACTATCATTCTGCAAAAGGTAAGAAAAAGAAAGTTATAACGATTGTTTTTTTTCTTAAACAGTGTGCTTTTTGTTCGTGAAAAATTATTTTGGGAAGAGGTAGACAGGAAGTACAAAACAACATAATAGAAAATATAAAGTTGACAAGTCAAAATTATTTTTTAAAAAAAATGTCTTGTACTATTAATAAGGAAGGTAAAAGGTGGGCGAGTGTGTAAAATGTGAGCCACGGGTATAGACAAGAACACTCATAATGCAAATTCTCAAAATAGTACAAAAAGTTGGGTAGTGGTTAGTAAAATACTACAGTAATATTCTGTTGATTCGAGCATTAGAGTAACGGCATGATACTAACTGCACACCAAGTAAAAGAGACAATACCTAAGACATCAAGAAGCCTAATGGTAGAGCATATAGATGCAACTGAGCCAAGACCCCAATATGGCAAATATATCTCCTCTTCAAAATCAATATCAACTCTTAAAGAAATATATCAGCTCTAGTTATGAAAAATGGGCTTGAATTCTCTAACCAAAACGATGCAGGTCAAAATATTGTTTTATCATTTATATGGATAGAAAGATCAATGAATACCACTGAAATTGTGCATATACAATATGACATTTTGGGAGTTGCAAATAAGCAAAACATGTGGCTTGAAAGGATGGCAGTAATGTGTAACTGTGCCTAGTAGGAACATTGCCATGGTATTATAATTATAATTGTAAGTCTTAAGCGCCAAAGGTATTTAATTACGGAGTATTAAATAAAATACGAAAAACAGACCTACTCTTGAGGCAGCCTCCCACTCGCCCGTCCTAAATCTCAATGGTGCTTAATTGAACCCTATAAGCATCAAGCATGTCCATCCAGAAACTCTCTCTGTAGGGGAAAAAAAACTTGTGTTTCGGACACTAAAGTAGCCGTAAACGCCTTTCGTCTCTCCAAAACAGGACAACCTTTAAAACGTCATAACGAAGTTGCTTTCTATATTGCATCAGATCAGATGTTTCAAACATATCGAGATAGTATGTCTCACCATCCAACAAAGAATCGTGTCTACGTGTATGTTAGTAATTTTAGTTTAAATAATTAGTTACCAGATATTCTCAGTTAATCATCCAGGGGTCCTGGGATTCGTTATATTTGAAGCAGACTTGGTACATATTATCATGTATGCTCGAGTCTCGAGAGGTATAATTAAGATAACTGTTTGGGGTTTTGCTGACCAAAAGCATACTTGGTGCGTATCATCTCTAAACAAGTGTGCATGCGTGTGTATCTCAATTAGTTCCTCAAATAGGGCCTTTAAATCATGAGAACACTGAATTTATTATATATATTTTCTAGCCTTAAATAGCAGTTAGCACAACAAACAATACTCCCTATAGGTCATAAAACGGACAAATTATATAATGCATTAAAACCGGACACATAATAATTAGTACCAAGTTTTTTTTCACTTCTGCTCTAAGGAAACATGTCTGCTCTAAATTGGGTACTAATAATTAGTAGTACCAAATTTACATTTGAGCATAATAATGATCTAGTTTATTTGTTCTACTAACTATACCCATGTTTTCGTTGACTTATCTATTTGATTTTCCATCCCAATTTATTTGCCTGTCCTTCTATTTTAGATAGTCCCAAAGCAAATGTCTACTTCCAAGTTACTCGTAAGATACAAAGTTTTACGACTTAGCCTTAATTATACCCAGTCACCAAATTGCTTTGGTTGTGATTCCATAACAGAAACACTGTAACAGAAAAAGTGTAATGATTGCACTTTTTAAAAGCTGTATCCCTATTATTCCTCTTGTGGATCACGGTGAGGACCTACAACATGCTGAAAAGGTTGCTAGTTTCTAAACCCGGATTTAGCACTTATGCTTCCCAAGATTCAGGTCTATTAGCCTCCATAATTGTGTTTGTGTTTCAAGTCCCGAAAATTCATTTCTACCTCTAGTACGTTCATCTCCCAAATTTCGGCTAAAAACAATAGTTGCTTACTTCTCCGCACCCTAGTACGACACAGACAACGTCTTTGCTGCTTACCCCTAGCCCCCTAAAGCGTGCCTCCAATCACGGTTGCCATATTTCCTAACAGCGACCTCTGCTATGAACCACATGGCAACAATGAAAAAAGGGGGAAAAGTGATGAAAGAAAGGTCATAACAGAGGTAGGAATGAGAGCCGTAGAAAACAGGAAACTCGAAAGAAAGGCGAAAAAAATGGGGCAAGGAGAAAAAAATGGGGCAACGGTTGCAATGAAACCAAAAAGGACAAAAGAAGCATGGCAACTGATGACTATCAATTTAAAACCAAATGACAATTTATCAGAAACCAACAAGACTCAAAATACAAAATGTGTTCCGGATGCATAATTAGGCCCTAAATTGGTACATAAAATTACATATGCCGAGTATTATCTAGTACATCTAACTAATTTATGATTTAGATGTAGCTACTACTTTTTTAGCATAACCATGATATAGCAACGATAGTTGGTCTTAGAGTTGCCTAGCAACTTAGAACATCTATTTGACTTTGCGGCCCTCAGGCCTCAGCTAGTTCAAATCTACCATTAGTCATTGATACTTCAACATCTAACATCGCATTTACTTATACAAAAGATAATCTGCATAATAGAGAGCTAGTTGTAGTCACTAGTCATCCCCATTGAAGTCCATCATCAAGAGAAGATGATGATAGAGGATACAAGACTGTACCTTTTTACATTGATTAGAGATAACCAGCCAGAAACACTTGCCTTCGTCTGCTTCAGCAATGTCATTAGTCGTTCTCTTTTACCACTTTCAGCATGGGGCACATTCTAGTGGATCCAAAAGGAATGCCTGCACGAAAAAAGAAACTTCTATCATACATACTAACTATGATAGCCCCGTCGTCTTTCTTCCGTACAAGAAATAGACACAAAACTCATTAGATACCTGCTGAGAGTCAAACCGCACTTAAAGTGCCATTATAAATAAGGTCAAACTTTCTAAAATTGAACATTGCACAAAAGTATATGGAGCCAGTATGAAAAAAACTCAAAAGTGGAACGTATTGATATGTCAATAAAATGTTTAATAAATTCAATGGTAAATTGAGTTTATGCAAGTTCAGAAATTCCAAAAATTTGAATGCTAATGGTACAGAAAAGAAAAAATAAAGTTACAACTAAACTAAAAGTCACATGAACCCCAATTGCAGATATATAATGGACACAATGTAAAATGGCGCTTATTGCTAATGCTTCTCCGTGGACACACCATTTTGAACGCTGCCTTCGAATCCATGATATGGAACTTCCACCATTGGCCTTGGAATAGGTCGTTCACCAAAGTCTTCTGGAAAGGCTTCAAAATCAGGTCCAAAGTTGAACTTGACAACGCAGTTGCTCTGATTAGGAAGAGTATACATTGAAGCAGCAGGGTAGTAACGCCCACCATTCAGATCTTTGAAAGCAGACCCTTGACAAATGCCATTTTTGAAAAAACATATTTCACTTCCTGCACAACAAAACAACACATAAATGTGGATGACAATGAATCATCAGAAAAACCAATATACGCAACAAATGAAATTCAAGACCCGAAGGTCTCACTTCTCTCAATTTTTGTAGTGTGGTTTCTTCTCTCCATTGTTAATATTCATAATATGATACTATTAAAACTAATGGTTAAGTAATTGCAGATAGCTAAAAAGCTGTACAGCTTTAAATTGATCAAATCGCATCTACTTGGCCCTTTTGACCAGCTTATAGATCAGAAGTTCAGGATAAACTGTAAACACTTCCTTTCATTGTAGTGAGACTAGAAATGTATGCAATCCTGCTGCATAAGTAAGAAACCTAATCTTTCCCAGAGGAATCTAAATGGCACACTATCAGATGAAAGTCAAGTCCTACAGGTCTCATTTTCTCAAATTATGTCACGTGGCTTCCTTTCTCCATTGCTAATCTCATTCCAATCATACTATTAAAACTAACGATCATTTAACTGTAAATAGTTAAAACAGTTCAGCTTTTGAATTCACATTCAATTTGTTTTGTTATTTCATCACGAGGACCTAGGTCGTAATTTCTACACGCCAGATGCACATCCTGATAATCAATAGACAGCAATTTAGTGTTTGGAATGAAATTATTATATTTTGGGATCCATGTATGTGATTGACAATCTTTTGGTTTGAGTATATAATTCAAAATTTTACTCTTAAAAAACCGACCAATAGCACTATTATTAGAAGTACACGGATACATTCAACGCGGACGAACGTAAGCTAACTCTTTTTTATTTACTTTTTGACTTGTCATGATGTCATCAGAATCCAAGATTCTTTCTATATTTTAATAGCTTTCTAGTTATTCTCAGTTTCTCACCCTTTCTTCCCTTCACTTCTCCCTCCGGATAACTCATCCTGTATATCAGCATATTATATTGTATATTAATCAATCAGACTTTCAACTCGGCTTCTTTACTACGAACCCCTTATAGTTTTTGCTATAGTCATCCCTCTATCAAGTACACCTAGTAACATGATGCTGCTGCATCAATGTAAGCTTTCCGGCCAAGAGGCTTTAAACGATACACCAGAGAATACCGTTGTTCCAATTGCATCTATTTAATTTCACTCAAGCCTTAAATATTAACTAGATCCAACACAACATAATACCAAACAAAACTAACCCATGTATAATGGGATGTTTGTGTTAGCTTATTTACCGGGCTTATGAGTTTATGTAAATATGAAAAAGCTCATAAGCCCACTTTTTCGTCTTATGAGCTTATGAAGGTGAGCTTATGGCCGTAAATAAGCCATAACCTCATAAGCCCAAAAAATGGGCTTATGAGCTTTTCTAAGTTAACATAAACTCATAAGCCCTATAAATAAGCTAACACAAGCATACGCATACTTCTACCCTTTATACGGCCAAACAAGCTAGTAAGCTAATCTTTTTTTTGGACGGCAATTGTGGCTACATGTCCCCTAGCCCATAAGGCGTAGCGAGCCCACACAACCAGGTTGGGCCCAGCCCAGAAGCCAATGGCACCCTTCCTTTTACGCACGCGGGAGGAAACCCCTATCGCCTAGACCAGAGGCCCATTGGTAGCTAGTAAGCTAATCTATAAACACATACTCGTATATTAGTCAACAACACAAACATTAGCAAAACAAACAATCACATTCACGGTTCACGAACCTGGAATATAATTTTTGACCCGATTGACCCGACCCGAATTGACTCGGGTCGGGTCAGCCCGAATGACACCCCTACCTAACATAATGCCAAATAAGCTAATCTATAAACACATACTCGTATTAGCAAAACAAACACTCAAAGTCACGGTTCACGAACCTGGAACCACTTTAGGCGCCTCTTCCTTCCCGTCACCACCATACGCATACTTCTGCCCTTTATACAAAACCAACTGCGCCGCTTTCGGCGCATACCTCTCCCCATCCGGCAAATTCACATAAAACCCAATCACATCCCCCTCACCATACCCGCCCTCCCCATACTTCTCCCTAACCGCCTTATGCACCTTACTCCCATCCACGTCCCTAAACCCGTAACTATTCCCATCGTACCCAACCGGCGCCTGCAAGTCCCCTTTCTCACTACACCACCCCAACCTCGTATGCCCGCTCTCGCCCAAACTAACAACCTTAATTTCGAAATACCACGCGCCGGAAACCACCCCACGCGTCGCCCGCACCATCCTATACCCTTTAGAGCTCCCCGCACTCATCCGATCCTCACTCAACTCAACTTTCTCCGCTTTGTACACTCTCGACAAACTAATTCTCATTTCCGTGCTATCGTCGCTCCTGTCCAGCCTGTGCACGGGCGTGATCAGCACATTGTCCTCAGTCTCCGCGACTGCGGCCGAGACGCTTTTCGTCCGCTTTTTTCCCCGTTTCGAAGCCGATTTCGTCCACACATTGTTCCCCTTAGTCTTTTTCTTACTGTTTTTGTTATTTTTCGGTTTCGGAGGTAACGGCGTGACGACTTCTTCGATGGATTTGAGTTTTTTGGGCTCCGGTTCGGTTTCGGTGTCCACGAAGTTGTCGATATCGATGTCGTCGTCTTCGGAGGAGATTGAGATGGATGGGGTTAGGGTTAGGGTTTCGGTTTCGGTGGTGGGTGGGATGGTGGTGGTGGTGATGACGTCATCGTGGTCGTCGGAGTAGGTGGCTTGAAGGTCGTCCATGGTGGATTGGATTGGATTTGATTTTGGCGGGTAAATTGGTTATTAGGGTTTCGATTTTATTGATTTTATAAGAAGGGGGGGGATGGAAGAAGGAAAGTGGATAAGGAGTGGGGGTGTTTGGATTAGCTTATTTTATGCGCTTATTAGCTTATTTTAAGGTGTTTAATTTGCTAGAATTTGATATTTTAAGTTAACGGAATGGGTCTACATGGGTCCACACAAGTATTTAATAATATTAAGGGTCCGCTTGGTTTAAATTAGGGAAAGGTAAAGGGAAAGGGAAAGGGTAAGGGAATGCAAAGAAATGAGGAGGTGGGTAATCAATACCTTACCCCCGTTTTACTCTATAATGGATGATTACCCCGTAGTGGGTAATCAATACCTTTGCCTACCTCCAACCAAGCACCTCTTTAGTTATTTAGTGGGCCCGAAATTAATTTCAATCCCTTTACCCACCCCTTAACCCCCCAACCAAGCGGCCCCTAATTTTTTGTGTGGAACTCACTTATTTCCACTAATATATCTATATCTACAAGGTTTAAAATGTCTTCCTCTCTTCATTAAGACACACTAAGAGGCATGAGTCCCATATGGACCCCACCCATCTCTTAGCTAACAAAAAAATAAATAAACATCCTCTTACTTCTATACGAATAAGGGGGTGTTTACCAAATTAAGTGGTTCATGAACCACTTAACTAGCGACCAAAAGTAGAAAACGACTTTCGATCTTGCAAGAGGTGAGGATCGAATCTTTGATCTTTGTTTTCAGAGACAAGAATGTTAACCCCTTGATATATTTTTATTTTATTATTATTTTTTTATTTTTAAAATAACTAAAAACAATACACTACGTAATAATGAATTGTAATATTAAGAAATTAACATGTAGATGAAAAAAAGTGAAAAGTCCCTAGGATCACCGGTGGTTTGGATTTGGTCTTTTAAATGATTAAAGTTTTTGGAGGTCCGAGGTTCAAATCTTGAGGAGAAAATTAATCCCCATGTTGCTACGGAGGTTCACCTACGATGACTCTGGGCTATCTAAAAGGGTAGTCGTCTTGGGATTAGTCGGCTCGCAACGTCGAGTCGGAATTCTAAGTATTAAAAAAAAAAAAAAAAAAGTGAAAATTTGTTTTCCTTTTTCATCTGACAACACAGCTGTTAAAGTACACACACAAGGATCTTTTAGCTATAGCTTTTTCCTACCTTCTCTGAGCTTATCTAGTTCACTTGTCTTTCTTCTACTCCCTTTTCCAATTCAAACACTTGTTCTATAAACCCTAATTGAATCTCTCTCACACACACAGTGCCGCTTTATATCTTTTCTTCTAAGTTCTAAGTTCTAACCCGAGGTATAATCCAATTCTTTTTTTTCCCCTCACATTTATGTTTAATATATCCAATTAGATCTATCTATCTATTTGTTGTTATTTTTATGCTTAAATTTGTAGCTCCACATGTATGTTGTTGTTGTTTCTTAAGCTTCATTTTTGTCTCTAAAGTAAAACCACCTACTTGTTCTTGTACTATAACCAACTTTTTTTTTTTTTTTTTTTTTTTTTTTTTTGTGGGTCTGTTTTAGTAAATGGTACTTTAAATAACTTTGAGTTTTGTAAAAATTATACCATTTACTATGTTTGTTTTTAAGGAAGTTTATAACTTTGAGGCTTTTAACATCATTGTGTTTAATGGTTTATTTGGAGGTTAAAATTAGACATTATTTTAAGGGAAAAAAATGAAGCAAATAATATTTAATTGTTGAGTTTAATTTTTTTTTTTAATCAAAATACTGTGAATTACTGTGTGTTTTAGTATGTGTGCTTGTTATATGGACAGTTTATACTCTGCTTATTTTGAGGCTCTTCATGTTTTTTTCTGAGGGTTATAAGCATTTTTATATGTACCAAATGATACTTTATCTTGTGTTTTTGTAAAATGGTAATCTTATTATCATTTCATATCTTGATGAATATTATCATGTTTTTGTTTGAAATCATAACTGGATTATGTGTTAATAGTCCATTCGTTTCAAAGCTGCAAATAGTCAAAAACACTTTTTTCTATCTCGGAAATGACTCATTGGTTTGATTAATTAGTTTAATTTGCTTGCCGATACCTTGTGGAAATATATGTATGTTGCGGATTGACATTGTTTAAACTGTGTGTTACCATCATTTTAATTTGTGTAATACTTGATGCAATAATCATTACTGGTTTCCGATCAAGTTTATTATGTTATTCATGTGCTAAATTTTGATTAAAAGGGGTTTTGAACTTATTCGTCATAATATGGTTTTGTCAAGGGTTTCAACCTACTACTTGTGTTTATGCTTGCGCTTTAAAACCAAATTAACAACAGTTTTCTAAAATCCGAAACAATAATGCTAGCTAATATTATGTTGTGTTTCATGTTACTCAAAATGTCAAGTCTGATAAGATTGTGGGGGTTTTTTGCTTATGATATATGGTATGATTGTGGGTCGTTGTGTCTCATTTCTCACTTTGCAGCAGCTCATTCATTGTGTCTCTTATTTCTTCACTTATTTCATGTCTTGGTATAGTTTTCTTTTGGTTATGTATTGAATGTTGTTTTGGTTTTGGTTCTAAAAAAAGCCATATATGTTTTATCTTCTTGCTTGAATAGGTAGGTGTATTAGTATGGTGTCGATATGTACTAATTAGCTTATATGACCCAAAGGCCTTGTCTTTGGTTTCATTGAACTAGTTCTATTGTAAGTTGGTAAATATAAATTTCACATTTAAAATAAATAAATAAATTCAAATATGGCGATGTTTATATATGTTTTTTAAAAGGGCTCTTGACATGAGCATTAAATTTTTCTAGTTAGTATGTTAGATTTCTTTGCCGGTAATTTCAGCTTCATGTAGGTTCGAGTAACTACTTATTAGTCAACTGTGTATGCTCGTTACTACTTATCTTTTAGTATGTATTAGTTTGTGAACTCACTACATTTTTACTATTGCAAATTTTACTTAACTTCATTTATGTTTTTCATCTATCGCACGACAGGTAAAAGTTCTCGTTGTAGCACCAACAACCTGTGTATCTCTCCCCAAAATGTCAGACAATATACCCTTTGAAATCCAAGTTGAAATCATCAAAAAGCTTCCCGATCTCAAGTCATTGATTCGATGCAGATCCGTTTCAAAACCGTGGAAGTCTTTCATCGACACTACTGACTTCATTGCTGGTTACGTCCACCGAGACACGAATACTTTTCTTTTAAGGTACAAAGATGGCAATTCCAATGACAAGTATCTTCGTTTTGTAGACGATGATGATAACGTTCCTTTGAAAATGAAGTCAGAACTCTCATGGTTCCACTCATTGTTTGTTGGTGTTCCTGACTCGATGAAACAGGCGGAAGTAATTGGTTCATCTCATGGTTTGTTGTGTGTGCATATTCGCAGCACAGGGTTGTTTCTTCTTTCAAACCCTTGTATTCGAAAGGTTGTTAGTCTTCAGTTACCTAATTATCCTTTTAGAGATAGTTTTCTTGGTTTCGCGGTTTGTCCGGTCACTAATGATCCAACCATTGCCATGATTTTATCTTCTTGGCAAGTTGGAATTTTTACGCTGAGCTCCAAGAGATTCACCTTCTCCCAGCAGTATACCAGCTTGCATCCTAGACAAGTTCAGGTAATGTCGTCTCCGGTTGTTATAGATAGGTGTATTTATTGGGCCGCTAGTGAAGCAATTCAACATAATATGAACGAAGCCCAAGTTGGTGTAATGTTCATGGGTACTTTTCACTATGAGTATGTGATCATGTCTTTTGATTTGGTTTCTAAAGAAATTAGGCTAATAGACATACCACGTAACTGTATTGTAAACAACTCGTTTCCCCAAAGACGCTTCTTCATATCTGAGCTAAGGGGGTCTGTTGTACTCTTTGTACCCAATGAAGCGGTCGAAATACCAGTTTGTGCTGTATGGAAGATGGAGCATGATGAATCTTTTACAAAGCTATTCACCATTACCACGCCTGGTTGCACAATAAATAATATATTGGGATTTAGGAAGAATGGTGAAGTTGTAATGGAAACTCAAAAGGAGGACCAACAGTCTGCTGCACTCGAGGTATATGAACCTTGCTCAGAACGCATCAGTAGTCTTGGGATTTTTGGAGAAAAGAGTTCATTCTTCATGGCCTCCTACAAGGAAACACTACTTCTGCAGGATGAGTTGGATTATTTTGTATGTCCTCCCGCCTAGTTTGTTGTTAACGCACGGAGAAATCACTTTTAATGTTTTTATTATCGGTAGTGTTGTAATGTGGACAAGTAATGTTATGCTTGGTATCATTTGCTGTCATGTATGGCTACTGAAAAGAATCACTTGTAGATTTCTTTTGTTTCTATCAGTTATTGCTTTGTTTTTGTTGCCGAACCTTTCTTTATCACTAATTCATTAGATAATTTGGTTGAATTATATATAGGGTGTTGGAAAATGACCCTGTGCAGGGTCGGGGTGTATAATATATGTACTATTCCATAAACATTAGCTTATTCTGCATAATGTTTTGAGCAGCCACTAAGTTATTCTTTTAATTGTTTCTTCTGTAGCTTCAGTTTTACTCTCCCCAGGGAGGGAAATAAGGTGGGTGCAGGGGAGGTTTTTGTCCATAAACAATTTCAAATACTCAGCTAGAGGTAACCAATCAGTAGGTATTTTAAAACACATACCACCTCAAATATGCTTCTAAGCACCTCTTCTGTTCGCGGATGGTATGAAGTAGACATCTTTTGATCAATGCTCTGCAATTCAGTCCAAAAATTACTCAGAAAAATCTTATTCCTATCGGAGACAATTGATTTAGGGAACCCTTGCAATTTCACTAAGCTGTCTAGGAATGCTTGTGCCACAAGGGTGTTTAAGAGCCAAAAATTAAGTTGCTGTCAATGGAAAGATCACTTTTGCACTTTTTCTCTTAGAAGTTGCTGTCAATAATGGAGCAGTTGAGTCTTCAATGGTAGATGATTAGCGATTACTAACTTATTCTTTCTTCTGAGTTCATAATTTTGCCACAAATTCTAGGGATGTGATGCTGCGTTTTGTTGAAGGTCATTGATGATCTTAGACATAATTAAATCCTTCTGTGCTGCCTCTTTAATTTGAAACAATTGTGATTGACAGAAGCTATTAAAGACATGATTCTACAGGTTGAAACATGCTGCTTCTATAGGTTGAAGATAGGATACGCAAAGGGTACGCCATTGTTTTGATATGTGATTTTCAGCTTCAGTCCCGTTGGTTCCAATATATGGTTCAAGTTATATGGACCACCTTCTGATCGAGATCTTGACCTCATTGGCAGTGTATGTTGATTCTCCCAATCCTATTTTCTTTCTAAATTTATTCGCCCAAATTGACAAGATGGTTATATTGTACTCTTCTCTTGTTATATTGTATATCGCCATTGCTTCTTTATAAAGGGTATGAAGAATAAATAAAGCAATCTGGCTTATCTATGTGACAGGTTATCCAGTCGTGGTATGTCATGGGACGTTTGGGTGCATATAATTCATCTAATTTGCAGGTAACCACTATACTTTGATGTCCTTTTTTGTCCCGTCAACCTTTTAGTTGTTTGTGTTTCAAGTTTAGAGCATAATTAGCTGTTGCAGTTAACTTCTTTCTGGTTCTTTTCTAAATTTGTTGGCTTTCATGAACATGTCGCCACTAAGTGCTGCTGCTAAGTGCTAAAAGTAGGTACTCTTTAGTTCGTATAAGCTAATTTACACAAAATTTCTTTTCTTTTTTGTGTTCTTATTTGGCAGGTATTTGGGTATACAGCAGGTAGCTTTTGGTGGTCGGTCAATGGGTGACTGAGAAGAGGGGATGAAAAACCCGGAAGACGGATACAAGTCCTTTTAGATCTAAGATTGGTATGATCCACAAAGTTCATCCATGGAGGCTGAATCAGGGCAAAGATCGGGTCAAAAGGTGTAGTCAATGGCCTTGTACTACTTATTGTTGGTCCCTCAACGAAGGAGGCTAGGTTAGGCAAGGGATGGTTATCAGTTAGATGGTCTGTACAAATTTAGCTGTATAAATTTGTATGTTGTGCTTGTTATGTCCAATTCCTAGTCTTACCTTATTTCTTTGTGTGTGTTTCTGCAATGGTTTGGAAATATCTCAGTTCTGTAAGGGTTGCAAATAACTATGTGGCAATTTCAATCCATATATTTACTTTTTTTATATGGGTTGAATCAAGATCTTGTGTAAAAAAGAAACGGGTCAATTTTGGTTGAACATGTAGAAAGCCAATAAAGGTCAGTTTCAACTACACACCCGTTAACATGCTCACTTTGACCTGTAGCCAAAACGGGTCAATTTTGGTTGAACATGGCTTGTTTTCAGCAAACATGCTCGCTACTCAACTTAGCGCATCTTTTTATCTCCAGGATTCATTTCCAAAACCACCAAAGTCTTGGTGTTGGTCTCCATGGTAAATTATGAAAGGACACAATTTTAATCTTTCTTGTTTAAATCCTAACTGGTCTGCTTGTGGTAATACAGTTCTTCCAGTAGTCAATTTGTAACAGATTTTTGCTAGGAACTGTCTTATGCTGTAATTTTTATGGTTTTAAGTCGGCTTATTAACAAGTATCTATGAAATTGATATAATTGTTATGACTGAACTGTGTAAACAATATTGAAAAAACATCAATCTTAGTTCAAAGAATTGCGTGTTTGTTCCACATTGTTGATTTCCGTAGCATGTTGGGTTGTTTCAGAAGTGAAATGCTGCAAGCATTCCTTCATTCACTTGTCAAAAGGCACAATGAACACGTTGAAGATAGCCATACAACATCATCATAATCTAGAACCCCGGAGCAATAACAACTTACACGTTGGAGCGGTATTAATTAAAGCATGATTTCCAGGCAACATATCAGTTCAAGGCCAGGTTCAATGCCGGACATATAACCACTTATCTCACTAGTCATCCCATCTACCGAACCACGGATGCATGATCTGTGTTTGGTCAAGATGAAAGCATATGATACGTACTAAGAACCCATAGTCCATTTTGCTCATCAAAATGCCATATTTGGATGTTCTAAAAACTACAAGACATGCATAACGAACAAGAGTCAATAGAAAAAATCAAAATCAAACTTGCTTAGTTGCTTGCCAGTTTGGACTCGATACATTTGAACAACTATATAGCATAAATAAGAGATGCATGGACGTGATATTCAGCACCAATATTTAATAAACTTACAAACCAAGAATTGTTTTGACATACTTCCAACAATTACTGAATTAGTTTTTTAGGATCCAAAATGTTTTGACGTGATATTCACAATCAAAATCACTTGGGAGAAATGCATTAGAAACGCACTAACAGTTTCTAGTCAAAGTGCCAACCGTAAACTAAACTCATCAACCAACAGCACCATAAATAAGCAATCGTACGTCCCAGTCACAAGTTTCATCTCTTGATGTTTGATGGTAGAGTGAAACCTTTAGCTTCCAAACTAGAGAGAGTCTGCAAAAAACATAACAGCAAAGATAAGAACATGAAAGTTAAAAGTTAAAACGATCCAATACATGTATGGCTTAATTGTTGTTAGAGCAAACTGAAGACAGAACTTGCAATCAGTTCCATAAAAACATAAAAAGATATTCAATCTCACAAAATGAATAGTAACTTGTATGCAGCCAACTAAGGAAGCATGTAAAAAAAGCATACACTTGTGTATGTGACAAGGATTGATGGGGCTAGTTCATACTTTCTTTAGCAATGTACGTTTATGGAACATTAGAATCATATGATTGGTAATATGTATGGCAGTAATGTGATTCTAAGAAATCGGACTTAATGAAGTGGTTGACAAGTTGGTGTAAGAAAAAATGTTTATCATATTAAAGCAGTAAATCATAAAAAGTTTTTCGAAGATTAGTCTATAAAACACTACTAAAGAGCGTGATCAATAATTTTCACAAAGATACACATATGCCAAAGTAAAAAGGAAGTTGTACCTCTAAGCAAAGATCCCCGATTTTAAGCTCCTTTGCATGGCCAAGTTTATTTTAGGCATTAGGGGTCAGCATAGGATGATTTGATTGTGGTACACAACAGTTTCAACCAATTTACATATAAATGGGTGGAAACAGGTCGAAAATGTCTCAAATTTTTTAAAATTATTCTTGTAAAATCACTGATTTGTATTCGCGCATTAGTTTCTAATAATGTATTATGAAAAATGGACAAAAAACCGGTCCGTTTTAACCAGTTACTTAGACTGACCAAGCTACGTATTTCAACACCCTCAGTAACAATAATTGTTGCACAAGCTGCCCATTTTTCTAATGATATCATTTTTGTAATCATAACTAAGGCATAACCTTTTGTAAAGAATGAAAAAACAAATAGACGAAAGTGTTTTGAAAAAAGATTCACACAACTTCTTAAATCAAATAATTTATAGCAGATTAAAAGTTAAGCTTCAAGTAGTATTACCTCAGCAGTAAACGTTTGACGAGTGAGTGCCAAATTAGTACCACAACCATTTTCAACCCAAACATATCTTAGTGAGTGTATATTAAACACTAAAGTGGCAACAGCTTGCACGCTAAAGGGACAACCCAATAAATCTAGCTTTCTTAATTTTGGGCACCCTTTCAACAACTCTAGAAGTCGTGCATCAGACACTCCTTCTCCATTACAATTGAGAAAGAGATGTGTTAAATTAAGACCATACTTCCCAATGTACCCAAGACCCACATCCGTCAATCCTTCTTCATCACCAAGGCCAAGAGATAGCCTTTTGAGTTTGATGCATCCCTTTAGCATAGCTCGGATCCCATTGTCTATGCTAGCTTTATTAAACAATATCATACGGAAATCACGAAGATTCTTCAAATGAGTTCCTACACACTCGATAGCTTTATTAAACAATTTCAATTTGCTTTTTTTTTTTTTTTTTTTTTTTTTTTTTTTATCTGTTTTTGTTGGGTAAGTTTACTTGTTTATGGTTTGTGCATTGTGGTCGCCATTAGCATCAGTGCAACTAGATTTAACATAGGGATAAAATATTTATTTCCAACATGTTCCTATCTCTATCTAAAATTAAATTTCTAAATAATAGCGCCCAAAACAATAAAACAAATCATGAATAAATCAACAGATTTAAAGTTAACAGTAACACACATCTAATAACGCATAAAAATTAATAGATCAATTTTTACATGTGTTTATCACAAACAAAATGAATGTCTAACCTTTGTTTATTATTATGAAAGTAGTCTATTCCACAGTACAAGAAGAGCTCCATCTTTTGAAAGAAATCAAAAGCCATAAGCTAAGCGGCAGATGAGTGAAAAGGAAAGTAGTAGAGAGATAGTTGGAGAAGAGGGCGGATGTATTTAGGGTTTACACAAATAAAAGAGTTTTATCATGTGTCGGTCATTTTACCCGATTGGATTATTTTGGAAGTGGACTAGGCTAAGTTATTGTTGTATTGGGCTAGTATCCGAATATAAGTACATCATGGCCGAATGTTAGATGCTAAAAAGAAGGATGTTACATATGATATTAGAGCATTGGGTACGCTCGTGCCATCGTTCTGGTGTCGCGGGGAAAAAGTGTTGCCACGTCTACTAGAAATCTCACGGCACCATATTCTGGCCGTAACCCATTTTTTTTCTTCATAAAATAAAACATACACATTATACTATATACTAAAATGCAGAAAACAGTGAATCCAAAAAACACTGTTACAAGCACTGTTACAAGCACTGTAGCAGCTACAGTGCTTGCTACAGTAATTTTTTTTTATTTTTTTTTTTTATTTTTTTTTTTTAAATTTTGTTATGAAAATTTGTTTTTTCAAAAAAATAAAAATAAAAAAACACAAAAAATAATACATTTACAAAAAAAAATTTATACAAATTTGTTTCTTTTAAAATACCAAACAAGAAGAAAAAAAAATACCGAAAAAACAAACACCACAAAAAATATTCAATCGCAACGCAAAAAAAAAAAAAAAATCCGCAAACATAAACAAAGTATGCTTCCAAGTAAATATATGCATACTTCAAATAACAAAATTATTAATTACATCGTACAACCCACAAAATACAAAACGCAAAACACACCCGCTGCAACGCGCGGGCTACCCGACTAGTATTAACTAAAATAAACTTCATTAACTGAAAAAAAAAAAAAAAAAAAAAAAAAAAAAAAAAAAAAAAAAAAAAATTGCATTGACTAAATAGTGCTAGTTCTTCGGGATTCATATATGGGTTTTGGAAGGATGGAAAGTAACCCGCTTGAGAGTATGGATTTGAAGATGAGCCCGGATTGTTGGCGTCATTCAAACTTTGCACATATTTCGTTAATCCATGGGGTGACCGATACTTGTGGAAAATGAGCTCCCCTCTTGAGTGTTATTCTTATAAAGTCAGGAGGTCCCTTGAGTGTTAAGGAGTCGATAAAAGGGAATCTCTTACTTAGAGTAGACGGGTTTGGGGCATAATGCAGATGGACAGTTAGGTGCTTACGCGTAATACAATTGAGTTGATAAAATTTACGGGAAACTAAAGAGATGGAGTTAAGGTCATCACCATCGTGTATATAAGGTACAACACAATCTAACACAGTCTCCATTGATCCTTTCATCATTTTCAACAGTTTAAAAAGGGTTTAAAAGTAGAAACCAAAATTAAAAAGCAAAGAAATTTGGGGAAAATTGAAAGACTTACGATAGATGAAACACCTTAAACCTTAATTTCTTTCATTTCAACAAAGGGTTTGTTTGTTCTTGTCTGTCTTTTTGGGATGTTTGTTTTTCACTTGCACCCCCTGTAGTTGTAAATTGGTTAAATCCCACTTTTCTCTGTCTGTAATCTGATTTCCCATTTGTGTATCTGTGATTATATCTGTATATCTGTTATTGTTAATATTATTTCAAATTGTCCAAATACCAAATAATCAGTAGCATAATCACTTCTCAATCATCTTTGGCTACTGTCCTCAGTGCCACTCATTCCTAAAACCGTTTTCAAAACACCATTGCAATCTCGCTGGGACATAACGACCCGGGGAAACACTATACTATCCACGGAGAATTGGACTGAGCTGTCTTTGACTAATTTGACCTTGGTCAATAATATCTGACGGTTTTGCACCAATCACTTTGTCATAAAAATAATAATAACTAATTTCGTAGTACTTCCTAATTAATAAGCAATATGTCATTTATTTTTAAGTTATAAAATGCAAAATCTCATATTAAGAATATATTACGATATTTTGAGAAAAACGTAAATAAATTTAACAAAAAAATGAAGTGTTGGTTGCGTTTTTTGTAAAGAAATGGACATCAAACATATTACGATATACTTGTAATTTAATTTGTTTGAAACCAAATCAATCACTCAATACATTATTACTGAAGAAATGTAAATAAATTTAACAAAACTACTTTAAAATGTTATTTATGTTAGCTGCATTTTAACGAGACCATTTTTTTTTAACGACAAATTAGATTAAAACTCTAGCAAGAAGCTAGAAAAAAATTACAAAATAGCAAGATTAGGGTCTTTCATTCAAGTTATCCAATTAAACTTGAATTTACATCGATTAGAACACCAAGTATAAGATTAGGACACAATTTCATCAAAAATAGTCGCCCTTCTAGGAATGCTTGTACCAAATAAGAGTTGATTCCTAAAACTCCAAATCTTCCACCACATCACGTAAAAGATTCCCTCTAGCACATTCTTCACTTTCCAACTTAAACGAAGACCCGTAAAACAAAGAAGCCACTCTTCATACGATTGGAAATCTGGAAACGAAGACCCGTAAACCAAAGAGACCATTAAAGTAGTCTGAATTTGATTTCCGTAGTTCTTTATGCTATAAATAATGGGCCTAATATCAAAATAAAGCATCATACTTGTCAAAAAAAGCTCTTCTGAGTAGCGAACTTAATTTTTTCCTTGTTTGTGGGTCAAACTTGACTTTTTTGTCCACAACTGAGTATTTTCCAGCCTACTCCCGGTTACACTACTGATCATCCGGTTTTTTTGTTTTTATTTTTTTTTAACTTTTCCAGCCCACTATCTTTGTTCCAATGAAACACAAATTAAAACCCTTTCACAACCATATCATCGATCCAACCACCCACCTCAAAACAAACACCCAAATTCCAAAACAACTTAATTCATTATCTTCGTTTTCACTTGCTGGGATTCTTGGACTGATCAGAACATGCCCCATAAAGAACCTATATTCAAATCGTGTTTATACTTTTAACAATATTGGGAAGCTCTTTGTTATGTTGATCATCTTGAAACTTTAGAACTTATGAGGTGTCAAGAGATAAGTGATGAAGGGCTTGAACTTGTGGCTCATTACCCGCGACTGAGAGAGTGGAGGTTAACCAAGTGTTTAGGAGTTACTGATGACGGGTTCCAGATCTGGCCGGGTGGTGATGAGGGTATTGATTCCAGATCTGGCCAGGTGGTGATGAGGGTGGGGAAGCAGTAGGTGGTGGCGAGTGTAAATGGTGATGATGATAAGTGTGGAAGTGTGGTGGTGGGTTTTGTTGAAGTTTATAAAGCTGTGATGATGCTAGTGGTAGTGGTGGTCGAATCTTGGTGTGTGAGAGCAAGAAGTTGTGGTGATAGGCTGTAGATGTAGATGGATGTCGGGGCGGATGTGGTTGTGGCCGGCGGTTGCAATCGGTAGTGGTGGTGGCTGGTCTTATCTTTTGAGAGAGAGAGAGAGAGAGAGAGGGGGTTATAACCGGCAACTTGGGTGAGGGGTAGAAAAATACTAGTTGTGGACAAAGTAGTCGACTTTGACCCACAAACAAGGAAAAAAAAAGTTCGCTACGCAGAACAGCTTTTTTGGACAAGTATGATGCTTTATTTTGGTATTAGGCCTAAATAATGTGTTGAGTGATTGATTTGGTGTATTGGTAACAAATGTTTGCTTATTTTCAGTTTATATTACTTTATATTCTTTGCAAACTGTTTTGTGATGACTTTTTTTTTTTTTTTTTTTTTTTTTTAGAAAGGCAATAATATATAAGAGACAAAGAAAGGGATAAAACGATACAATACAAGGCATCCGCCTCAGACACAATGTAAAATAAACTAAAGATCACAATACAATAGATGGTGACACACTAAGGGGCCGTTTGACAAAACTACATAATTTAGCGCTGAATGGTTTAAAGACTCTGAATGATTTAAAGGCTCTGAACCAAAGTGTTTCTGAATAAATACTTGTTGTTTGACAAATGTTCTAAATGCATATATTGTGTTAAACTAATGTTGAATTTTTAAACATTTTTTTATGTCGTATATTGTTATTTCTTGTGTTAGTATATATTCGCTCACATAATATATTTCACATATTAGTTTATGCGTTTATATTTAATTTACTGTTTAAAATGTTACAAAACTTAGGATGATGAAGTGAAAAAGCAAAGAATTAAAAAGTGTAATAAAATACGTATGTTGAAAAGGACAGAAGTAATAAAATGTTCATTTAATAGTAATAAGTGATTTGAAATAAAATCATATGAAAATAGGCCTTGAATAATGAACCACTAGGTATAGATGAAAATAGGCCTAGTAATGACAAATGGGCATTTAGGGAACGCTGGATCATTTTGCGTATCTTGAATGATGAGCCACTAGGTACTTAATGGAATCAATAAGTGACAGAAATTTTTTTGTCAAACAACACACTCGCTGACCGAATCAGGGGTAAGCCCCATTAAGAGGCTATCAAACACCCCCTAACTTAGGGTGCATTTGGTATGAGGGTGTCGCAATCGAGGATTGGATTGAATCTTATGAATTGTTGTTTGGTTTTAGTTTTCGAAATGAAATTCGGAATCATGGAATGAATAACCATTCTAGGGTAGCATGACAACTTTTCTAATCTCTTTCAAATTTATCTGACAATGTGGGCCATGCATATATATTGTGTGGATATAAAATGGTGGAATTTGATAGAGCAACTGTCTTTTTCTATTTAATCATTTATATATCTTTTATTATTAATTAAATAATTATATATAATATATTTTATCTCTCTAAATCAAATCCAAATTCAAATTTAAATCTAAATTCGAAATTCGAATCCGAATCCAACTCCAAATACTAAACCCATATACAAATCAAACGGGCCCTTAATACTTTTGACCTCAGACACAATGTAGAATCGTTGTTGCACAGGTTTATACGTGACTTTTATGATCGAATCAACAAACAAGATTGACAAGAAATGATTCTAATATTACTAACAACATAACATGGTTACATTGTATATTTGACACACATTCTAAATGTTACATCGTATCCTATATATAGAGTATGAAAGTGTGCGAGTAAACCATTATGCTTGTTCACCAAACGACACACCTTTTAGAAATAACTAACTTACGGCAATAACTAACTTAACCATAACTAACTTTCGGTTATTAACTTTCTACTTAACAACTTTGGTCCTTCATCTATCGTTATTTACATAATACACCGAACCTATCAAGACTTATACAATTATGGTGCAACAAAATCCTAGCTGGTGTGCTTGTGAAACGGTGAATTCTACAAATATGCATCACAAAAAAGAAAATACAGCTTTTCCAGTCGTCAATTTGTAACAGATTTTTACTAGGAACTGTCTTATGCTGAGTAGATTTTGCTTTTAAGTCGGCTTATTAACAAGTATCTATGAAATTGATATAATTGTTATGACAACATCAATCTTAGTTCACAGATTTCGTGTTTGTTCCACATTGTTGCTTTCCGCAGCACATTGGTATTCCTTCATACACTTATCATATCCCAAAAGTGCTCCCTATTGTATTTATGATTACCAACATACCTACATATGTGAAATTCAGCTAAACATAACTGACAGCTAAACTACTTTAGTTAAACCAAGAATTAGCCCAGCTGGCAAATGCATCACTATGGCGAAGAAGATGAATTTGGTAAATCATTTGAATTTGGAATAATTGTATATGAGATTAATTAGGTTGCAGTGTCATGTCATAGACGAAGAAATTCAGGGGTATTCCATTCTATAATATATGTGATTTAGCCATGAAAACGACTCTCAACGTGTCACTCATCATACTCCGAACCAAGTATTCCGGTGTAAAGCAATTATCTATAACACCAACAACACCGCGCTAAAGTATAAGAACTTTGTTTCAAAAGATATACTTGTAAAGGTCAAAATAACACATCTATTGGGTAGAACAATATGGCTAAGCAAAGGTCATTATAAAATAAGATGTCATACACCAACCTTATCATTAGCAAATGAAAAAACCCAACCAGAACTAATTTGGCTTAAATCTCACCGAAGCAATGGCACGACTTCCCATTGGGTACGTGAAATTCCTAATTGTCGCTGGCTCGTTTATGCATGTGTTTATGCTTTACATTATGTATATTTGATTTATTGGTTGTAAGGATTATAATGTACTATATGTTATTACTAAACCTGAAATTATTCAGGTTGCTATGTCAGTGCTTTGAATCACTATCTGCAAGCACTTCAAGACTTGAGCGCATTGATTCACCATCAACGACACCTTCACCGGTTTCTATGCTTGATTCGTTTAATGGACACAATTGGGCCACCCTCTTTCCCTCTTCGCGTTTTCCCCATAGTACAGCATAGAGTCCAAATATTATCAATATAGCACCCAATACACTGTAGAAAAAGAAGCAACTTCTTTTGAGCCCTTTTCTAAAATTTACTTGAAATTGTTTCTGTTTTTTCTTCACTAAATTGATAACATGCAAAATAACTAACCTTCCCAAGTGTAGGCTTTCATTCAGGACTAAAGATCCCACGATAGCCACAAGAACAAGCATAAGAGGATTAAAAGCTGATACAAATAGCGGACCTCGCATTTGCACACACCATGCGATTAACGTAAACATTATTCCAGATCCCACAATGCCCTAACAAAATTAAAGAAAATTGTGATGAATTAATAATATGTGCATAACATGTTTCACAACTTGTGGTGGTGTTTCAAGTGTCGATCTATTATTAAAAGTTAAATTTTGATCAAATAATAACATACGTGTAGGTACGGTGCTATTTAACTTAATTAACAAGAAATGGCAAAATGTCTTTCATCTATACCTATTTATGCAAACTGCAGTTTTTTACACTACGTACAGGACTTCAGGAATAAACTTAAATAACAAACGTCAGTACGCGTCAGCTATATATTCTGAGTGCAATGATAGTCATGTTAAAGGAGATACCGTATACGCCGCTGTTAGAAGTCTAACGTTCCACCCGAGCTTCCAATCACCCCAATGTCTTTCAATAGATAACCCATATATGAGTGCTTGAACCCCACCCATAGCCGATGTAAGAGCCGTGACCAGGGGCGGAGCCAGGATTTCATGTTAGGGTAGGCCAATTTTTATTTTTATTTTATTTTATTTTTCGGGTCATAGTTTGCACTTATAAACAACTTATATTCTCTTGTAAAAAGACAATTGTTCTCATCTTAATTATAACTCCCAAATCAACCTAGAATCACAAAAAAATGTAACAAAGGTAAACAACTTAGTAATCATAACTCATGAAATATCAGAAAGTTTGTCAATGTGCTAACAAAAGTAAACAACTTAAAACTAGGAGTTAACGTCTTATCAAATGTCAAGTATCAACTATTCAACTGGTCATTAAATCATTAATGTTCTACACTTAACACTTCTAGTTTCTACACAAACTCTCGGTACAATTAAATTTTTTGCAATTAGTGAATACAAACATAACAAATAATAAGCATACAAGCAATTAATAGTTATCAAGCGATCATTAATATTCTACACAAACTCTCGGTCAATTCAATAATCCAAAATAACACAATAACACAATAATATAAAGGAAGTAAAACATACAGGTTACTTTTTTTACATTTAAAAAAACTAAACACGAACAAAACCGTATAAGCAGTTAAGCATCACCTGCTTTTTAAAATATACATAAATTTGAACAACATTTTCATTTTGTAAAAGCAATAAAAAGGCTATCAGTAAAAAAGAAACCCAAAACAGTAAATGGGCCTGAAAACTAAGTTTACTCATTTAGAACTAGTTGGGCCATTCTTTAAAAGAAACTATAGTGAAATACTGAAATATATAAACCCTTTGACTAGTCAAACTGTTTCTTCTACATCTACATCTACATCTGTCATCTACAACACTCCAACCGTGATTTTTCCGATGAGCATAATTGCAAAAAAGTGTTCTTCAATAATGACGTTTAACAGATTTTGGACATTAGCAGGGGCCAAAGTAAAAACTTAACAAAACAAGGACTGAAATTTAAACTACAATTTGGACATGCCAAGCCGGTTGGGGGTGGCTGAGCACCGGCCAGCTCCCCTACTGGCTCCGCCTCTGGCCGTGACTGAATATGGGCAAGGGAATTTTTTCACCATGTTTGTCTGTTCACAAAACGACATACACAAGACATTTAGTTTCATATGCCACATTCAATCATATGGTGGTCTAAATATACACAAGAATTGTATCATTTGTACCTACCTGGAGGATTAACCATATGGAATAACTAAAGCAACTACCCATGGCTAATAGAGAACCAATGACTCTATTGCTTGAGTGTTGACTATTTGAAGCATGGTGTTGATCATTCAAAAGATTAACATTGGTTTTCCACATGTGAAGGTCAACTCCTTTGTAAAAGGTCAACAACATGGCCCCACCAACTCCAAATATAGTTCCAATGATCTTTGCTGTTCCAGGGTATGTCATCCAGCCCAATCTTTCCATTCTGAATATAACATTCAACATTTTTCAACAACTTATAATGCATAGGCTTAGAAAATCTATACAAGTATTTGAATACTTATTTAAGGATTAGTACTCGCAGTAAACCTAGTTATTATAGTTTAAATAGTCAGTTAGGGATCCTTTTACAGGTAAATATATCTAAAAACACTCAAACATTTCACTATGAAAACCTCAAACAAGATATTTAGCTTTGATTTATGAATTTCTCTCAAGGTTGCAATATAATATAAATTTACAAGTACAATAATACGTTACTTTATGATCGATATAGCAAGAAAGTTGGTTACCCAAAGCAAACTGCTAGAACGAATGTGATGGCAGGGACAAGATTTGTAGTAGCCGCAGCAAATGTAGCTGACGTTAAGGATAAGGCTTCTACGTATAAGTTTTGTGACAACGGACCTCTGCAATAAAAAGAAAAGCACAACAAAACTTATGACATCAAGAAACATATCATATTTGGCAAAACAAAGATATGAGCAGAAAAACGTGAAAAATAACATGTTTGAGATAAATTATACGTAATCTTTTGCTAGTATTTTTGAAGACGGTGGAGTCCACGTTTGTACTATGTCAAAAAATAATAAAGTTACACTTATACACTTCCATGATAGTTTTTGTATTTACATATGTATAACATAATGCTAATCAATTAATCTTCAAAAATACATTTGTCTTTTGTTCCTTAACTAATACACTACTCTACTTTTCACTCGCAGAGCTAGAAAGTTTTGCTCGAAGGCACACTTTGATAAATTTAAAAAACAACACTATACACGTGCCCCTTCCCTCTCTCCGCCCCTATTTAAAAAATCATATATGAAGTGCCTTTACAATTTTATGTTCTAATGTTAATTGTTAAATAATCACTATAAGATAAAATGAAAAAGAAGACATATATACCCAAACAAGCCACAACCAAAAGCTTGCAAAAGTATCATCCATGTCAAGTTAGGCCTTTTCTTCCTGTGGAAAACACTACAAAAAATTAGAGCGTAGAATAGAATTTAAAAATAAAAATTTAATGTGTTTTCTAAATTTTCGTTTGGGGTTTTATTTTATTGTTGCCTTTCAAAAATAAAATAAAATAAAATAAAATAAATATTGATAACACTATTTTGTTTATTTTCAGAAAGATTTTTTTGCCTTTTTAATAAGCAATAGAAAACAGCTAATCTGTTTCCATTATATATTAAAATTAAAAATAATAATTATAATAATAATAATACTTTCCGAGAGAAAAGCATGTCGAATATATATACATTACATGTATAAACAAGCAATTTCATTGGTGTGCATGCAAGAACATCAAACATACTACATAAACAAAACACTACAAAGTTTTTGTGCGTATTGATGTCAGAAAAAGAAATCGAAACCTTTCGATGAAAAGGGCGATAGGGCAGAAAAATGCAGCAGCGAACAGAGACCGATACGCGACAAGAATAGGGAGATGCATGCCGTCACTAGCCGCCAATTTGTAAAGCACATTAACTCCTGCATATATTGTTTGAACCAACACCATCAACAACACTGCTTTCAAACCATGAATTACGTTGCAAATCTTAGCCACATTCACCATGATCATAATGATATATAAATATAAACCCTAAAAATACAAAAGAAATGAATAATATGGTATGTTTTTGAATTGTGATATATGTGACTTGAATAACAAGTTGAGAAGAATGTCATGTATATATATAGCTAGTGATCGAGTAGAATGACGTCATTGCATGTGTGATTACTAATAATTAATGAAACGCAATAATTTTTAAGGAAAATAAGATGAGTGCTGTTATAGTATCACTTAAGATTATGTATCATGTATGTGTTTAGTACCTGAGAATGTGATTAGATGTGTAATATGTAAATAGAATGACGTCATTGATGTGTGTAATATGTAAATAGAATGCGCGTTATAATTTTTTAGAAAATAAGATGAGTGTTGTTAATTATAGTATTACTAGAATACTAGTATTAGAGATTCTTTCTTTGGAAAATGTTAGTAATAAATATGATCAACTAAGACACATTCTCATGCACACTCACAAATGGGTTTATTGACTATTAAAACGTCAAACATTATATTTGTATCTTGTACAGTGATACACTGATACTGATAGTGGTCTTTCATACTTGCAGTTGGCAAATACATCGATGGAATACAATCCTCTCTATGACGCGGATAACAAGATAAGGGCTTCGATCAATGTAATGCCGTCATCCTTCCATGAAAACTCCAGAAGACAGATACAAGTCCTTTAGTTCGTATAAGCTAATTTACACAAATTTTCTTGTCTTTTTGTGTGTGTGTGTGTTCTTATTTGGTAGGTATTTGGGTATTCGGCAAGTAGTTTTTGGTGGTCGGTCAATGGGTGACTAGAAAGAGGGAACGAAAAACCCGGAAGACGGATACAAGTCCTTTAAGATCTAAGATTGATATGATCCACAAAGGTCATCTGTGGAGGTTGAATCAGGGCCAAGGATCGGGTCAAAAGGTGTAGTCAACGGGCACGTGAATGGCCTTGTACTACTACTTGTTGGTCCTCAACAAAGTAGGCAAGTGATGGTTATCAGTTAGATTGTCTGTACAAATTTATCTTTATAAATCTGTATGTTGTGCTTGTTATTGGACCCGATGGATATATCTCAGTTCTGTAAGGTTGCAAATAACTAGTGGCAATTTCAACCCATACATTTACTTATAAACGGGTTGAACAAAAATCTTGTGTAAAAAGAAACGGGTCAATTTTGATTGAACATATAGAAAGCCAATAAAGGTCAGTTTCAACTACACACACTTGTTAACATGCTCACTTTGACCCGTAATAGAACATGACTTGTTTTCAGCAAACATGCTCACTACTCAACTTGGCGCATCTTTTTACCTCCAGGAATCATTTCCAAAACCGTCAAAGTCTTGGTGCTAGTCTCCATGGTAAATTATGAAGGGACAGAGCTACAACGTACGTGGTGGTTCAGAATACACAATTTTAATCTTTCTTGTTTAAATCCTAAGAGGGGAGGGAGTGATAACATCTAATAACACCAACACCACTGCCACGTCAGCGTCACATCACTTTAACACTAAATAATATAACACCAAAAACACCAGGAAATCATAACACCCAATAGCACCACTTTTTTCAATTTTACAAATTCTACCCTTAACAATTTCATTCATTAAATTTTCAAACAATATATTATTAAATATATTCCGCTTGTATTTGAATTTGAATTTTAAATATATATACCGCTCATTTTTTATTTTGAATTTCAATTGTATCCCGCTCATTTTTAAAATTGAATTTAAAATGTATCCCGCTCCTAGTGTTTCAGACGGCTATAAATAGCATAACAAATTACAAATTTTTTTCAAACTTCAAACATTTGAAATGAGTAATCGTTGGTCAGTAGAAGAAGAAACATTGCTAGCTCAAGTTTGGGTTGCAGTTCATGAAGAACCTATTATCCACAATGCGATGTCTTTTTGGAACCGGGTTGTAACCATGTTTAACGAACGTTCTGACGGCGTCAATGGAAACAGAGGTATGATCATGAGTAAGTGGAGCAGTCTCAACTGTGAATGTGTTGTATTCAATGGTATTTATCAACATTTGTTGCGAACAACCAGGGACGATCACACTGTTTGCCTCGTGAATGCAATGAGAAATTTTAAAGATCGCTATAATGGGAAAAGCTTCAAATATGTTCCAAGCTTGGGAGGTTTTGAGAACCCACCCCAGATGGGCCGAATAAAAGCTTCAAATCATATGTCTTGTTTCGTATCGTATCTGTTATTTGTGTTGTATGTCTTGTTTTCGTAATGTATTGTAATGTTTTTTTAAAGAAATAAATTTATTTAAAATAAACATACTAAACAGAAATACTTAAACGTTACATAAACATAAATTAAAATCGATACTGAATTAAAACATCACCTAAAGGTAAACCTAACTTCAGTTGTAGTCCGGGTGATCCCAAGTTTGAGAGTTGTTGGAGTCATACCCGTCGTCATACGCAGAGTACCTCGCAAACTTCTCTTGCTCTAACTGAGCTTCCAACCTACTCAGCTCTCGCTCATCCTCAGAATTCCATCCACCATCATTAGCCGGCACATTTTCCTCCAAGTTTAGCCGGAAGTGATCTAGATGAGGCAGCTGTTGTTGTTGCACAACAAATCCTAATGCAGATGAACTAGATGCACCTTGTTGTTGTTGTTGTTGATGTTGTTCTTGCTGATATCGTTGTTCTTCAACCTTACCAGATTCAACATTTTCTTCAAAACTCCAACGGATTTTGTTGGAGATTTCGGCCTGAATCTGGTTGACACAAACCCATAGTGATTCAATAACAGCAGCTTCCTTACGATATTCATCGTATAAGAACCTGTCGATCACATATTTCCTATCTTCTGAGATGTATGTGCACTCTCCGTAGCGTTCTCTAAGTCGTTTTTTTTGTTGTTTCGCCGCCTCCAACTTCTTGATGACTTCAACAATAGCATTTTGGCAATCCACGTCGCGATTCTCGGTTTCATTTTTGATAAATCGTTGCAGTTCCTCGACGGTATGTGGTAGTTTACAAGCCATAATTGTGTGCAAATTTGTTAACTGTGAGAATGCTAAGTGTGTATATATTTGTAAATAATGTGTTGTATTTATAAGGTTTAAAAAAAAATTGAATTCTAGCCGTTTGGCTTCAAACAGTTGTGTTGTAGTACATAATAACGTTAGGGGGTGTTGTTGTAATTTTTTTTTATTCATTCGTTACTACTCCAACGCACGTTACAATTCTTTTCCAACGCAGCCTAGTGGGAAATGGTGAAACGCAAGAAAACGGCGTTGAGGCAGTGCTACGTAAGAATAACGCAAGTTTTGCGTTATCACTCCCTCCCCTCTAACTGGTTTGCTTATGAAACTGTGAATTTTAAGGATATACATCACAAAAATGAAAAAACAGTTTCTCCAGTAGTCAATTTGTAACAGATTTTTATGCTGTATTTTTTTTGCTTTTAAGTTGGCTTATTAACAAGTATCTATGAAATTGATATAATTGTTATGACTGAACTGTGTAAACAATATTGATAAAACATAATCTTAGTTCACAGAATTGCGTGTTTGTTCCACATTGTTGCTTTCTGTAGCACGTTGGGTTGTTTTAGAAGTGAAATGCTGCCAATATTCCTTCATTCACTTATCATGTTACGTATTCATTTCTTTTAGTTATTATGACTTGGTAGATTTTCTTACTCTAGAAGTATCTCATCTCATTGTATACTAGATAAGTTTGATTTCTTTATCGCCTAACAAACAAATAATATAACTTTGTAGTGAGTATAAAACCTGTTAAATTACTTTGCTCAAATACTCGCAATTTATTGTTACCATAATAAACCTTTTGTAATCGGAAATAATGTTTAAATTATCAATTAAAAGATAAAAAATGGAGCATAAGTAGACAAGTTAGCCAACCCGAAGCTCATTTCAACCACTGCTTCAAAATGACTCATTGTTTTGAAAGGGTGTCTAGATCAACTTATTTCAATATACATATGCTTTTTAACATAATAGCTTATAAACCATTTCGAAAGAGCACCTATTTCCAGTTTCCACGACAAATATTAGTTAGAGCTGATGGTTTGTAAAAGCTTAAGCTAGAGTGTGAATTTTAATTTCAGACCAGCTTGGCAAAGTGACCGAAGCTCGTAAATGTTAAATTGACATAAAAAGATATCAAAAACATAAATACAACACACTAATTGACTAGTAAGGATATTATTGTAACTAGTTAGTTTACAACCTCCAACTCCTTGGCAAAGTGACCAAAGCTCATAAACTGTTACCACAAAAGTAGGAAAAAAATTTCCGACTACAAAAATGGTATAAAATACAGCTTAAAACAAGCATACGAGCCACAGAAATCAACCAAATAACAACCAAGGCTCTAATACCACCTGTAGGACTGTAAAGTTGTATGATATAAGTGGTTCGGAAGGTTTAGGTTGATGATTAAAGATAAACATAGTGATAGTTCTAGAGAGAAAGTAGATCGAGAGAGAGATAGAGTTGAAAGGAAAAGGAAACTTTATTGATAAAAATGAAACGATACAACTAACCTAATGCTTAACCACACCCCTCATGGAGAGTCATGAGGGGTATTTATAGGCACAAGACACAATCTAATTCACGTGTAAAATATTATCTTTACAAACTAGCGAGGTTAACAATAATTTTATGATTAATTTCTCCTACATGTGTATATATAAAAAAGAAATGGATGTGTTCCTCCTCGCATGTAACGCACGTTCGGACATTGTGGAGATTAGGAGACTTAGGGGTCGATATCATATTTCCTTAAAACTGTGACATTTACCCGTTTAACTTTATCAGGTTCATGCGATAATTACACGCACACCATTCGCGTAAGTCATGTAAATCCTCGTTTTCAAGATCAAACACGGGCATGGCCATTCAAAGGTGTGTTTTTTTCAAATAAATTAAATGGTGGTCTACTAAACATTAATTAATAGGATAATAATTTGGTACAACGTATACTGCGTATAAACTCGAGAATATATAGATTGTTGCCTTGTTAGGTACAATAAAAAGCTAGCTTTAGCATATGAACCAATCAAGTCTTATTTTGATTTTTCGAGTGTCTCAGTGTGAATATTAAATTAAATGTTGCCCCACATTCCCACAATGTACAATGTTGTATGTGGAAACTAAGATGTTAATAAATCAACGAGTCAACCTTGATCTATCTTTGATCATCAAATAGTCTTGATCATAATTTGATTACCTCTCAAATGAGTTAGAGAAAAACTTATTTCCCCGTTGCTTACTCTTACGTGTTAGAACACGTTATCATGCATGGGATCCATAAGTGTCAAGTATGTGGGATGAACTAAAAATAATCACAAACACACGTACATGCACACGCGCGCGGACACACATATATACGAATTTATTTGTTATAAAGCATTCTAGAAAAGGTGCATAATCTGCTTAATACGAAGTAGAATCAGTGGAAACAAAAGTGTTAATATCATACATATCGTATAAATTTATGGAAATTCAGTTGCCTTCTTCACTTTTTAAAAAGAAACAGAAAATATTTATGATTCGGAGTAGTAAAAAAAATAAAAACTGTGATATTTATTTTTAGTTTGTATTAGCTTTTAAGCAACAAAGGAAACTTGTACTCATTAGTTAAACTACCAATAAACCATTATTTTATTTGTGATGTGTGTCTACTTCATATTGCCATACAAAGTTACCAACTCATTTTGAACAGCAATATATAAACTTATTAGTACACTAAAAAGCTTTGACATATGACCCAAGTCTTTCACAATAACACTTTCGTAGTACGAGATAAATTGAAACTTGAAAGAATCAAACAAAAGTCTCATTTTAGACTTTTCATGTTAAGAGTGCCCTCTCAAACAAGTCATGACCACCTTATTCTCATTTTTTTTTTAAATTTAAACAAAAGAGGTTTTTTATCTTCAGATTATTGGGGAGGGCACAGGTCTTAGACTTTGATTTACGTGACCTAACTGAGGTGTCCTCGTAATCGTTTTCAACCTTTTTCTCTAACCAACCTCAAAGGTGTATCTAGTGGGTTTCAACACTTAACTTTTTGAAAAAGGATAAGCTTAGTGCTGGACCATTTGATGATTATTCCAATTTTCTATAATGTGATATTAAATGTTGTCCGATAATTTTGTGGGTGGAAACTAAAAAACTCAGTTAGTCAACTTTGATTTGTCTATGGTCTTCCGCTACTCTTAAATGGGCAAAAAAGACTTTGATTTTTTTTTGGGTAAAAGGTCAAAACACCCGGTAAATATATTACTCCAAAAAGAAACGTTTAAGTACAAAGGATATGAGTGAATCTCATATCTCAGCCCGTTACATAGGCGGTTGATGAGGCGAAAAATGATCTGTTTTTAGGGGGTCATTTAAGCCGGAATTGGAATTTATTTGATCAAATATTGCCCTAAATCATTCCTTTTGTGATTTTAGGTACTTTGGAAGTGAATTCTGGAAAAGGAAGCATTTTGGACGTTTTTGGAGCATAAAAGTAAAGAAAACGGCAAAGTCTTAATTTTCCTTGCTGGGAACAGTATATGACGGCGTCAAGAAGGTTTTGATGATGGCATCAAGAGCAAAATGGATGACGGCCCAGAGAAATCGTGACGGAATCAGAACAAGGGCGTCAAGAGCAAAATGGGTGACGGCCTAGAACAAGATTACACATGACGGCGACAGATCTGGATCTAGGCAATCCGAGAAGATTTTTGGCGGCGAGATGACGGCGTCAGAACTTTCCTCTTGACGCCGTCACCTCGTGAAATCTATATATACTTTTCTAATTTTCATTCAAAAGAGAGGAACGTGTGTGGAGAATTTTAGGGTCGAACTTTATAAACCCTAGCTCATTTGTAACAGTATTTTCAAGGGTCTTCACCCCTTGAAATCCTTCATGTTCAATTGAGATAAGTATCCTTTCAATTCATTCAATATGTCTATGTGTTGTTTGAATATATCTTACGCTTGTCTTAATTTTAACATGCTAGGCTAGATCTCTTATATGTTTGCTTAGATGTAATGAAACCTAGATGTTAATTATAGGTTGATTGCTTGTTTATAGTTGTAATGGATGAATGATTTCAATGTTAGGCTTAAAAAAACTGGCAGATCTCCATTGTGTAACTTGCTTGAACGTCTTAAGAAACATAAACCGATGAGTACTAGGTTTTTATGATTGTATTTAATGCATGAGCGAATTCTAGTGATCCCATGTTAGGAGCTTCTTGCAGGCTCGACATAGGAGTGAAGTAGGAGCTTATAGAATTGGGGAAGTAAGTACGCCACCCCATGATTGATATTAAGGAATATAACCCCTCATCCACGCAACTGTAACAAGTAATTAACCTGTAAAAGATATCTAGGGAGTAGTGAAATCTAAGTAAACACAATTCTCCCATATATTGTTCACACCACTAGTTTAATTAGCTTTATTTTTATTTTTGTCATTTTATTTTGATTGCATCTTAGTAATTGGGTTAGTTGACTAGCAACTAATTCCGCCCATTCTTCCAAAACCCGAGAATTTTATTTGCTTTTATAAAAGATAAAAATACAAAAAGAATCATCCCTCACCTCTAGATCTAGTTTTTAGGTTTTCTAATCCTAGCGACACTATTCCTGAGTTGAACGATCAATCCCCTGGTACTTGTCACTATACTATACTACAACGATCAGGTACACTGCCTGGTGGGGGTTGTAAGCTTCTCGAGATCCCTCGAGAGGTAAAGCCTGGTGCAATTCCCACGCATCAAGTTTTTGGCGCCGCAGCCCGGGGAATAGTTATTGTTTAGGTTGAATTTGATTTTTATTAGGTCTACTCATTAGATTCCCATCAAGTGAGATTTTTTTTCTTTTTATTTTGTAGCTTTCTCGTAGTCTATCTTTTCTTTGTGACTTTGTTTGTAATTTGCTTCAAATGGATTTTACACTTAGACTTCTAAGATTGCAAGATAAGGTTGAGTGGCTAGAACAACAAAGAGTTCAAAATACCTCATTTAGAGACACCTATGAATCATATGAGCCTTCACCTAGGATAGATTCTTATGAACAACCTCCATGTTTAAGATCTAGTTTTAGTGAGGCCAATAGGAAATGCGACCTAGTTTGCCAAGGAATTATGGAGAGAGCCATTGCAACAAATCATAAGTTGGATGAAGCACTAGGTTTGCTTTTATCACTACCTAAGAAAACAATTGAGGAGGATTTAGCCGAACATGATCACATTGATAAAAAAGACCTAGGTTTTATGATTGATGATGATGAATCTCAAGAAACAGATGATGAATCTTTTGAGCAATTTGTATATAGTAGTCAGAATATTGAGGATGATCCTTATGATTCGGATATAGAAGTTGAGATGCCTAGAGAAGCACTTGAGATACTTGGGAAAATGTTAGGGTTAGATTATAATAAAACACATGTTGAGGATATAGGTGATATTAACACATGGAATGATGAGGTCAATAACATAAGCCCACAAAATACTCAACCATCATTTGAGGCACACACACCTCCCGTGACTTACCCGGAAGAAGTAGAAGAAACTTTAGGAATTCCGATGGAGGTAGAACCCTTGGACCAGGCACCACTAGAGGATATAGGTTTGAATACTTGTAGTGATAACCTTACTCCTAGTTCTAGGGAATTTCCTAATGTTGATGAACCGGAACCTCAACCTTTACACAACTTTCCATCCTTAGATATACACCTAGGAAACAAAAGAGGAACTGACCCACCCATCAACCAATATTATCCGGGTAGTTTTAGGATGAAGAAAGCCATTCACTCACCCCCTTCACCTCACGTGGCATATTTCCACCCTAAGGGTGTGTATCGCTACTTCCACCCGCACTTAATTCAAAGTGTAGGGAAAACCTCCCCTATTTCCGTTAAATAAGGGTAGAGTCAGGCTCGTGACTCGAACAAAAACAAGCGCTTATTGGGAGGCAACCCAAGCTTTATTTATTTATTTATTTGTTTGTTTGTTTGTTTATTTGATTTTATTTGTTTCCGTATACATGTTTTATTTTTGTTGTTTGTGGCTCATGTTTCAAAGTAAATTGTGAAAATGCTTTATTTTGTTTTTAACTTCGTCTTAATTGCATATAAAGGTATTTTGCAAAAGATAAGTGTAAGGGAGACCCAAATTTGTTTATAAGAACGAAATTGAGCATGATCCACAACAATATTAAATAAACATGTATATTAGTAATTGTGAGTCAAATGCTTGTATCGAGTCATAATGATGTTTTGCAGGATTTTTCAGGAAGTAAGGCATAAGTTTTTCCAGAAATTTTCTGGAAACTTAACATGAGATTTTTGCAGGAACATTCTGACGGCGTCAGGAGTTATAAACTGACGGCGTCAGGTACAAAAATTCTGAAAAATTTTGCGAGTTTTGTTTATACCGGAGTCTTAAAGTTTTTGTTGATTCTTTAGTTTTATAAACTCCAGGAAATCTGCAAACATTCATTCCACAAGCATTTTATCTTTAATTGTTTTGTTTTTATTCCTAAGTCTGGAATTACATCTAGTTGTGAGTTTTCTTTGTTCGGATTGATGCTTTAGGTTTTTGTGATTGTTTTCTCAGGTTTAACAGGTTATATATGACAAGAAGATGATTTATATTTTTGGAAGGGAAGCTTAGAACGTTCATTTTCTTGGAGGAAGATCTAACCTTGTTGACTCACTATCCACACCGAACGAATTAGGGGAGTATTTGTTATCATTCTTTTACCTATTTTACTTTTACAATCTTTAATTGAACATTGGGGACAATGTTCATCCTAAGTGTAAGGGGAGGGTAAATGATGATACCTCATAGGATACACTTTCACTTGTGTTTGTTTGTTTAATGGTAGATGTGTAATAAAACTATGAGAAATACTTGTTAGTGTAATTTTAGCGCCAAATTTAAATTTTTTTACAACATTTAGGAGTGAAACTTTAGCCTTAGCAAGCGTCTCATGGATAGGAGTCGTATGACTAGCACAAAACCGTACTATTCATAAAAATTTTCCACCCAAATATGTGAGGTTTGCCTTTAGATTTGATAGGAAAAGCATTTATTAGTAGTGCTTATGTGTGTACCAGTAGCATTTAGATTCTAGAACTTGCGTTAGTGATGCATCCCGAGACCGCTAGTGAGACTACATTCGTGTAGTAGGATTTACTACATGATAAGAGGCATTAGGATCACCCTTGTGTTAAACCCGTATCATAATTAATTGACCATTTAAGTCATATTACTTGGCTAGTTAAGTCAACAAATTTTTCCCATACCTTAGCGTTGTACTCATTTTTAGTACACGAAACCCCTAGTACACCCTTCCGAGCCTATCTTTCCGTTTCTACCTTTAAGCATCTTACTTAAAGGAAGAATTTGTTACACCTTACTTAAATGTACAACCAAATCACCTTAGCCTTCCGTGTATGCACTCATCCTTAGTGCATTATTGTTATTTGTTTAAACCCTTAGTTAATTATCTAATTGATTACATGGTTGCTAAGTCGAGTCATATCCTTGTACATATTGTTTTGGGACGATTGGGACTCATGGGTAAAGTACTAATGTTATGGAGTAATGGGGAAGAACATCATATTATTACCCCCATATGTGCGTTAATCTTAAAAGTACTCCAAGTGTTTTTATTATCTTAAATCGAGTCATTAGATTAGTTTATTGTAAAATATGTAAAAATTCAAGTGTAAGGGGAATTTTCATTCCCTATGATGTATTATTTTGGATGGTAGGGTAAAAGTGTATGGAAAAAAAAATAGAGAAAAAGAAAAGAGAAAAAACATACGGACTACCATCCCGTTTCATTCTATGTTTATTTTATGTTTTCGTTATTTTTCATTTATTAGCTTAAGTCGAGTCTAGTCTTGGCTTAGCAATGCCATTTTGTACATGTAATTAACCAAGATTATTAACTCGCCACCAGTAAAGATTGCCTATATCCAACAAAACCGTGTATTCCATATCCCTACACCTAACATTACAACCCTTTGAAAGACCTCTTTGATAGTTTATCCTAGGTGCTTACGCCATGTGGTGGAGGTTTGATCCTTTCCCAAGCCTATGGTAATCTATTTTGTTATGACAGGTAGTGAGAGATATTTTCCATTTCCATTTTGTGATATATACTTTATTACACCCAAGAGATGTGAGTATCTAAACACTATTTGTGAGGTGCTAGTGTATGACCTCCGTGCTTGTCTTTGGTCTTTAGTACGATTATTTGTCGTAATTACTTTTATATTAGTGTTAAATGACCTCTAACTTGTATTTTGATTAGAATAAAAGCGCATTTGCTTGAGGACAAGTAAATCTCAAGTGTAAGGGTATATGATGAGGCGAAAAATGGTCCATTTTTAGGGGGTCATTTAAGCAGGAATTGGAATTTATTTGATCAAATATTGCCCTAAATCTTTCCTTTTGTGATTTTAGGTACTTTGGGAGTGAATTCTGGAAAAGGAAGCATTTTTGGACGTTTTTGGAGAATAAAAGTGAAGAAAACGGCAAAGTCTTAATTTTCCTTGCTGGGAACAGTAGATGACGGCGTCAAGAGCAAAATGGATGACGGCCCTGAGAAATCGTGACGGCGTCAGAACAAGGGCGTCAAGAGAAAAATGGGTTACGGCCTAGTGAAATCTAAGTAAACACAATTCTCCCATATATTGTTCACACCACTAGTTTAATTAGCTTTATTTTCATTTTTGTCATTTTATTTTGATTGCATCTTAGTAATTGGGTTAGTTGACTAGCAACTAATTCCGCCCATTCTTCCAAAACCCGAGAATTTTATTTGCTTTTATAAAATATAAAAATACAAAAAGAATCATCCCTCACCTCTAGACCTAGTTTTTAGGTTTTCTAATCCTAGCGACACTATTCCTGAGTTGAACGATCAATCCCCCGGTACTTGTCACTATACTATACTACAACGATCAGGTACACTGCCTGGTGGGGGTTGTAAGCTTCTCGAGATCCCTCGAGAGGTAAAGCCTGGTGCAATTCCCACGCATCGGCGGTAAAGCTTACATAACAAGGCACTTCATATTCTCTACACAAGAACATAAACCATTACTCAAATGATAAGATTAGACTCCTATGAAACAAAATTACTTCCTACGAATGCCTTGGATCTTGAAATCCCCTGGAAGATCGTAGAACTGATTTGCATAGTTATCATAATCATAGTCATCATAATCATCTTCACGGTCATGACCACCACCAAAAAGGTTCCTTGTCTCATCAAAAACGTTCACAACTTCCTCATCATCACTATCAGAAACAACAATGTCTCCTACCTTAGAGAATGGGTTACCCCTTTTCGTAGAAGAAGAAGACGGAGCCAGAAAATCAACCTTTTTAATAGGATGACCATCATCATCAACGAGAGTAGCTTTCCCATCAAAAATAAGCTTTTCAAGCTTTCCAATTTTATCAACAATAGGAGTAGGACCAACCTCATTAGCACCCATTGATTCAAGCGGTTCATGCGATGCATTACTAGTCATCTGAGACCAATCCTCCTTAGCTTCCTTTGTACTACCAGAATTCACATCCTTAGTCACTTCATTGGTAGGAATACCAAAGTCATCATTATCATCCATTTGGAGGCCATCAAAATGGTTTGATGTAACAATCGGCGCACCACTCGTACTAGCCACAACAACAGCCTTCTTCTTTGTACTATCCGCTTTCTTGGGTTCAGGAGGAGTCTTTTTGGGTTGATATTGAAAATGTTTACCCACAACAGGCTTAGTAAACCCTCCTTTACCCGGATTTGTTGAACCACCTTGCTTTCTCTTCTTCTTGTTATTGACAGTCTTGAAACCATCATTAACAGTCTTAGTCGACTGAACAGCAGGTAAAAAAACTTTAGGACAATCAACCAAAGTATGACCAAAGATCTTACATGTATCACAACGTGGCGGTTTCCACCCGTATTCAACTCGAACCTTCTCAATAGCCGAACCCGTACCATCAAGTAAAGGTCTATGGGTTTCGACCTTTTTCTCTAGCCAGACTCAAAGGTGTACCTAGTGGGTTTCAACACTTAACTTTATGAAAAAGGATAAGCTTAGTGCTAGACCATTTGATGATTATTCCAATTTTCCATAATGTGATATTAAATGTTGTCTGACAATTTTGTGGGTGGAAACTAAAAAACTCAGTTAGTCAACTTTGATTTGTCTATGGTCTTCCACTACTCTCAAATGGGCTAAAAAGACTTTTTCCCTGTTTCTTACACTCACAAGTGTTGGACAATTTTGTGGGTGGAAACTTGATTCGTGTCAATTATAGTATATTTATATTCCGAGGAAATACTTGTGAAAGTAAATCCCGGGTCGTTCTCCCAACGAAGGCTCGAATGGAAAATTCGAATTATCGGTTTGGGAATCGTGTAGTGTAAGTGAATGGTGAAAGAGTGATAGAGTGAAAATAGCAATCAAGGAATTCAATTATTCACAAACAATGATAAAGCACGCAAAGAGTATAAGCTAACTATGCACCGAAATGAAAAACGTGAAAACGGTAACGCAACCGTAAAATTTAAAACGTAACGTATAACGAAAAATGACCCTACGAACTTGGAAATATTTTCTAAAAATTTAAAACTAATAAAAAGAATTTTAAGAAAAAGAAAAATATTTTTTAGACTTTTCTTTTATTTTCTAGAATTTATTTTGTATTTTTGTAATTAAAATTGAATTAAAAATAAAGAAAAATAGAAAAATAACTCGGAAAAATAAAAATTAAATTCTAATAATTCTAAAATATTATAAAAGAAATTATAAAAATATTTTTGTATTTTTTTAGACTTTTTTTTCTGACTTTTTATGAATTAATTGCAATTAAAAACTATTTAAAAATAGAAAATAATCAAAATAAATTGAAAAAAATAGTAAAAAGCTAAGGAAAAATCTGGAAAATTACCAGAAAATCAAAAATAAGAAACTAAACTCAGAATAAAAATTTTGAAATCAAAATAAGCTAGGAAAATGCCGATAAGCTGAAAACTGCTTATGTTAAAGTGCTTATTAATAAGCACTTTGACTCTGGGTTGACCAAAACTTTACCAAATACTTATAAGACCAAATTATGCTCAGATAAACAGAAATAAGACCAAATAATGCTCAGGAATCACAGAATAAGGAGCAAACAGTCAAATAAGCATATGTGGAAAAGCAATAAGCCAAACAAGTTAAGCAATAAACTAAAACTCAATGAGAAAAGTAACTACATGCACAAAGAAACTGGAAAAAGCCACAGATATCTAGTACCAAGCAACGAAACTCACTAGCAGGCTTATATGTGAAAAAATCAGAAACAAGGCTCAATCCTTACAACTAATAAGCAAATAAGATGGAGCAAATAAGCTTGCTACAGAAAATTTAAAGGTGCAAAAGCTTGTCTACCTGGCTGAAATACTAGAAAACCAATTAGAACCAAATTTGAAACCTAAATGGAACCTAAAAAGTACCCTAGATCAGCAGGTTCCAAAACACTTGACTGCTCAAACAGATATGCAAGAGCAAATGGCGCAAGAAACTATAAAATTCATAAGCTAATAAATCTAATTATGGAACAATTTAAATGGCTGAGTAACAAGAAATCACAACAGTTAGCTGCTGAAACAGTTAACTGATGCTAAGCAATAGCAGATCCAAAACCACCTCAAAATGTAATGCTAACTCAGAATTATGCAGTTTCAAACACCTCTAGATTAGACAATATCAACTGAGATTCCATGATTTACTCAACAAAACACTTTCCTCAAATCCAATTCAACAAGTCTAAATCACAGCAAAGCTAATTATCTCAAATACTATTATATCTAACAGTTAACTCTTATAAAATTATGACTACTTGATCAGCTCTGCAAGCCTCAATACCACTGATTCTCTAAAAAATCAAATCACTAAGTTTAGCAATTATATCAACCTTTTGCAACAAATTACAACAACATCACAGTATCTCAAATTTTCAATTATGACTGATTTGAAACTAGTAACACAGATAAGAGATATACCAATACTCAACAAATAATCAATGCAACTATCACACTTATGAAATCCAATGGAACAGTAACTCAGATTCAAACCAGAACAATCTCAGATCCACAACAAGTTGAAATCACAGATATGATATCAATCACTATTACACTACTAGTATGAAGCTAGATGACAGATGAACAATTACCAAATACTACTCATATACACAAACCTCAACTAAGCAAATCTTGAAACAAATCTAAGCTAACAGATCTACAATCAGATAATCAAAACACTATACTACTCAAATTAATCCAAACTAATCAGTTCAACAATTAAACTACACAGATTAATCAATACAAAATTCAGACAAGCTACTCTTTAACACTAGAATTATATGAAACATAGATTACCACAACCTCTCCCTTAGCTTGAACAAAGGGAGTTCACTAAGCAAGCCTATCTCTTAGATAGGCTGAGTTCATGTCTTTCTGTCTCAGCTATCAATATCACCTCAGCAACCAATAGGAACTATTGAACAACTCTTGAATTGAATGGAACAGTACAAATGAAACTTGAGCTTTTTGAATTTGATTATGATATGAATAAACTGATTTGAGTTTATTGAAGATTGAAAACAAGTTTTGAAACTATTTTTATTCTTTTTTATATATTTTTCTGATTTTTTTTATATTTTCTGAATTTGGAAGTAACTTGACTGAATTGAAAAGTAAGATTTAATAAGCTATTTCTGAAATCAAATAAGAGTTTAGAAAATAGAATAAGCTAAACTAATTGATATTAATCTAATTATAAGGTAAATCTAAAACATAATAAGCCAATAAGCTTGAACAATAAGCTGAAAATTTAAGAAGTAAATTCGAATTTTATTTAAAACTAAATGAAAATTATACAAAAACTAATCTAGATACATTTCTTCAGCATAACACTACTTAAAACCTACATACAAATGAGCTAGAATTGACACCTATTTATAGCTGAGTGAGGTGCTTGGGTGATCAAATGCCAAGCTGGCAATCCGAGCAACTCTGTGCTTTCTCTCTTCTCATCATAGCCCTTAGATTCGTTTTGTGTTTCTTTGATCATACCACAGCCTTTAGATCATAATTGTGAGGTGTCAATACCAATAAGAGCCTACCACTTGTCCCAATCGTGTATGTTATTCTCTTTCCGTGTCAGAGGCTTCTGGATGGCGAATCCAATGAGTGAATATGAGGTGTTAGCTCCAATAGCCGCCTGCCAAGTGTCCATGTGACTATCACTCACACTTATTGATACCTCCTGTGCACGTGGGATTTCTTCTAGAAGTCCCAATGATTGAGTAATTGATGGTTGATTAGGTGGCTTGAGCCAATTTGGACAATGGTGTGAGTTAGGGTTCATATGAGAATTGGGTTTTCTGGGAGTGGGAATATTGGGGAAAAACAGATCACGCTTGGTAACTTTTATTTATTTGACTTCTTTGACTAAAGTGTTGACCGAAAATTATAAAGTGGGCTCGGGTTTATTTTTCATGGTGGGCTTTTGGTATTGATGAGTGGACTTGGATTTGTAAAATGGATTTGGACCAAGGCTATTGAACATTTCAGATTTTGGCAAATTGAAATTCAAGGACCATACATGCAAACTTCCAAACTCCAAGGGTAAATTCTGCCATTCTTCAAAAATATAATCCAGGGACTAAACTTGCCAAATCTGAGTAGATAGAGGACTAAAACTGATTCTTGGATTTCCGGCTTTGACTTTTTGACCATCTTCAACTCTTGTGCTCGGTTTTACCGGTTATTGTGTGATTTCCGTCATTTTGTAAAATATCCGTACCTGCATATCACAAACACAAAAACACATGTTTTCTTGGCATTTGTTAGCTCAAATAGTCGTTTTGGGTTGGTTTTTAGCCATAAAACAGTGAGTGAATAAGCACTCACCAAAATTAAAAACTTAGTTAGTCAACTTTGATTTGTCTATGGTCTTCCACTACTCTCAAATGGGCTAAAAAGACTTTTACCCTGTTTCTTACACTCACAAGTGTTGGACAATTTTGTGGGTGGAAACTAAAAAACTTAGTTAGTCAACTTTGATTTGTCTATGGTCTTCCACTACTCTCAAATGGGCTAAAAAGACTTTTTCCATGTTTCTTACACTCACAAGTGTTGGACACGTTCAAGAGGGATCATAGCTATTAGAGCACTAGGTATCCTTGATGTTATCCGACGGTGTTATAGCAAAAAGTGCCCACATCAACTTTTTCTCATATACTCAAAACCTATAACTTAACCTAAAAACATCCTCCCTCCATCACTCAAGTTATAAGACACTTTCGACCCATAATTTTTAATATAAAACACAAAAAAAACAATATATATATACTCCATCCATCCCATAATTATAGTCCACTGTTGATTTTTGAAGTCTTCGATTTGCAGCTTTGACCTTAAATATTTTTATTTGTATTATATATTACTTGATGCAAAATATATGATTGGTATAATTTTTATCAAGTATTATATAACACAAATAAAAATATATAAAATAAAAGTTGCAAAGCGAAGACTTAAAAAGTGAACAGTTGACTATAATTATTGGATAGAGGGAGTATATATATATATAAGAGAAAAGCCTGATGTCTTTGTGAAGCGCCGAGCTCTATAACACAAGGGGTGGTATGGCCTCGTGCCATAGGGCTATATAAGCATAATGAAGATTTACGTGTGATAAAGTAAAGATAAGTAGTAGATTCCAATAACATTCGCCAATGAACCTGGAGTCATGAAGGGCGCCAGACACTTTCCAAGAAGATATCACTATGTTCGAGAACAAGTCGAAATAGGTGAAATCAATTTACTCAAAGTTCACACAGATAACAATCTAGCTGATCCTTTTACGAAGGCTTTACCTAAGGAAAAGCTTACTCAACATGCCAATGGCATTGGACTTCGTTTAGCTAGTAGTTTTATGTAAATCTGTGGTTAGTATTTGGATAAAAAATGATGCAAACAATTATTATCTTAATGGAATAAAATATTTTGTTATGTTTATTTTCATTCATAATATTGTATCCTATATTTGCATGTTTAATCCATTAATAACTTATGTCATTCTAAATAGTCCTTTGTCAATCAATGATATGCGAATATCATTGAATTAAGACAAATCAGAGTTTTGGTAGAATATACTTAAGTATATTGATGCGTAGGACATGCCAAGTTCACATGATATTCAATAAATTGAAATTGAATATAGGACAGATCCCAACCACATGATTGTACTTTATGGATATTTGTCATTAAAGTAAATCATGAATATTTATCCTCAGACTTGAGATATCAGATAACTACTATGGATGTATCTCATTTTTTGTAAGGTAGTCTAACGATATTGATGAGGCGAAAAATGGTCCGTTTTTAGAGGGTCATTTAAGCCCGAATCCGAATTTATTTGATCAAATATTGCCCTAAATCGTTCCTTTTGTGATTTTAGGTACTTTGGGAGTGAAATCTGGAAAAGGAAGCAATTCGGACGTTTTTGGAGCATAAAAGTGAAGAAAACGCCAAAGTCTTAATTTTCCATGCTGGGAACAGTAGGTGACGGCGTCAAGAGCAACTCCTTGACGGCGTCAAGAGCAAAATTCCATGACGGTCCAGTAGAGATTTGACGGCGTCATGAAGGAAGGGCGTCAAGAGTAAAAAGTCATGACGGCCTGAAAATGATTAGTACTTGACGGCGTCAAATGTAGATCAAGGCAGTCCGAGAAGAGTTTTGGCGGCGAGGTGACGGCGTCACCTAATTGGTCTTGACGCCGTCAGACCCCTTTTCCTATATATAGTTTTCTAATTTTTCACATTTAAAGAGAGAAGTTTTGGGAGAAACCCTAAGTACGATTTTGGTGTAACTTTACAGGTTTTTCAAGGGTTCCAACCCCTTGATACCTTGCATGTTTAATCAAGATAAGTGTTCTTCTAATTCAATCAATATGTCTATGTGTTGGTTGTCTATATCTTGTTCTTGTCTTAATTCCATCATGCTAGGCTAGATCTATCTTGTGTTTGCTTAGATCTAATGAAACCTAGATATTGATTATGTGTTGATTACTTGTCTATTCTTGTCTTGGATGAATGATTTATATGTTAGGCTTAAGAAAACTGGCAGATCTCCAATTGGTAACATGTTTGAACGTCTTAAGAAACATGAACCGACGCGCACTAGGTCTTTATTGGTTGTATTTAATGCATGAGCCACTCTTTACAATCCCTATAGTTGTGTTGGGCATGGTGTAGGAGGAGATAAGAGCTAAAAGAATTGGGGAGTTAAGTGTGCCACCCCATGAATCGTATTAAGGAATACGATCCGTCATCCATACAATTATAACAAGTAATTAACGTGTAAAAGATGTCTAGGGAGTAGTGAAATCTAAGTAAACACATTTTCTCCAATTACTGCTCACAACTTTAGTATAAATTAGTTTACTTTCATTTTTAGTATTTTATTTTGACTGCATCTTAGTATTGGGTTAGTTGAATAGCAACTAATTCCGCCCAAATTCTTCAAACCAGAGATTTTAAATTGCTTTCTAAAAAATATAAAAACACAAAAATAATCATCTCTCACCTTTAGAACTAGTATTTAGGATTTCTAATCCTAGCGACACTATTCCTAAGCTGAACGATCAATCCCCCGGTACTTGTCACTATACTATACTACAACGATCAGGTACACTGCCTGGTGGGGGTTGTAAGCTTCTCGAGATCCCTCGAGAGGTAAAGCCTGTTGCGATTCCCACGCATCAAGTTTTTGGCGCCGCAGCCCGGGGAATAGTTATTGTCTAGGTTAGAATTTCTTTTTATTAGGTCTACTTGCTAGATTCCTTTCTAGTAAGATTTTATTTTTATTTTTAGGTTCTCTTTAGTCTATCTTTTTCTTTGTGCCCTTTGTTTGTAAAACCATTTTCATTTGTTTTCATGGCGGATGAAATTCTATTTAGATCATTAACTATAGAGGAACAATTAGTTTACTCGGATAGATTTGCTTCCTGTTGTTCCAATGAATTTTTAAGTGATCTTAGATATATACAAGAAGAGATGGGTGTAAAGTTTGATAGGTTTGATGAGTTATGCGCATGTGTGGCCTATATTAAACAATCATTGTTAGGATCAATTCCTTTTAGTAAGACCCTTTGGAAAAATTTTGAGGAAAGCCTCCTAACAGTGAACCATGAGTTCAATGAATTGATGGATTTGTATACATCACAACTTTAAGAAACAATTATGGAGGATTTAGCCGAGCATGATCATATTGAGCAAAAAGACCTAGGTTTTATGATCAATGACTTGGAATCTCAAGGAACACATGATGAGGATATAGATGATATTGAGATAAAGAAGGATGAGGTAAATAACACAAACCTACAAAGTACCCGACAACTCCCATCATCACTTGAGGAATACACACCACCCATGACTTACCCGAAAGATGTAGAAGAGACTATAGGATCCCCAATAGAGGTAGAGCCCTTGTACCAAAAACCACTAGAGGATATAGGTTTGAATACTTCTAGTGATAACTTTACTCTTAGTTCTAGGGAATTACCTAGTGTTGATGAACCGGAACCTCAATCTTCACACAACTTTCTATCCTTAGATATACATCTAGGAGACAAAAGAGGAGCCGACGCACCCATCAACCCATGTAGTCCGGGTAGTCTTAGGATAAAGGTAGTGGACTCTAAGCCTTGTAGAGAGGAAGCCAATATAGGAGTGGAAAATGACCTTACATGCTTACATCACCCATTTATGTTTGATCACAAGAAACATTATGGGTTTAAACCGGGTTTATTAGGTCAAGCTGGATCTCCAACTAGTAATCTCTTGAAGTTGATTGAAAATGATCCCTTTCTAGGAGAAAATCTTAATCCACCCATTAACCCGATGCAATTAGGTAAGGTTATGATGATAGGAGCACACCCCTTTGAGCATATAATTCATCCACCACTCTTTCCTCACGTGGCATATTTCCACCCTAAGGGTGTGTATCGCTACTTCCACCCGCACTTAATTCAAAGTGTAGGGAAAACTTCCCCTATTTCTGTTAAATAAGGGTAGAGTCAGGCTCGTGACTCGAACAAAAACAAGCGCTTCTTGGGAGGCAACCCATGTTTTGTGTGATTTTATTTGTTTGTTTGTTATTTGTTTCTGTATGCATACTTTATTTTATTGTTGGTAGATCATGTTTCTAAACTAAATAGTGGAAATACTTTACTTTGTTGTTTTGGCCTTGTCTTAACTCCACCTAAAGGTATTTTTGCAAAAGATAAGTGTAAGGGGAAACCCCAAATATGTTTTTAAGAAACAAACCGATCATGATTCTCCACAATATTAAATGAACATGTATATTCGTATTTGTTAGAGTCAAATGCTTGTATTGAGTCATAATGAAGTTTTGCAGGATTTTCCAGGAAGTAGGACCAAGTTTTTCCAGAAATTTTCCCGAAACTTAACATAAGAATTTCTGCAGGTCAATTCTGACGGCGTCAGGAGTTTACTCTTAACGGCGTCAGGTGTAAAAATCTGGAAATTTTACCGGTTTTGTTTTTCTAACGGAGTCTTATGGTTTTTGTGAATTATTAAGTTTTATAATCTCCAGGAGATCTGCAAACTTCATTCCACAAGCATTATATCTTATCTTGTTTTCTAGGATTTAGTAACTTATATAGGATGCCGCGGATTTTACGCGAGGTTGTCTTGTCTATTTTGTCAGGTTTTACAAGTTATGTATGACAAGAAGATGATTTATATTCTGGAAGGGAAGCTTTGATTGTTCATTTTCTTGGAGGAAGATTTAACCTGGCCACCTTATTATCCATACCGAGCGAATCAGGGGAGTATTTGATTTCATTCTTTTTACTTATTTCACTTTTACATTCTTTACTTGAACATTGGGGACAATGTTCATCTTAAGTGTAAGGGGAGGGTAAAAAGATTATACCTTACATATGCACTTTCGCTTGAGTTTGTTTTGTTTGATGGTAGATGTGTAATAAAACTATGAGAAATACTTGTTAGTGCAATTTTAGCGCCAAATTTAAAATTTTTTACAACATTTAGGAGTGAAACTTTAGCCATAGCAAGCGTCTCATGGATAGGAGATTGTATGACTAGCACATAACCGTATATTCAGAAAAATTTTCCACCCAAGTATGTGAGGTTCGCCTTTAGATTTGATAGGAAAAGCATTTACTATTAGTGCTTATGAGTGTACCGGTAGCATTTAGATTCTAGAACTTGCGTAGTGAGACTACATTCGTGTGGTAGGATTTACTACATGATAAGAGGCATTAGGATTACCCTTGTGTTAAACCCGTATCATAATTACTTGATCATTTAAGTCATACTACTTGGCTAATTAAGTCAACTAATTTTTCCCACACCCTTAGCGTTGTACTCATCTTTAGTACACGAAACCCCTAGTACACCCCTCCGAGCCTATCTTTTCGTTTCTAACTTTAAGCATTTTACTTAAAGGAAGAATTTGTTACACCCCACTTAAATGTACAACCAAATCGCCTTAGCCTTCCGTGTATGCGCTCAATCTTAGTGCATTATTGTTATTTGTTAAACCCTAAGTTAACTTTCTAATTGATTATATGGTTGCTAAGTCGAGTCATATCCTTGTACATATTGTTTTGGGACGATTGGGACTCATGGGTAAAGTACTTATTTTATGGAGTAATGGGGAAGAACAACATATATTACCCCCATATATACGTTAATCTTAAAAGTGCTCCAAGTGTTTTGATTTTCTTAATTCGAGTCATTAGATTAGCTAATTGTAAAGTATGTAAAAATTCAAGTGTAAGGGGAGTGTTCATTCCCTATGATGTATTATTTTGGATGGTAGGGTAAGAGTGTATGCAAAAAAAAAAAAAAAAAAAAAAAAAAAAAAAAAAAAAAACAGAAAAAACATACGGACTACCATCCTTTTTCATTCTATGTTCATTTGATGTTTTTGTTATTTTTCATTTATTAGCTTAAGTCCAGTCTAGTCTTGGCTTAGCAACGCCATATTGTACATGTAATTAACCAAGATTGTTAACTCGCCACCAGTAAAACTTCCTTTATCCAACAAAACCGTGTATTTCATATCCCTACACCTAACGTTACAACCCTTTAAAAGACCTCTTTGATAGTTTATCCTAGGTGCTTACGCCATGTGGTGGAGGTTTGATCCTTTCCCAAGCCTATGGTAATCTATTTTGCTATGACAGGTAGTGAGAGATATCTTCCGTTTCCATATTGTAATTTACACTTTATTACACCCGAGAGATGTGAGTATCTAAACACTATTTGTGAGGTGCTAGTGTATGACCTCCGTGCTTGTCTATTGGTCTTTAGTGGAACGATTATTTGTTGTAATTACTTTTATATTAGTGTTAAATGACCCCTAACTTGTATTTTGACTAGAATAAAAGCGCATTTGCTTGAGGACAAACAAATCTCAAGTGTAAGGGTATATGATGAGGCAAAAAATGGTCCGTTTTTAGGGGGTCATTTAAGCCCGAATCCGAATTTATTTGATCAAATATTGCCCTAATCGTTCCTTTTGTGATTTTAGGTACTTTGGGAGTGAAATCTGGAAAAGGAAGCAATTCGGACGTTTTTGGAGCATAAAAGTGAAGAAAACGCCAAAGTCTTAATTTTCCATGCTGGGAATAGTAGGTGACGGCGTCAAGAGCAACTCCTTGACGGCGTCAAGAGCAAAATTCCATGACGGTCCAGTAGAGATTTGACGGCGTCATGAAGGAAGGGCGTCAAGAGTAAAAAGTCATGACGGCCTAGAAATGATTAGTACTTGACGGCGTCAAATGTAGATCAAGGCAGTCCGAGAAGAGTTTTGGCGGCGAGGTGACGGCGTCACCTAATTGGTCTTGACGCCGTCAGACCCCTTTTCCTATATATAGTTTTCTAATTTTTCACATTTAAAGAGAGAAGTTTTGGGAGAAACCCTAAGTACGATTTTGGTGTAACTTTACAGGTTTTTCAAGGGTTCCAACCCCTTGATACCTTGCATGTTTAATCAAGATAAGTGTTCTTCTAATTCAATCAATATGTCTATGTGTTGGTTGTCTATATCTTGTTCTTGTCTTAATTCCATCATGCTAGGCTAGATCTATCTTGTGTTTGCTTAGATCTAATGAAACCTAGATATTGATTATGTGTTGATTACTTGTCTATTCTTGTCTTGGATGAATGATTTATATGTTAGGCTTAAGAAAACTGGCAGATCTCCAATTGGTAACATGCTTGAACGTCTTAAGAAACATGAACCGACGCGCACTAGGTCTTTATTGGTTGTATTTAATGCATGAGCCACTGTTTACAATCTCTATAGTTGTGCTGGGCATGGTGTAGGAGGAGATAAGAGCTCATAGAATTGGGGAGTTAAGTGTGCCACCCCATGAATGGTATTAAGGAATACGATCCGTCATCTATACAATTATAACAAGTAATTAACGTGTAAAAGATGTCTAGGGAGTAGTGAAATCTAAGTAAACACATTTTCTCCAATTACTGCTCACAACTTTAGTATAAATTAGTTTACTTTCATTTTTAGTATTTTATTTTGACTGCATCTTAGTATTGGGTTAGTTGAATAGCAACTAATTCCGCCCAAATTCTTCAAACCAGAGATTTTAAATTGCTTTCTAAAAAATATAAAAACACAAAAATAATCATCCCTCACCTTTAGAACTAGTATTTAGGCTTTCTAATCCTAGCGACACTATTCCTAAGCTGAACGATCAATCCCCCGGTACTTGTCACTATACTATACTACAACGATCAGGTACACTGCCTGGTGGGGGTTGTAAGCTTCTCGAGATCCCTCGAGAGGTAAAGCCTGTTGCGATTCCCACGCATCGTAACTGGTAGTTATAAGGGCTGTTTTCAGAAGTGATGCAAAGTTCATGGGTTATGCTTGTAGTCAAGAAAGAATTTGTTCCTTCAAATTTGTTTTGAAGTATAATACTGCTTGGCCCCTCGTAGAGTTGACATGTGTTTGCATGGCCATGCCCAAGGTCTATCTGGAATACGTTCAGATGATTTGGTAATCTTGCTCAATCATAAATAACGAGAAACATAATAGTTAATTTTCGTAATGACTTAGATCCATATCCATATTAACGTAGTATTAGAAACAAAAGGCTAAGTATGATGATGATTCATCAAAAGGTTTTTTCCAGGAAACCACACTCAGGGTCGTTCTGGGGGCATTGGGGTGTTATGCTAGACTAACCAATGTTATTACTATATTAATGTATATCCAAGTGGGAGCTGTTAGTTTGTGGATATAAAATTAATAAAGTATGACCGGATGAACACGAGACTTCGGGATTACACACATTACGTATAAGTTTCAATGTTTTAATATTTAATATATTAAGTTATGTTTAATTATTAAATTCACAAAAAAAAACACGTAACAGTCATTAGTACTTAACGGGAATTGACTAACGGTGGTTAGAGAGACGAATATATGGAAAGAAGCCAAGAAGGATCCGAAATCCCTCTTGGATCCTATATTCGGCCGATAAAAGGAGGTGGGGGAGTCCTACCCTAACTTGGATTCCAAGTTTCCATTATCATAAATACAAGGCCTCTTGTATTCGTTCAATTCATTCTTGGTTCCTTGCAAACCCTAACTTCTCTTCTTCTCTCCTCCCTTGAGCTATTGCCGATCATATACCCCCTAAACCCTTAGGGTCGATTTTCATTAGCTCAATCAAAGTGTTTGGTTTGTTTGTGATTCAAAAACCTAGCTTTTCTAATTGAAACTCTTGTAATACGTATGTATGAGAACGAAGGACAAACATACTTTTGTTTAGATCTTTTCCCTATTCGACTTAGGTGTAGTCGAATTTTACTAAACCCTAACTTAGGCAGGGACGGAGCCAAGAGTGTGCCCGCGGGTGCACGTACACCCCATGGATTTTTTCGATATAGTGTTAGTTTTTGAAAAACTTATCAATTTTTCCTAAATGTATCATAAATGCACCCGGTGCATCAAAATATGTCTCTAGTATTATTTAGTTCGTATACATACAAATAAAAAATAAATACAGTATAAAATTTTGTAAAATCCCCAATATGACAAAAGCCCAAAGATGAAACAAGTTTAATAAATTAAAACACAAAAGCCCAAGGATTAAATAGGTTTATTAGAAGGTAATATGTTCATTTATTTATCGTTATAATTAAATATCGTTTTATTTCACTTTTTTACTCTATTATATTCCGGTTCAAAAAAATTTGTGCACCCGGTCATATTTGTTTCTGGCTCCGTCCCTGAACTTAGGGTTTAATTGGTTCTTGTTTGTTTGATTTCTTGTTTCGCTAGAAATCATTAAGGTACACATATTCTTTTAATTCAGTTAACTAATTAAATGTATTATGATTCTTACTTCCGCTGCATGATTTGATGATGTTTACTCGTTTATATAATTGTTACGATATTAAAATTGTAAAACCCTAAAATTCGGAAACCTAAAATTTTGGATAAATTTCAAATTTTATAAACTATTGGACCAAATGTGTAAATACCTACATAACTTATAATATACATATACTTAATAAATAAAAACTATAAAAATCTAAAACTTTAAAAAAAAAAAAAAAAAAAAAAAAAAAAAAAAAAAAAAACCCATTATTAATCCATACATTGAAGCCCATTTAACACCCCTTTATTTCTATTTATACGCCCCCTATTAAACCCATAACTGAAATCTGTTATACTTATAAATTTTTAAAAGCCCATTGTGAAACTCCTCTGACCAACCCCCTTGATAGATCTTTAAGGCCTAAATTAAAACTCTAACGTTACATAAAATGTGGGGCACTCCTCTGTTCGGTTATTTAAGTCGAGGCCCCCTTGGCCCCTTTGTTCTTTTCCTTCATTCGTACAACAGAAACCAACAAAAACAATAAACATAAACAATAATCGACAACCTCGGCTACTGCTGCTCTTTGTTAAATCGAACGAGGTGTGGGAAAAAATTTTCTTCGTGTTTCTGTCTTTAGTCCTAAGCGAACAAAGGTTGGGCATATTGTTTTCGTATTCGTGCTCGAGTTCCACTAAGGTAATCGGTTCTTTTTCCGTTTTGTTCATAATCGACCATAACTATTTTGTCGACCCTTGTTTTATTCCTTGTGTATTCGACCCAACATGTTAAGTATAATCGAATCTTGTTCGACCAACATTGATCATATAATCGACCCTTGCTGTTTTCATTATCGATCTTGTAACATGTTTTTAAACCTGCGACTAACGATCCACATAAAAGACCTATGTTGTATTATTAACAATCATTTAATTGTTCTTTTGATCGACCCTATTGATTTTCGACTTAGCTACCTTGCCTTCTATTTTTCTGGTCGACACAAAACAAACTCAAAACATGAGTAAGATGTTTTGGTCTTGATTTCTAAATAAAACAATGTCGGATGGAATTACATGGGCGTGTGTCGAGAACGTGTTTTGCAATAGGGAAACCGCATGCAATGCATCATTAGGAAGTGTGATTTGCCCAAATACGATTTACCATTACAGGAGGGCATGTGGTATATTGTTAGCGACTTTAATGTGACAAATAATGAAGGTTTATACCCTTTGTTTAACAATCGGTACAAGATTGTGTTTTCAAACAACACATTGTTGAATCCTATATATGCATTGCAGCAAAAAATGCAATCATTCATGTTTGTACCATTCAAGTACATTATTTCGCGATTCAGAACCGAAGCTGATACAGTTGGTATGTTATTTTCGCTCTAATTAATCATATGTTACAATTATTTTATGTAATTTTCTCCTTATGTGTTGTGAATAACGTATATGAGTCCTTACACTATAATACATAGATGTCATTGGCGCAATTGTATCTATTAGCGAACCCGAACAGTTTGTTTCGCATGGAATCACTAAACAAATCATACGTTTACAGATTCAAGATGAAGAGTATGTTTACTTATCATATTTGTTAATATTAATTTTATGTATATAAAATCAACACAGTTTAATAAGCATTTTAAATGTTTATTCAACTTAGGGGAAACAAATTGGAGTGTCGTTTTTTTAATGAATTCGTTGACAAGTTTAAACAACTTGCATCTAAAAGAGATTCGTCCGGATTGGTAGTTGTCATAATACAGTTGGCGAAAGTCGTTTATTAGGAAGGTATTATACTATAAACTATCAAATTATAAACATTATGCAATTGTTTTTAGGTAAATTGATGCTAATTTAGTATATCATTTTATATAGGTGCGCCAACTATTGCCATGCATCATACTGGAGCCAGCAAGATATATATCAACGACGATAATTACGATGTTAATATGTTTAGAAGCAGGTAAAAAAAAAGTGTTATATAATGCTTTCAATTTCCAAAATATAATTTTATTACACCATTTTTATTTTTTGTAGTTATAAATACAAGTTTGGAATCGACATGCATAATTACAAGATTGGTTTATTATCTCCACCGACTAGCCATATAACAAAAGAAAGTATCCTCAAGGCATACAAAATGAGGCATGCTTATCAAGTGGCGTTACAATATAATGATTGAAGATGTTATTGAGAAGTATTCCTCACATTGACTCCTTCAATGTTTTTGTTCAAGTCATTTTATTTTTAATGGTTTCCTAATTGTTGATTTATACTTTTTTTAAAGTATGACTGTTTCTATTTGTTACATCTCAATAATGACATAATTATTATGTTTTTTCATGCAAGTTTCATTTTTTTTTTATCTATGTATATCATTTTCTTCAAGTAACCATATTAGTTATAATGTATGAGGATGTATTTCCTTTATGCCTAACCATTATTTACTTATTTTATTATGAACATCATTTCCTTTATAAAAACATTATAGATATAAAGCATAAACACGTCATAATGAATATATGCTTTGTATATATCAAGTTAAAAAATAATTAATTTTATGTATACTATTTATTATTACTACATATAATATATGAGCAATATATAAAAGGAATTATTTTTATTTATCCCTTAAAATATTTTTGTAAAACAATGTAATGAAGCGTACCCGGCCATCGGCCGGGTCATGAAGCTAGTAATGACATATGTTAGCATATGTTGGTACAAATGTTTACCTCAATAATGACATATGTTTATAGATGTTTTCATTTTCTTTTTAGTTTTTTTAGAGATATTTTCCTTCGGAGTTTTCATTTTTATTACCTCAATAATGACATATGTTAGCATATGTTGGTACAAATGTTTACCTCAATAAAGACATATGTTTATATATGTTTTCATTTTCTTTTTAGTTTTCTTTTTTTAGAGATTTTTTCCTTCGGAGTTTTCATTTTTATTACCTCAATAATGACATATGTTAGCATATGCTGGTACAAATGTTTACCTCAATAAAGACATATGTTTATATATGATTTCATTTTCTTTTTAGTTTTCTTTTTTTAGAGATTTTTTCCTTCGGAGTTTTCATTTTTATTACCTCAATAATGACATATGTTAGCATATGCTGGTACAAATATTTACCTCAATAAAGACATATGTTTATATATGTTTTCGTTTTCTTTTTAGTTTTCTTTTTAGTTTTCTTTTTTTAGAGATTTTTTCTTTCGGAATTTTCATTTTTATTACCTCAATAATGACATATGTTAGCATATGTTGGTACAATTGTTTACCTCAATAAAGACATATGTTTATATATGTTTTCATTTTCTTTTTAGTTTTCTTTTTTTTAGAGATTTTTTCCTTTGAAGTTTACATTTTTATTACCTCAATAATGACATATGTTAGCATATGTTGTTACAAATGTTTACCTCAATAATGACATATGTTTATATATGTTTTCATTTTCTTTTTAGTTTTCTTTTTTAGAGTTTTTTTTTTCCCTTCGGAGTTTTCATTTCCATTACCTCAATAATGACATATTTTTTCATTTTGTTGCATGGATAAATGCATGTATAAAAAACAGCACTAAGATGAAATTTTAAGATTTTCGATATAGATTGTGTATTAATTTTAATTTTTATGATGTTTTTCAAAATATATATTAAAAAAAGTTAAACATTCGTAACTGAAATTCACAATCAATTCGTAATAAGTTCATAATAAATTTTATGATAAAACTGAAAAGAATATTTGTTTAGTGAATATATCTGAATTAATAAAAAGAGAGAAAGGGAAGAAAAAGGCTTTCTCATAAAAAAATAATAATAACTAATTTCGTAGTACTTCCTAAATAATAAGCAATATGTCATTTATTTTTAAGTTATAAAATGCAAAATCTCATATTAAGAATATATTACGATATTTTGAGAAAAACGTAAATAAATTTAACAAAAAAATGAAGTGCTGCGTTTTTTGTAAAGAAATGGACATCAAACATATTACAATATACTTGTAATTTAATTTGTTTGATACCAAATCAATACTTGTAATTTAATTTGTTTGAAACCACTCAATACATTATTACTGAAGAAATGTAAATAAATTTAACAAAACTACTTTAAAATGTTATTTATGTTAGTTGCATTTTAACGAGACCATATTTTTTAACGGCAAATTAGATTAAAACTCTAGCAAGAAGCTAGAAAAAAAATTACAAAATAGCAAGATTAGGGTCTTTCATTCAAGTTATTCAATTAAACTTGAATTTACATCGATTAGAACACCAAGTATAAGATTGGGACACAATTTCATCAAAAATGGCCGCCCTTCTAGGAATACTTGTACCAAATAAGAGTTGATTCCTAAAGCTCCAAATCTTCCACCACATCACGTAAAAGATTCCCTCTAGCACATTCTTCACTTTCCAACTTAAACGAAGACCCGTAAACCAAAGAAGCCACTGATGCGTGGGAATTGCACCAGGCTTTACCTCTCGAGGGATCTCGAGAAACTTACAACCCCCACCAGGCAGTGTACCTGATCGTTGTAGTATAGTATAGTGACAAGTACCGGGGGATTGATCGTTCAGCTAGGAATAGTGTCGTTAGGATTGAAATTAATCTAACTAGGTCTAAAGGTGAAGAATGATTCTTTTTATGTTTTTATATTTTATGAAAAGCAAGTAAAAATCTCGGATATTAGGAGAGTGGGCGGAATTAGTTGCTAATCAACTAACCCAAATGCTACTAATTAAACTAATAAACAAGAAAATAAACTAAGGTTCTATAAGATAAGTGAAGCATGTCTACCTATGATATGTTACTCCTTGCTAGCTATCCAATTCTACCTATTGAATTGTTACACCTTGTTTTAATTGACGGGTTGTATTCCTTAATACCATTCATGGGGTGGCGTACTTACTTCCCCAATCCTATAAGCTCCTACTTCACTCCTATGTCGAGCCGGCTAAGAAGCTCCTAACATGGGATCACTAGAATTCGCTCATACATTAAATACAACCATAAAAATCTAGTACACATCGGTTCATGTTTCTTAAGACGTTCAAGCATGTTACCCTATGGAAGTCTGCCAGTTTTCTTAATCCTAACATTGATGAGACATTCAATCAAAACAAGAATCAATAGGAAACAAGAATTATAAACTAAACCAATTAGATCTATTGAAGTTGTCACGCCTTAATTGATGGAGATAGACACACACATCAACAAGCCCTCATTGATGGAGATAGACACAAACATCAACAAGAAATCAATGAGATCTAATCAATTATACACAAGTTTCACACAATCATAAGTAGACACAAGGTGAATTAGTCAAGCATAATTAATAAAGAACAAGCAACAATAATGATAATTGAAGACATGAATTAAGATAGAATCATCAAACCATTACAAGATGTTTATGGAGTGATTGAAACCCTCTAAGTTGCTGGAAAAACACCCACCTAAACCCAAGAATTGACCTTAGGGTTTAGGGCTTAGGGTTTCTCCAAACTTGTTCCTATCTAATAAATGAAAATTAGAAAACTATATATAGATATTAGAGGCTGACGGTGTCAAGAACAAATGGGTGACGCCGTCATCTCGCCACCAAAATAATCCTCGGACTGCCTTGATCTACATTTGACGCCGTCATGAAGTCCATTTTTGCAGGCCGTCACACTTTTAACTCTTGACGCTCTACTTTGTGACGCCTTCATTTCTGTACTGGGTCGTCATGATCTTTACTCTTGATGCCGTCATGAAAGTCTTCTTGACGCCGTCACACACTGTTCCCAGCTTGGAAAATTAAGTCTTTGGCGTTTTCTTCACTTTTATGCTCCAAAAACGTCCGAATTGCTTCCTTTTCCAGATTTCACTCCCAAAGTACCTAAAATCACAAAAGGAACGATTTAGGGCAATATTTGATCAAATAAATTCAATTCCGGGCTTAAATGACCCCCTAAAAACGGATCATTTTTCGCCTCATCAGCCACTCTTCATACGATTGGAAATCTGGAAAGGAAATCTGGAAACGAAGACCCGTAAACCAAAGAGACCATTAAAGTAGTCTGAATTTGATTTCCGTAGTTCTTTATGCTATAAATAATGTGTTGAGTGGTTGATTTGTTGTATTGGTAACAAATGTTTGCTTATTTTCAGTTTTATTACTTTGTTTTCTTTGCAAAGTGTTTTGTGATGACTTTTTTTTTTTAGAAAGGCAATAATATATAAAAGACAAAGAAAGGGATAAAACGATACAATACAAGGCATCAGCCTCAGACACAGTGTAAAATAAACTAAAGATCACAATACAATAGATGGTGACACACTAACTTAGAGTGCGTTTGGTATGAGGGTGTCGCAATCGACGATTGGAATGAATCGTATGAATTGTTGTTTGGTTTTAGTTTTCGAAATGAAATTCGGAATCATGGAATGAATAACCATTCCAGGGTAGCATGACGACTTTTCTGATCTCTTTCAAATTTATCTGACAATGTGGGCCATGCATATATATTGTGTGGATATAAAACGGTGGAATTTGATAGAGCAACTGTCTTTTTCTATTTTAAACATTTATATATCTTTTATTGTTAATTAAATAATTATATATAATATATTTTCTCTCTCTAAATCAAATCCAAATTCAAATTTAAATCTAAATTCAAAATTCGAATCCGAATCCAACTCCAAATACTAAACCCATATACAAACCAAACGGGCCCTTAATACTTTTGACCTCAGACACAATGTAACCAAAATGGATAGGCACACAGCCATTCAACTTTCACAAGCCTCTGAACGAGTATTGATTCGAGGAGATGTTTGGAGTGTTGCTAAATTATGACTAGAAGCATAAATTATGACTAAACATGTGGGACCACATGTTTAGTCATAAACTCGTAATTGTTCAGTTTGTTGCGATTACTTACATTTCAGCTAATACAAAAAATTATGTAGTTATTATGTAGGGATCTAAGTTAATTGTTACTGTATTATGTTGCAAATAACAAGCAAATGAAACTATTACTCCATCCTTTCCGAAATAATTGTCTCCCGACAAAAAACATATAGTTCAAGAAAAATGCATTTATCACAGTTTTTTTTTCTTACTTTTTAACAGAATGACAGTTTACGCTTAGTTAATTAAGTAAGTTATTCTTTAAAGTTTGTAATAATAATTTCAAGCAAGGAAAATATGGTAAATTCAATCAAACTTTCCTATATATTTAGTAGTGGACGATTAAATTGGGACATATAGAAAAAAAAATGAACTATTAATTTGGGACGGAGGGGGTGGCTAGCGGGTGCTAGACCCCCTCCAACAAGCCCAATGATTATATTAATATACCATTGTTTAGCCCATAATTTAACGTTTAATATACCATTAGCATCTCTCAACTAGCGACTTTTCTATCATGAAAAAAAAGAAAACAACCGACATGAATATCTCCTATCTAAGTGGCCACAGAAGCGAAAATATGAAATGAGATATTTTTGACAATATTTTTTGTTGTTAATTTAAAAAATTTAGGGGATTTGTCACCAACTAGTTATATCACAAATTTGGATATCCGAAATTTGCGATGATGATTTTATGTTAGACATAATATTTTATCTAAGTTTTTTGTAATTCGGATATCCGAAATCTCAGATTACAGTTTTATATATCTGAATATTCATATATCTATAATTTTTGAAAAACTTTTATGACTTCCAAAACTGTCCTTTCATAAAACCCAACTTTTCAGTAAATTATGATCAAGTTTTCGGATATCCGAATACGTATATTTTTTGAACACCCAAAACCTAAATCAAGAAATCTTAGAAAGTTTCGGCTTTGTTGCTCGCCCCTAAATATATACTTAGAAGCATTAAAATAGATTAAAAAAAAATTATTTTGAGTTTACTATACTTTTTATCCACTAAATGAAGTGAAATAAGATATAATTACCAAATACTACTATAATTTTAGGTGATACTTGCGTCTTATCATGAAAATAACATAATTATTCTAGCAAGCACATAATCCTATTGTCTTTTATGTCTTACGCGTCATTCAGACCCGTGCGTTGCACACGGGCTCTATCTAATTGGTCATAGTGTAATGTGTGGAGTCATTCAGACCTGTGGGATGCACACGGGCTTAATCTAAACGTTGATGGTGTATTGTTCAACACTAATTTTCATCATTACATGGGCTGTATATAAGTGTTCATAGCGTAATCTTTGACACTTATTTTCGTCATTATATATCTAAGTTGTGATGGTATCACACCTTTTTTGAGCATGACACACATTTAAAATAGTTTATTGACATTAAAAGAGTATATGTGAAGAGACCCTTTTCAAGATGCTACATTTAAAAGAGTCTTTTCACATATAATTTTTTAATATATATAAGTTACATACTAAATGTCAAAAGGAGGTTAAACGCATACGGTTATTTCAAAATAAATGTAACCCTTATATAAAATCGTAACAAAGTGGATAGTCTGTATATTTTGAGATCAACTTGTGACAATGAATTATCTTTTGGCTTATCATATCAAATACGGTAGCTCCACATTACTACGCTTAATTACTCGAACTTTATTTTATCAACAAAAACCTTTTAAGTTTCAATATATTTTTATTGTGAAAATCGGTCCAATATTGTTAGTATCTTTAATTTGTAGCATATTGCATATATAAATATATTTGAAGACATCAATCTCACCATATAATTTTTCTACTCTTAATAACTAATATAATAATTTTATTTTGCCAAATTTGTTTGTCATTCTACAAATGAAACTAAAATCATGTTAAGATAATCAATTAACCTCCATAGTGATATTACTTATTGAGTAAGATTTAAATTTAATTTGCAATAGATAATATAAATGGTATATCTATATTGTTTAAACTACATAAATCGTCAAAATGATATTACTTATTATGTCAGATTTAAACTACCGTAAAATTATATAAATGGTAAATCCTCAAAATAACATAATCGCTTAATTACCGATACTAATTGTGGATATGATTACCCGAATCATTACTACGTATTTGTTTTATCTTTTGTCTATTACTTTGCACCATTTATGGATAAAGATAAAATAAATTACATTATTAAAAGCGAACTATAAAACAAATTTTCTTTTTAACAAAACTATAAAAACATAAAACATTAAAGTAATTAGTATATTCAAGAGTACAAATTATAATTCGTATAATAAAAAATCAGATCGAGTGACCCAAGTCCGAATCATAAACCTGCTCGAATCAATCAATAGACCTAACATTTACCTAAACACAATTAGACCTAACCCTACTTTTTGTGTACTCCGCCCCTATCTCTAAACTCACACACAAATACATCTATCACCATCATCAAATATATCTTTTCCCTACAAACAATTACATCTCATCTTCATTTATACCATCAAATCATAAACTAATTACACATCTAAACATTTAAATAACACAATCGGAACAAAACACTAACATATGTCTTCGTTTGCGGTTTAAATCTAATAAAGTTCATCATAAATCCTTATCAAACACAAACACACAGCCTTATCGTGACCTTTTTCTTCTTTGATGTTCAAGATGAACCAAAGACGTGTTTAAACGGATTCAAGATCCTAGGATTGGTCTCGGGTAGGGTGATTTGATATTGTTTGCGTTTTTGTTTTTCAAACCGAACAAAAAGAAATATTGTAACAATTTTGTTATGGTCCTTTCTTGAATAAGTTCGTATGTTAATGAAGCTAGGCTACAAAAAATTCGATTCTTGTAATTGTGTGATTGTGGGGTTCATGGTTGCGTCTAGTTTGTAGGATTGGTTTTTTTCTTCAGTTTTAGGACATAGTTTTGGATTTGTTGTTGTCGGTTGTGAGACGTGAAGTTGTTTGTTGTTGGTTGATGTTGGTTGTTCGATTAAGGTTGTTGGATTGGAATGAGTTATTGATTGTTTCATGTTGGTGAGGATCGAGAAAAAATGATGTGGTGAAAATGGTGATAGTGGCTATTTATAATCTTAAAAAAGCAACCGAAAAGATTATTTGCTGCATTTATTCTCAATTGGTTATGTTTTACTTCATCTTCCTAACATTCAATTCATGAGATGGTTGGTTTGCTTGGAGCTTGCATATTTAACTTTCAATGCATGAAATATTTATGATGACCACTTTACATTTAGAGTTGTGTAATTGATATATGCTTCATATACTTAACATATAAATGGCCATTATGTGAATATTCATTGTACGCTTAAAGATAGTTTGCTTGAGTTGCCTGGAAATCAATGTGGAACACTACATATGATACAATCAATTCATTAAGCATTAATCATGACCACTTACATTTATAAGGCTTCTTAAGCTTTATATATACGAGTCATTCAGACCCGTGCGTTGCACACGGGCTTTATCTAATTGGTCATAGTGTAATGTGTGGAGTCATTCAGACCAGTGGGATGCACACGGGCTTAATCTAAATGTTCATGGTGTATTGTTCAACACTAATTTTCATCATTACATGGGCTGTATATAAGTGTTCATAGCGTAATCTTTGACACTTATTTTCGTCATTATATATCTAAGTTGTGATGGTATCACACCTTTTTTGAGCATGACACACATTTAAAATAGTTTATTGACATTAAAAGAGTATATGTGAAGAGACCCTTTTCAAGATGCTACATTTAAAAGAGTCTTTTCACATATAATTTTTTAATATATATAAGTTACATACTAAATGTCAAAAGGAGGTTAAACGCATACGGTTCTTTCAAAATAAATGTAACCCTTATATAAAATCGTAACAAAGTGGATAGTCTGTATATTTTGAGATCAACTTGTGACAATGAATTATCTTTTGGCTTATCATATCAAATACGGTAGCTCCACATTACAACGCTTAATTACTCGAACTTTATTTTATCAACAAAAACCTTTTAAGTTTCAATATATTTTTATTGTGAAAATCGGTCCAATATTGTTAGTATCTTTAATTTGTAGCATATTGCATATATAAATATATTTGAAGACATCAATCTCACCATATAATTTTTCTACTCTTAATAACTAATATAATAATTTTATTTTGCCAAATTTGTTTGTCATTCTACAAATGAAACTAAAATCATGCTAAGATAATCAATTAACCTCCATAGTGATATTACTTATTGAGTAAGATTTAAATTTAATTTGCAATAGATAATATAAATGGTATATCTATATTGTTTAAACTACATAAATCGTCAAAATGATATTACTTATTATGTACGATTTAAACTACCGTAAAATTATATAAATGGTAAATCCTCAAAATAACATAATCGCTTAATTACCGATACTAATTGTGGATATGATTACCCGAATCATTACTACGTATTTGTTTTATCTTTAGTCTATTACTTTGCACCATTTATGGATAAAAATAAAATAAATTACATTATTAAAAGCGAACTATAAAACAAATTTTCTTTTTAACAAAACTATAAAAACATAAAACATTAAAGTAATTAGTATATTCAAGAGTACAAATTATAATTCGTATAATAAAAAATCAGATCGAGTGACCCAAGTCCGAATCATAAACCTGCTCGAATCAATCAATAGACCTAACATTTAACTAAACACAATTAGACCTAACCCTACTTTTTGTGTACTCCGCCCCTATCTCTAAACTCACACACAAATACATCTATCACCATCATCAAATATATCTTTTCCCTACAAACAATTACATCTCATCTTCATTTATACCATCAAATCATAAACTAATTACACATCTAAACATTTAAATAACACAATCGGAACAAAACCCTAACATATGTCTTCGTTTGCGGTTTAAATCTAATAAAGTTCATCATAAATCCTTATCAAACACAAACACACAGCCTTATCATGACCTTTTTCTTCTTTGATGTTCAAGATGAACCAAAGACGCGTTTAAACGGATTCAAGATCCTAGGATTGGTCTCGGGTAGGGTGATTTGATATTGTTTGCGTTTTTGTTTTTCAAACCGAACAAAAAGAAATATTGTAACAATTTTGTTATGGTCCTTTCTTGAATAAGTTCGTATATTAATGAAGCTAGGCTTCAAAAAATTCGATTCTTGTAATTGTGTGATTGTGGGGTTCATGGTTGCGTCTAGTTTGTAGGATTGGTTTTTTTCTTCAGTTTTAAGACATAGTTTTGGATTTGTTGTTGTCGGTTGTGAGACGTGAAGTTGTTTGTTGTTGGTTGATGTTGGTTGTTCGATTAAGGTTGTTGGATTGGAATGAGTTATTGATTGTTTCATGTTGGTGAGGATCGGGAAAAAATGATGTGGTGAAAATGGTGATAGTGGCTATTTATAATCTTAAAAAAGCAACCGAAAAGATTATTTGCTGCATTTATTCTCAATTGGTTATGTTTTACTTCATCTTCCTAACATTCAATTCATGAGATGGTTGGTTTGCTTGGAGCTTGCATATTTAACTTTCAATGCATGAAATATTTATGATGACCACTTTACATTTAGAGTTGTGTAACTGATAAATGCTTCATATACTTAACATATAAATGGCCATTATGTGAATATTCATTGTACGCTTAAAGATAGTTTGCTTGAGTTGCCTGAAAATCAATGTGGAACACTACATATGATACAATCAATTCATTAAGCATTAATCATGACCACTTACATTTATAAGGCTTCTTAAGCTTTTTATATATAAGATATAAGATAAATCATAGAGATGACATTAAATTGCGATAACGATTTACGAATGTTTAGTCATTTCGATCACATACCATTATTGATCATATATAAAACCTATAAATATACATGGTACTTGCGTGTTATCATGAATATAACATAAATATTCTAGCCAGCACATTATAATCCTATTGTCTTTTATGTCTTTATAAAACATAGAGATGAATTACTAACATTCAATCGCGATTTTCAAATGTTTGCGACTTTCGAATGTTTTGTCATTTTGATCACATACCATCATTGATCCCACAATAGTTTGTGGCACCACCCCCAAAAGTTCTTAAGAGGGCGTGTCTATATTCTGAAGTTATAACGAATCATTTTGTTGCACGTCAATATTGAATGAAAATCTTTTTTGTAAAATTTGGTAATTCTAACATTTCTCCATAACTTATAACTAAATTTGTGAATATGAAGCGGCTATGATAACAATTGAAGTTAAAGTTAGTGTCTAACTTTTGTTTAACTCAAAGTAAGTGTTTACTACAAGTTTTAACATATCAATTTTTTAAAAAGATATAAGTTAAAAAACGAAGGTCTCATGTTCACGATTATTATTCTTGTAAAACTCAGAAAGTATTAAAGCACATTTATTCCTCAAGTTGTCGATTGTGTCAGTTAGAAGTGCATACGGCAGATCAACTTTTACTAGCACCGTGCACAATTTCTCATTCTTTTCAACTGTGAATTGAAATTGATCGAAATGTATTTTAGTACCAAGAACTTGGTTAAGTGGGACTTCTAATATCTTAAACTATAAACGTAGTAGATGGTACCCTAAACTCAACGAAGTGAAATTTTACTATCTTATAACCACTTACTAGTTACGAGTTCAAGCATTAGTGTTAAACGAGGCTTTGTTTATCAATCATTTAATACATGAGTTCAAGCTTTAGCATTTATATGCGTTTATAACGTATAATTGTACATTTATATCATAATTAATGACTTGCAGGCTTGGGTTCGACTCAGCTTGTTTCTACATCTGTTAGTTATGATAATATGAATGTTTTAATTTTGAGGATAACGACTTAGGGGTGTTCATCAATTCGGTTATCGGGTTGTTCAGTTTATCTGGTTCGTTTAAACTTTTTTTCTGGGTAAAACTGAAAACCGAACCGAATTCAAATTGGGTTAAAACAAATATCCGAATAATCGAATAATCTGAATTACATAATTTTAATTATTAATTCATTTAATTATATAGACTTATCGCAAAGGAAAAATTACAAACTTAAAAATGTTATATCTAAACAATTTTAACAGTTAAGTGAATACTACAGGGTAACAACAAGTCCAAGATACTAACTAAAGTCCAATTTAGTGAGTTATTGGGCCTGGGTTTGGGCCAATTTCTCAACCAACCAGAGAGTTAACGCCGGAAAAGAAGTAGTAAAAAAAAGGAAATGCTTCTACAGAGGTATTAATTATCTACAAATACTTTAAGCTTGTTTGTTTTATATAAATAAAAGTGCTTATTTCAGTTTGGTGGTATGCACTTTAGAATAAGCACTCCCAAACAACACTGCTTATTTTAAATCATTCAAAATTACTACACTACTAATTTTGCACTATATCAGGGGTGGACCCAAGTCACCAGGTGCACAAACTTTTTTTAAGAGAAATAAAAATAAACTAAAAAGTACGATTTTTGTAAACAAATTATGTATCTCTTTTGAAATATTAGTCGACTAACTAAACAAGACATGTGTTTATGTGACACATAATTTCGGGACCAGGTTACTCAAGATTTATAACGAAAATTTACACCAGGCGACAAACATCCATCGCCCCTGCTTATAGTAGGTGTTTGTGATACTTCTCAGTTAAGTGCTTATCTTTTAAGTGCTTTAGAATAAGCTATCCTAAACACAGCATATGAATAAGATGCCCAAAGAAAGCTATCCCCTAATACGGCTCATGATAATTTTTGTATTCAAAGTGACACTGGACCTTAACTAGTTCAATGCAGAGTTGTATAGTCTTTCGTGATTTGACTAGGCATATAGGCAAACTCTTGAATATTGATAGTCCTTAATACATGGAGTTATGATACAAACTCAGGGTGTATGTTTTGCATTTAGACTTTTAGACGACTCAATTCCATCAAAATGGAATGGGTCAGGTTTGTAGAAATTAGCTAAAAGAAAGGAAAACTGTAGTAGCACAGGTCAAAAGTCACGCATACTAAATTGGTTTATCAATGCAGATTAGATTATTATCGTAGTAATATAGCTTGTTTTTGTTGCCCAACCCGGTGGACCCATCCATTTTGCCACCTTAATCATGGGATATTGATGTTTGCTTTACCATCCTGAATGGATCATCTTTCGTTATCTGTAACTTGCGTTTGAAATTTGAGTTCAAAAAAATCTCAATGATTTAGATATGCTGCTATTGAGTTTTATTCTCTTTTTGATTAATCACGGTAACAACTACTAATGAATGTTCTGTTTCTCTAGCTTCTTTATAAGGTATAAATTTTGGTGCCGTATATTAAACAAAAATTGGCATTACTTTATATTACTCCCTCACTGGCTAGCTTTTCATTAACGGAAATTTGATTTTAGACGTAAGATGGCTACAAACTATTGGCCAGCCAACCAATATACCATACCATCACCTTTACGGCTATTCCGCTTTACCATCACTGACTAGATTTTCATTAACGGAAAAATTGATTATGATTGGGCTTTTTTTGTAAATATCTGATATATTTCATTTTGATTTATGGATAGTTTGTGCTTATTATTTATAGTTGCAACCCATTCGTGTTAATACTTTTCATCTATGCATTTATAGGTAGCAATTTTTACTCTTTAATCAAAAGCAGTTCCACCACGACAACAACTCGTCTCCAAAGGAGGAAAAAGGCTGGGACTAGTAAAAGCAAAAGAGAACAAGAAGAAGAAAGGTTGATGAAGCTAAAAGAAGACGGGAAATCATTGTACAGTTTGGAAAATGTCAGAACAAAGGGTTCATGCTGGTTTGTGGGTCAAAGAGATTGAAAAGATGGAAGAGGCTAAACTGGGTGGCTCTGCCGGTGCTGCTGATGATCTTGACAGATTTCTTGACTCCGCTTCCGAGTAATCTTTAAAAGTGAAAATATAATACAAACTTCATATATGAAAGTTGCTTATTAGCACTGGATTAAATACATTACCCATGTATACATATATAACACTTAAGTGATCCATGACATGCTAAAAGATGTATTATAAGACAAGGAAGACTGTTGGTCTAATGAGTAAGGTCCTATATGAAACACAATTCACAATGAAAATGGATTAGAGGTCTTAAAGAGAGGTTATTGGGAAATATATATACAAGTGTAGCTTGAAAACTTTTAAAAGTCTAGCCTCTTTCTCTTGGCATCCCATAATGGTAAAGGGTGGTGTATTTACTTCAACCATGGAAATATTTGTAGAAGGAACATTTGGTTTTGGTGCATGTGCTGCAATCATACATCCCCACGATTCAGTGATATTGTCTAACCACGAGTTTCATGTCTATAATACGCTTATAATGACCTGAAGGAGAATCTTGTCGGTTAGAATCCATACTGTCAATGAGCTATTAGATAACATTGGGGGAGTATGTAAATGTTGTTCAGACAGAGGCGAGTAGAAGAGTTCTGTTTTGAATTTGAGAAAAATATGATTGACATTTAAAAGTAACATAGGGAGTAGAAATATTAACTTGTCAAAATAAAGTTTTGTACTCATGGTTTTTTCACTTTATTGAAAACAATTTTTTGCAGGATTTTCGAGTCTGGGAGCAGTGATTTGAACAACACAAAAGTGAGAGATTCTTGGGATTTGAAAAATAAGCCCGATGGATGGGAAACAACATCGAAGGGTGAAGAAGATGGTAACATCTGGGAAATGTCTCAGAGAGAAGAAGACATTCTTGTTCAAGAGTATGAACGTCGAATTGCCTTCAGCAAATTCCAGGTTTCTTTTCTTTTCAACTCGTTATTCACATGTCAATGATTTTGGTTGGAGGAAGTTGTTAAATCTTATGTTTTTGTTTGGGCATTCTGCAGGTAGCTAGTTTTATTAAGCAGCATATATTTAGTCGAAGGAGACCGATTGATGGATGGAAGTACATCAGTACATGATAGAAGAATTGGGACCGAATGCCAAGAGAGGTTGCATGGGAAGTGTTTCAAGATTACCTAGCCTTGCTGATCCGGCCACTCAACCGTTTATGGAGGACAAGATACCAATTGCGACTACAAACACAAGGGGAAGATAACGTTTCTATTTGTTTTTTGTTTCAGTGTGGTCACTTGCACCACACATATGTTATATCCAAGTGCTTTGCTTTCGGCCTTTATCGGGCAAACATAATATGTGTTTCCTGATAAAATAATTATAATAGCCTACCTTAGCATAAGAAAGTCAGATACGACACTATGTACATAGAACTTGGCTAGTTGGGTATGCTTATCGTGGTCATCTTGTGATACTATGTCATTGAGTAAAGATTGGATATCATGAACTCTATATTAGCATAGGTTACATGAAATCAGTTAATCTGGATATGAGGTGGTACTTGGTAGACCTCCAATTGTTGTATCAGTTGATATTTTGATTGAAAAATACTGTAATTCGACCTACCAATTACCAAGTATAACTTCAGTTACTTATTCCTATAGCTCAAATAAAATCAAATCTAGGTACTCTTCACGTTGTGTGAGAAGCTAATTTAGTTAAATGATTGTGGGTTCAAGTATTGCTTGACATGTGAGATATATTTGTTGCGTATTTGTTGTGAGATAGTTTTTTTTTTTTTTTTTTTTTTTTTTTTTTTTTTTTTTTTTTAAGGTTGAAATGTTAAAATGAGAAAAAAGTCAATTTACGAACTATATGGCTAGAGGTGTTCACAAATCGGGTAATACCGATAGGAACTGAAAACCGAATTCAAAGCTAACCGAATTTGCCAAAACCGAATTAAATATTCAGTTTTCGGTTTAGATATAGTTTTGGTAAAATGAAAACCGAACCGAAACGAAAATCCGAATTCACATAAATATATAACTTTTTAAATATTAAAAAAAAAAAAAAAAAAAAAAAAAAAAAAAAACATTAAAACTATGTAAGTGTAACATCTTTTAAGCTTTTTTTTCTTTTTTTTTTACTAAAAATCTATATAGCTAAATGAAATAAAATATAAATTATGTCGGGTTATTCGGGTCAACACGAAAATGAACCGAATTCATATTCGGTTTTTAATTCGGTTAAATCCAATTTGAATTCGTTTCGGTTCGGTTTTCGGCTTTATCAAAAAAAAAAAAAAAAAAAAAAAAAAATGACAATCCGAGAACGAACCAATGAAACACTTGCCTAAGTTAATAGGCCAAGATTGGTCCATTGGGCCTTACTAAAGATCATCTATTAAACCCACTTAACAAACTACTCCAACAAAGTACAACGACACAAAATCTTCCAAGTACAAACAACTGATCAGAAAAGACAACCGGTAAAAAAAAACAAAAACACAAAACATTGTATCATACTAGGCGAGTACGCGTGCATAGCTGCACAGCAAGTAATTTGGTTTTGAAATTGTGGTTAAGTGTTTCGTTTTTGAATGTAAGGTATGTTAAAGGAAAGTATATTAAAGGAAAGTATATGGATGTAAAGTATAAAATTAGAAGGAATAGAGAGTTTTTAAGCAAATATATAGTATTAGAGGGTGTTTGTGATTGTTTATTTAAGTGATTACTTCATTATTGCTCTTTGGTTTGGGTAATTAAATAGCAAACAACTTTTATCAAAGTCGTGTTATGGTAGGTGAACAGTGAACTACAAAATGTCCCATCAAATATTACAAACTTTCAAAATGTGTTCAAATATGCACATTTTTGTGAGGTGACATGTAAAAAATAGCGACACATGTCGGATTTTGTGATATGACAAGGTCACCAAAATGTGCATATTGGAATGGAAAGTTTGTAACATTTTGTGGAACATTTGGTAGTTCACGTGCCAAAACAAGACTTTGAGGAAAATTGTTGCTATTTAATGACCTAAACCCTTGTTCTTTTAATAGAACGGATGAGCAATCTAAACTGCTCCCTTGGTACCTGATTATGTGTTTACTATTGGATATATAAGCGCTTTTGAAAGAAATAAGTTGGCTCATTCTTAGTGAAAAAAGTAATTCTTAGTCAGCAATAATAGACACCTCATAAACATAAGAAAAACACAATAAGCATAAGTTGTGTGAAGAAGCAATCTCGAACACCTTCTAAAATGGCTTAAGATTATTTCTTTATGAGTGCTAAGATTTGAGACATCATATATATGAGTCTAGATAGTGATTCATTTATGGAATTTAAGGTTTCAAGATACCTTAATTAGTTCAATGCATTGACCGAGTATATATCATTTGTGATCAATTTTGTATCAGTAGAAAGTTTTGTTTCTGTAGGAAAAGGAGTGTCACTGCCTCATAATGTCTTTAATGATTTGACGCTGTGCCTTTAGGGTATTACATTATCGTAATAGCAAAAAAGTTTTACTAGTCAACCTGTTCTGTCTTGACCTGCACTAGAAATTACCTGTTTTTGTTGCCCAACTTGATGGACTACTCATCCAATAATTTACATTAAACGCAATGTTTGTAAGCTGTTGGCATACTTAAAGTGTATCCAGGTGCTTACAAGATCATAAATCGGTTGCTGTAATAATATAGTTTTGGTAACCGTTTTTTAAACATTAATTTAGCTAGTATCAATAAAATGACAAAATGCCACATTATAGTCTTACTACTTGAATATAAATTTGAATCAGCCTTTATAACCAGTTGGCATGGAATATCCATGTTTGCTTTACAATCCTGAGTGCAACTTCCATGGTCTGTAACTTGCATCATCAAGCAAAAGATGAAAAAAAATTTCAAACCTATGAGCTATATAAGGCATGGCATGGGGATGGGGTCAAATGCCACCAAGCATATGCTGGACCGTGAAATCCACCCTTTTTATTAAGAACATAAGATATCTCTTTTCCTTTTTAGCTTGCACTAGATTTGTGACTAGCAACCCATTCGACCACAATTTTGCCTACTTCTTCATCATGATGCGAGCAACCAGCCAACCATAGTTTCACCCTCAATATAGGAAGCTATCTCCTCACAAGAAGTGATCTCATTGCCAAATTTTGGCTTTTCTAGGACTGTGGAAAACTAAAATTCCTTTTGATGATATTGATCCATTATCAGTTTTGAAAACAGGAGTGCATGTAGCTCCACTGTTGTCATTATTGTAATAGCAAAAAAGTATTGGCTAGTCAACCTGATCTGACTGACCTTCACTAGAAATTACCTGTTTTTGTTGCCCAACTCGATGAACTCATCACTCATCCAATATGAAACCTTAATAGTCTTAGTATTAGAATTTATGTTATCAGCAACTTTTGTAAGTTGTTGGCATACTAAAAGTGTATCCTGGTGCTTACAAGATCATAAATCGCCAAGTTTAAGGTATCCAATTGGAACACTCATGAATCTTGGTTACTAATTGGTGGCATATTCCCTTTAGATTATTATCGTAAGAATTCAGTTTTGGTAACCTTTTTTCAAACTTTAAATTGGCAAAGCTGAAAGTTGACCAACGAGAGCAACTACGGTTTGGACCTCAATGTAGGAACCTATCACCTTACCAAAAGTGAAGTCTGTTGCCAAAATTTGGCTTTTCTAGGACTCTGGAAAACTAAAATTCCTATGGATGAAATTGATCAACTATCAAATTTGTTAACAGGTGTTCATGAAGCAAGACTATGCATTACCACCAATATACCATCGCAGCACCTTTAACACCTCTATTACCATCCATTTTCACGAGTCTCTGTTGGTCAGGTCCTTTGCAGACAGATTTATTTGTGACATAAGCTATGGTTACCATCAATTGCACCAAGAAAAATATCACAACTTTCTTGTTTTTAGGGGAAAGAGGGTAATCAAAAGAGAAAATTACAGTTACCTGCATTCTTGTACAATTATACTAATGTAGTGAGTTATGTGGTAACTATGTGTGACAACGTAGGCTGGTTAGGTAATCGGTTTTACATGGGAAGGTTTTTAGGACGGATCACAACATTTTGTCTATTTCATATGGGCAGGAACACTATAGGTTAAGTATATATGTTTTTCCATGTTTTGGGACTTGATTAGTAACTTTGGAATAACTTTGTTGACTTTGTGTGTAAAAATATCTCGTCATGTGCATGTCGGGTTTTGATCGTTAGAAAACTTGAAGTTGAAAGTTAGTACCATTCATGTTGAAGTAATTATGTTGGTGGTTTGCGTATCACTTTTAGTGTTATACGGTAGGATATGTCTACATTCTACCTCCCCAATACCCGCCCCGGCCAAATTGGCTATGTTGTTGTTGTTGTTGTAAAGCATGGACGGAATGTTATTTACCTATAGTTGTGCTATGTGCTTAAATTTTATATGTTAAAAAACAAAGCGATTGAGCATGTTGGAAGAGTTGAGCCCCCCCCCCCCCCCCCCCCCTCTCTGTCTCCACCCTTGATATAAAGAATGGCGTACTTGATTCATTAAAAGGATGGTTTCCATTATATTATTTATGTTAGTTTTTTATCCATTAATTTGTGTAGCTATTTTTTTCCCCTGGGTACTGCTAAACACAGCAAACTCACACGCTCCTTCCACCATTGCTTAGTCTATGAGGCAACTACACCCTTGATACTAAACCAAACAAAGACATTTTGGTAAGCTTGTAGTTTAGTTAACAGTCATATCGTTATATCAACTGGGATATTGTTTAAACAGACATTTTGGTATGCATTTAGTTTAGCTAACAATCATATCGTTAGAGCGGAAGGTGTAGATGAAGATCAAAACTCTTCATTCCGGTTCCACGGGTGCCACATCACCCCAACACCTCTTTATAACTAACCCCCTCCTCACCAAACAAATTACTCATTTGGGCCCCACCACTTACACCTTTATTTTTTTATTCATTTCATTAAATAAAATAAATTCATTTCACTAATTATAAAAAATAATACAACATACTAATTTTATTTTATCCAAATAAAAAAGTTACAATACGAAGGGAAAAAAACCATACGATACGAAGAAAAAAAATACGATATGAAAAAAAAATACAACACATACTACTAATATTAAGATTAAACATTTTATTCGTCGTCGTTAGGTTGAGGGAGACTTTGGTATTTCTTGGTTATCAATGCTTGTCTCCGGCGAATGATATCGGCTCTTACCGGGTCATTAACCAAGTTGGGCTCTAACATGAGCATCTGCATGTCCTGCATCTCCAACGCCCTTTCTTGTGCCTCCAACATCTTTTGTTCTTTCTCCAACGCCTTTTGTTCCCTTACACAGGATAAAGTATTGTTGTACTAGTATCCTTCCACCATAGTTTTTAGTTAAACAAAACATATACTCCTCGAACACAAGTAGGGTTGAGCATCACATGAACTGTACCAAAACTAATTTTGCAGAAGACATGAACCGAGAACCAATGTTTTAAAAACCGGTTTTTTAATCGACCCGACTAAGTCACTGGGTTGCCGGCAGGTTGAACCGGTTCTATGAAAAGGAAGATGAGATGAGTTAACCTTAATAACATACCACCTAAACAACATTTTAACACTCAAAAGTGAACCCTAAACAATTAAACAACATTTTATGGAAGACATGAACCGAGAACTCAACCAAAGGGACTCAGCTAGGTTTATACAGTGTAGGTGTGTTTTTTTTCTCGATTTTGAATGGAACTGAAACTGAAAATCATAAATATATAGAACTAAAAACAATCTTATCCAGATTTGGGTCGAACCAGTTCTATGAAAAGGAAGATGAGATGAGTTAACCTTAATAACATACCACCCAAACAACATTTTAAGTTTTTAACACTCCAAAGTCAACCCAAAACAACAAGTAAACTTAGAGCTATGTTTGTATATACAACAATAATACATAATCACTTAATCCAACTCAAATTACTACTCCCTAAATCTATACTACATATAAAGGAAAAATGGTCAATCTTGAAAAGTGGAAATCTTGAAAAAAATTTATTAAAGGAAATTATAAAACGTAATTAATACTCTTATTAAAACACCCCATTACTTAAAAATACAATGATTTATTCACATTGTACAACCAATTAAAAACATATCTACCAAATTAAATAAAACTAATTAATACAAATCACAAACCGGGTTGACCTGGGATGCTTCAAACCCGACGGGTTTAACCGGTTTAATTTGACCCGTTTTCGACCCAACCTAGCAAGTTGACCCAGTTTAAATCGACCAATTTTTCGACCGGAATGGTTCAACCGGTTGAACCACCCGGGTCGAACCGGGTTTCAAAACATTATGTTTAATTCCCAAATCTTCAAACTTTTATTACTTTTCATTTATAACCTATAAATTTTTTTTATGAATAAACTATTTATCGCTATAAAATCCCGTTGCTATGCACGGGTACTCATCTATTCTACCCTTGAACCTTGAAAGCCAAAAAGGGCATTTATGGTGAATAAAGGAAATATTGATCTGGAATGGAACATGCGTAAAATTTTGAATTGATCACTTATTAAGTAAATAAGACTTTTTCTTAAATCTTCTCATGTAAGCCTCATGATACCAGTTGTAACCCACCCCGACAATGCATTAAGAAACGCACCAGGATTTTATTCATGCACAAAGTATCAAACCATCATTCAGAAAACCCTTCATCATCATCATCCAAAAATCGCCACTATTAAGCTTACCCAGGAAGTTTAAAGAAATGTGTTCACTTATTTCTTTGTTTCTACTTTCATGATTTTAATTGCATATTTTTTATTGCAGGCACTTTATAAAATGTAAAAAACCACATTGAATTCAAGCCCTTCAACAATTAGGTAACTCTTTTAGTTAATTTTTATATCACGATTGATTTGAATCATCTGCAATTTTAAGAAATTCCACAACGATTATTTTTTTTAATTGATCACATGTTAGGGTAATGTGTAATCAAGGCACAACAGATATTCTTGATAATGTCTGAATGAGTTTGGCATGTGTGTTTCATTCAGGTGGTCTGTTCATTTGTTATGAAAAGGTTTTTGCATTATCCGGAACCGGAACCATTGAAACTATAACCCTGTAAAGACTCAATATTCTAATTTCATTCACTTTAACACTTTGAGAAATTTCTTTATTATGAAAAGGTTTTTGCACTTTTGAATCTACCATAAGCCCATAAATATACATCATGGCTAGAATTCTAGGCAAAACACGTCAAGAAATGTCAAGTGGGTTTAGTTACCTGCTCCATGAAACATCACATTTAGTCAAGATCTTCTGTGGTTAATAGTCTTTATCAGTGATCATAGTTGGTCCAGCTCTTCTGTGGGTAATTGTCTATTAAGAGGCCTAAGGTCTTATTTATGTTAAGGATACATCATTTTCACATTCATTATTCACTCATTCATTAAACTGTTGGTCTATTTGTTGTGTTAAAATTCAAGCGTAAATTTGTGAATATTGGTTGTTGATATAAACTATTTGTGAATATTACTTTGAATTTTACCACTAATTAAGGAAATAAGACTTTGTAACAAAACTTCTCATGTAAGCTTCATAAAATTTGGGCCAGCCTCAAGATATACGTCACATCCTTATCAAGTGTTTGTACCAGACTTCTTGGAATGCTTTCAAAGTTTATTCATACCAACATAAGAGTATATGACACAATATCATTCAAAAAAACCCCTTCATCAACATCATAAAATCGCCACATATTTTCAGCTTCGATTCTTCAGGATTTTAATCATAGATAAGATTTTATTTTTTCATCTTTTCCGTGTGATTCTCGAATTCTTGTGAATGTATCAACTCAATTATGAATTGTTTAGTGCATGTTTGTCACCTTTATGCCATTTTTTATTTGATTTTGAATGTGATATCAACATTTTAATATCGTTTATTTCAATTCTTATGGTGCAGTTATGATCAAGTATTCGGTGGTATTGAAATTCCGATTCACAGGTTCCAGATTCGCCATTTCCTTTACTCCACTCTTTTGTGTTTTGTTTTTTCAATTGTTTTTGTTTAATGTTGAGACTGATTAATTATTTGTTTTTTCAATTGTGTTTTTTTTTTTTCATTGCAGACATGGTATGTGGGAAACTAGAGACGAGTTAAAACATCTAAAATCAGTTAATTGTGTGCCCATAACATGTTTCAGGATTCATTAGCATCTGAACTCTTGACATTTATCATTGGTAGTAAACATATATGGCTATCTTGAATCATATTTTATCGTGTTTATCATGTACGATTGTACCCTTCGTTGTATCTTTTCTTTAGATGTGTATCATATGTTTCGTTCTTATCCACTTTTTCTTTCTGGTTCAGATATTAAGAACCTGGATGCTTGTGACGAAGGTGCACTTTTATTGTGAACGTTGTTCGACCAAGTTAATCAGAACGATTCGGTAGGTTCTTTTGAGATTAGCATCTTAGCTTCTGGATTCATTCAAACTTAAATGTTTTGATGCACCCAAATCGTTTAATAACATGGCATTTTTTAAAGGCGATATTGTCTAAAAGAAAGCCTGATTCTAAATCATATATGCAGAATTTTTTGGGAAATGCCATAAGTCAAATACTACCTGCACTACTCACTAATCTCATTGGTAAAAAAATGTTGTTGACCATGTCTTCCAGGATGTGGTAACACGTGATTCGTCAATACTCATTGCAACAACTTATAATACAACATCCCCTTCTGATTCTGTGGAACAACCATCAGTTTGATCTTCTCGATCAGCTAAAAGAGAACTTTCCACACATCATTTTTATTGTTTTATGTTTTATGTATAAACATTACATAAAATACTTAACCATAATATCACACCTATAACTATTTGCTGCTAGAAAATCCGTTGCTATACACGGGTACTCGTCTAGTAATAATATCTAATGAAACAACATTCAGTAACAAACATTTTCAAACTTTTCAAGGCAATAAGTAAATAGAAATAAAATAAAAAATCTTGATGATATAACGAGTTAATGAGTTGTAAACTTGTAATCTAGACAAGTGATTTATTGAACCATGGCTCCAATTGCTTGAGCTCTTTCTAGTTTCAAACCGTAATATCATGAACATTCAGTAGTAACATTTAATGAAAAAAGTTTGTCAGATTTTAGCAGTTATGTGATAAAATGAAAGGGTTTGAGAGGGAAATAGAAGGGTTTGGACGTGAGGTCAGTTTTAGCTTTAGGAAATATAAGAGCTTTTTGTTAACTAAAAAAAATAAAAGTAAGCCTTGACCCGACCGGTTTCACAAAACCGGGTCGACCCGGTTCGTGAGAAACCCGCCTGTTTAATCCGGTTCCGAAATAGCCAAAAACCCGTTTACCTTCGGCCCGGTCTACCAACCGGTTGAGCTGGCCGGGTTGACTCGGGTTTTAAAACATTGTCGAAAACTGAACCAAAGTGACTCGGTTAGGTTTGGTTAGGTTTATATAGTGTAGGTGTGTGTTTTTTCTCGATTTTGAATTGAACCGAAACCGAAAATTATAAATATATAGAACTAAAAACCAAACCAAATATGATCAGTTCAATTTTTGCTATGTCTAATGGAACAGAGCCTATTAGAGAACTTTTCTTTTGTTATCAGATAGAATGTATGGTGTTGTCTTTGTAACTAGTTGGGAATTGTCCATCTCAGCTGAATGTATGATTTGTAATTTGTTGTTGATATTAATATAAATTCACCCTTTGAGAAAAAAAAATGATGATATATGTGTTTAATTGCACTAGACGAGCACCTGTACACAACAACGGAATTTTATAGCGGCATAAGTTTTTAGCCGTGTATTATATGATTGAATACTTTCCGAGATTATAATGATTGAATAGTTTCTAAGATCCACATTAATCTATACATTGCTCGATTGACCATGAGGACAATGGTAGATATAATCAGTATGTAGCGATTACCAATTGTATTAACTATTCAATTCTTAGATCTTTTATAGGACCTATAGAATATATAATATTCATGGCATGTTGTTCTAACTTAGCCTTGAGCTGGTATGGACCATCCATCCAATTTAGTACTCCAATAGAAGGTGATGAAACTCTGAGCTAGGTCCGGACCATTTTCAACTTTTCATTCTTATCCCAAATTTAAACTAGACAAAAATACACCGTTGGTCCCTAAACTTTTCCAAAAACATCGCCTGGGTCTCAAAGGGAAAATCGTCACTGTGAGTCCAAAAGTTAGGATTTTGAGGCCGATTGCGTCCTTTGACTCGTTTGGTCTTGGTCAATGTTCGTTTTTAGTTATATATTAAAGGGCAAGCTAGATCTTTCACGCTTATGACTACACGTCTACACCTTAGTTAACCCAACAGTGAACGTTTGATTATATGTAAAAGTTATGAATATTTGACAAGTTCATATAAAGTGGTGTTATTAAATGTACATGTGGTATTGTGGATATATGTAAAACCATTAGAATAATGACAAACGTTACACGATAAGGGCAAACAAGGACAGATTTGCCACATTAAAAGAAAGAAAAATGGAAAGAGTAAACAAGGTCGGGTTTGCCATATAAAAAGAGAAAATACTATAAGAGCAAACAAGGTCGGGTTTGCCATGAAAAAGTGGGTTACGTTATTAATAAATAACGTTTTTATATGTTGAATTGTTGGAACCGTTGAATCGAACAAAAACATGATAGTTGGTATATTTAGTATCGTAATATAAGTTGAATCGTTGATTTATATAAATTTGTTGATATGTTGAATCAAATAAGAATATGTGAAATTAAATAGCTCTTATATGGTTGTTGAACAATTTGCATGATCATTTTACAAGTTTGATATTATTTGGAAAGTGTTTGATACTATATGAGTTGTTTAGTACATGAAAACCATGAATTCTCACTAGGCCTTTGGCTGACCCAAAACACTTTTTTTTTTTATTATTATTTATTATTTTTTTTACAACCTAGATAAGCCGCTTTATGAATCAAGAGATTGATTGAGACCGAATAAGAGTAGACGTTTCCGTAGAGGATTTAACGCTCCGAAAAGGCGGGTGTTACACCAACTTAATCAATCTATCTCCAACTAAAAATTCAAAAGACCGCCAATTATAACCACCACGTACCACCATCGTAACAACCAACCCCAACCGAAATAATTTCTTCTATCAAGATGCACCGTGCAATTCAACCCGTGGTCAAAAGAACCCCCTCTTGAAACACCTTGTTTCAAAACCGAAAGAAACACCAGAAACAACATTATCGATCTCAGAAAGGATAATTAGATATCGAGAAATGTCCACCAAACCATCACCATCACCAAAGAAAATTATGAAAGTATTGGTTTTGAAAGCATTCGGGAACATCTTTCATCAGAAAATCCGCTTGCATTGAAAAAATATTTCAGTAATTATCACCTGGAAGCATTCGCTGAAGCACAACGCATTGCATTGTTATTGGTAGCCTAATGTCAACTAGTCACTCTTGAATGTTTGAAGGCCTTCGCGGAAACTGTGATCAGTTAGTACATTTTCCTTCTTTTAGTTTTGTGATCTAAAACTAGTCGTTTATGTTGGTTTAATCACAAAGTTACGGAATCGTTTGGCGCTGGGAAGAAGAGTTGCATGTTGGTTACCAAAGCAAAAGAAGGTGTCCAATGGTACCGTCTTGAATCCAAGCCTAACCTTATCAACTATCTCGTGTGCCTCTTTGGCGTAACAAATAAAGACTACGTATCCACTGTGATCAGTTTATTATAAATGAAGTACATTTTTATGTAATAGTGGAAAACGCTAGCAAAATATTTTCATCATATTTTTTAGTTGAACCAAACAAATACTCAAACAATTTACTAAACAAAGCAGTACAATGACTATTTTTGTATTAGAAGAAATATGTTACACTACTAGTATCGACTTCAATCGAGAATAACCTTCTTATCTCTTCTGCGCTAAGTGGAGTCATTTTCTAGAATAGAGTTTTAAGGGAATTATTATACAACATAGACATCTGTAAAAAAACTGCCGCTTTTGAAAGATTGTGCAACGTATATACGTCATACTGGTAGAAGGATTCTTTTATAATTGTGCTTTTGAAGAAAGTTTTTTTCATTTTTATATAATCGATAACCAAAGCAAGTGTTTTTGATGTTATATCAGGTAGAGGAATTCTCTTTGTAGTGGGATTGGTATCGATTATCTTTTTCATAGTAACAGAAATACATAATGCACGGCGATTGCTTGGTCAACTTCAAAGTTCTTGACCATTAGAGCTTACTAAAATAATCATTCTTTGGGATGATGAAGAAGACATCATTGGATTAGATTTGGAATTAAATAAAGTTAAAATTATAAATTAAGAAATTATGAATGCATGCAATGTGATGTATATATATAATCAATCATTCTTTCACGATTTCGCCGCTCGAACTGAGTGAGAGTATTAGATGGTAGTTGGCCCAAGTTCGGTTTGTGGGCTTAGGCCCATTAGGGCTGTGTTTAGGCTATCTTTGTTATCTATAAATATTGGTGAATAGTAAAGTTACCTACGGGTTTTCATTGTCCACATTTGCAACACTGTTTGGAAACAGATGCCTCTGTTATCCGTAACAAATCATCAAAATATAAATGGTACTCCAAAAGAAGTCGATGATAATGATATCAAAACGAGGCTAAAAAATCTGCCTTCATTTAAGTCAGATTTAAAAGTATACAATGATGATGAACCATTAGTTGCGTTAACGGACAAAAGTGCTTATTCGTGTAGCCACATGAGCTTGGTGTAGATTGGTCCTAGATAGGATTAAGACTCGACATTCCACTTAATGTCGTTAAACTTGGTGTAAGCTTTGTTTACGGTTTGCTCTACCAGAAGAGAGTGTATTGACATAGTGATTGTGAACTCTCGAGTGTGGTACTCGGGGAGTGGAGTAGGTTGGAGAGTGAGCTTCGTACCGAACCACTATAAATCTCGGTGTCTCCGTGTGGTTGTGTTCTTTCCCTTATCTCTTATCTTTACTTTACTTACTTTACTTATTATTAGTGTATTTAGTGATCTTACATGTCACAACTCACCATTACAGGTCATATGCCATTTCAGGTCATTTTCCCAAACTTCGAATTTTTACTATTCATAAATCACTATTCATCAAAACACTATTCATCGATTTACTATTCATCATTTTCGAGGTCAATTTGATATTCTGAGAACCATTTGGGAAATTTACTATTCACTGAACACTATTCATTTCCGGAAAATATTTCATCATTCATGTGCATTACTCATTTCATCGTAAATTTAGTTTACGGGTATTCAAATTCGCGTAACCGGATTGGTTTAGGTGCGAATTCATTTCATTAGTGTTGAGAACACTGCATACGGACTGGAGATAGTCTGCATATCATCATAACAGCATTTTCATGTTATACCACTCTTAGGATTTTCAAATTTCTATATTCAGTATATTTAACGTTTTTACGTATAAGTATTTATAGTAAACGTTAACACCCGGTTTATACACGACGAATATATCTAAATATTCCCACAATGGTCCCGACATATTTTTATATCCATTTTAACATCATAAAAGTTATAACATTCAGTTACCCAGTATTTTGGAAATTTATTTTATTTATAACGTACGCGTATGAATATAACGACGGTTTTCGTGAAAACTAAACAATAATCACCCGATCACTCAGTAAATGTACCCAACATATTTTTAACATATTTTCAACATTATTATGACTTTATTTCATCCCGGTTAACTTCGTGAACATTTATTTCTATTAAAACCGGTACCCCGATTTTAACGAATAACACAAACTAGTGCATAATTCATGCAAGGTTTTCTAATTAAATCACAAGCACCCTACCCCCCCCCCCCCCCCCCCCCTTCTACCCTTGAAAAACCGGCCATATGACACACCCCTTAACCTCTAGCATTAAATTCCTAAGTTTTATACTAATAAACCATAAAAACATAACTTTACCAAAAATAAAAATCATAATCCAACATTTTAGATAAGATAAAAGTTCTTCTCATCCCGTTCCTCCCTTGCAAACCCACGACCCAACCCAAATCACAAGATCAAGTGATCATTTTTCAAAAGTTATAACACTAAACTTGTTCCTTTTACTTGCCTAATCAAGAATCAAGCAACAAAAACACAAGAAATCCAAGCATAATCATCATCTAATCATCTCATTTTATCAAGTAAGTTATCAACTTTATTTTTACATGAAACATCTTATATTTACTTGTATTTCATGATTTCCATGCTAAAAACCATGTACAACTAGCTATACCACCATTTATTTTGTCTAAAATGGAACATACAAACCCTAACTTTTTATTTATGAATCCCCTTGCTATAATAACTTGGTTAGGAGTCCATGGCACCCTAAGAAGGTGTATGGTAGGATTAGATTAGCTATGTGGTGATTACAAGAGGTTTGGTGATGTTAGAAATTAGTTATAAACCTTGAAAACTTGATTTGGAACATGTTTAGGACATGCTGTCCCATTTTGTGAAAACCTGGAAAATCAGTAAACACCAAGGGAACTTTGGCAAAATTTTTAGAAAATACTTTCAAAAACGAATCCGTAGGCGAAAGAACGGATTAAAAAGAGTTTATAACGAAGAAGTTATGATTTTTGCAAGATTGTTGACGAAAAGTATTTTCTGGAAATTTGTTTGCTGTTGGACGTTTTTCATTGGACAAAAAGAGACTTTAGACGTAACCCGGAGGAGCCGAGCTTTCCAAAATATATTACTACATACTAAGACGTAACCGTGGATATAAAGAACAAGTAAAACGGACAAGTAACGACAAAGATATTCACGTTTGAATATCGGCTAAACCCATTTTTATTTGGCAGCTTTTAATAAAAATTGGCACAAAAACTACGAAGTACTTTTATAAGCTAGACATAATATTAAGTACCAAGCTTTATAACTAATGAAGTATTAGTTATTACAAGTATATTTTCATCATTTCAAGGCGATATTTCAAGGATTACAACCCGAGTATTTCAACACTAACATGGAAACATACGATATATATATAAGTATATATTGCTACTAGCTTATTTTATTTTTCTAATAGCAATATTTTTCCAAATTCTTGGATATATATTTTTGATAACACAAGTGTTTTTCCAAAGAATAGAGTGGTATAGGAACATGAGCATGGACATTCATAACATCATTTGGTGATCTAAATGAGATCGTTCATCATTCATATTAGGTTGCGGCAGTTAACCAATCATTGTTGTTCATTTCATATCATCGCAGTATCATCAGTTGAGGTGAGTTTTCATAGCCCCGTTTTCAATTACTTATTTGATTTCAAATCCCACGGGGGAGAATACATTGCATCAATTACTTTCGTACATGCCCAAGTATTACAAATTCCATACATTGCTTAAGTTGCCTTTATACCATATCATAACAAGTCCCCTTTTCAATATCATGGACCGTTAATTTCAAGTACTAAGCGAGAGTGAGTGAATAGATCTATTGAGGGTGACGCCTCCATTCGTGTTTGGGTTGCTCCAACGGGACGAATGCATTTCATGTCTTATCAAGTGAGTGTCTGGTAAACACTCTGTTGGGGCATTACAAAGTCTAGCTTCAGGGCCATGAGCTTAAGGGACAATGTAGCATTTTGACATTTATGTCGGTTTACTTTATACTTGTGGTTTATGTACATACGATTTAACTTACAAACCTATGATTATTCACCAACATTCGTGTTGACCGTTTTCGCAATGTATTTTCAGGTAACTAAGAGCATAAACTTCATATTACATGCATGGAGTCACATTAGGGTGTGCCAGGGATGACGCACTACATTTTGGATTTTTCATGCACTTGTGTAAATTATCGTTTGACATTTCCTGAACTTGTTTTCTGTAAACGTTTCAACCTTTCATGACTTTTGGGACCTATGTAATATACTCTGAATGTTTTAATAAGTCAAACGATGTGTTTTCAAAACGACACTTTAGGTCGTTCAATATTTCCTTGTTATGGTGCTATGACAGTTACACCCTCAGGCATTCCATTCCGCTGCAAGTCAGGTAAATTGGGGGTGTGACATTACATAACTACTGAATCTAACTGTTTTACAAAAAGAACTTTAAAACAATGAAAAACATTTTAAAACGTAATTCTAAACGGTGAAACTATTCACCCCTTAGTTTCTACACCCGGTTCGGTCAAAATTAGACACCAGTAGACCGACGTACTGCAGGGTATTGGCGGTCACATGTATGTCCTTTAACACATGCACAACATAAAATAAACACTTAAGGCATGTAGACCAATCCCTTGATAGATAGATAGATAGATAGATAGATAGATAGATCCCCTAATCAGGGATACAACCTAACCTAACATGTATAAAGGGTGCTTGTGAATACTCACTTAGTCCTGCAATAACATAAGCTCTTATTACTTTTTAACTTGCACATAATCACATTCTTCTTATTTTTATGCTTTATCCGAACGATTGGGGTTTATTTGGGAGAATCGCCACATAAGTTGCATTACGTATTTGTCGATACTGCACAAATAGAGCTACTACGAACCTATGCAAGTTGGAGTACAAAGTCGATTTGGTGATTTGGGTAAATCGACTAGAGGTTGATAGTTGACTTAGGGTTTATGAACCCTAAGTTTGACCGAATGGAGAGATGGGGAGAAGAATTTTGGTTTGGGTTAGGGAGGAATGAAATGAGAACTAGTTTAGGATGTATTGGTATTTATAGGGCACCTAAGAAAATTCCTAATACAACTATAACTCTCTAGAACTATCTCTGAGTACATAAGTTTGACAACTTGGCAAACTTAATCCATGTGAGGGATACGACCGACCATACACCCCTAAGGGTTATGGTTTTGCTTTTTATGTACTTAATATATTTAACCCTGATAAATATATACGTCCTGGATAATTAGCGTTTTATCCTTCTACGAGGTTATTGTAATATTCTCATTTCCATTTTATTTTTGTTTCATTTCTTCACTATTTTCTCCATTTCTTCACTAGTTTCTCACTATCAACTTGCGTGTTCAATTTATTGTGCACCAATGTGGCTTATCAAACTTTCTATGAGTGTCAGTTGTGAAAGACGTTTTTTGCACATTAGTCATTTGAAACACGAGTTAAAAGCATAACTATTTCACGCCTTTTGTTATGTGTTGTGTGTGTATGACTAAATTGTAAACAACCTCTTCATTTACTAGATCTTAGAATATTTGAAATATATTCTATAAAAAATTCCAAAACAAAAAAACTTGTAGATTTTTTTAGAATATTAAGAATAAATAAAATATTTATATCATAAAAGTTGTTAGCTACAAAATATGTAACAATCCATCCTAAATATGACATAAAATATCTGATTCGTTTATAAACTTAAACTAACAAGTTACTTGCAACACCTTCTAAAACTGAAAGCAATAAACTAATTCAGGTATCTTTTCAGTTCCAACTAAAAACCTTAATGAAAGAATATCAATAGACCATAACTTAAAATTACTTATATGTCTTATCTTCTACATATGTCGGACATAACTCGAACTAACAAGTTACATGTAATGCCCCCCAAACCATAAAGCGATGTACTAGCTGGATATCTTTCAGTATCAACTAAAAATCAAAGAGAAATAATACTTGTAAACTACAACTTATCTATTACCAGCGTGAGACTAGACGTTATACTACCAATAACCTTTCACCACAATTTTTAGTTGGTTATATTACCGGTATCCTTACGCACCTTTTAGTCGAACCACGCGACCGAACAGTTTTCTAAGAAAAAAAAGGTAGAATACAATGACTATTTAGGTAATAGAGGAAAATGTTATATTATTAGTATCCTTCCATGATAGTTTTTAGTCGAACCAAATAGACACCCGGACAGTTTATTATAAAAGAAGTACTTTAGAGGGAAAATGTTAGCAAAATGTTTTCATCATAGTTTTTAGTTGAACCAAATAGACACTCAAACAATTTACTAAACAAAGTAGTATAAGGACTATTTTTGTAATAGAGGAAATGTATTACACCACTAGTATCTTTCCGTCATAGCCTTCAGTTGAACCAAACAAACACTCTTGAGCAGTTTACTAACTAAAGTAGAATACAAGGACTATTTTTATGTAATAGAGGAAAAATGTTACATTACTAGTATCCTTCATGATACACATTCACTCGTTAGGCAAACTGTTTACTATTGAGTTTACTCTAAACTAGAGGTATAATATGTTTACACCACGTTACTTCCCTCACACGGGATTAAGTATTGTTGTACTAGTATCCTTCAATCATAGTTTTCCGTCCTCATTGGGACTCATGATGCTTTGTTGAATCACTGCCGTCTTGTCCATATTGACTTGCATCTCAGAAGACGCCGAATGGCGTTTGGTTAGAGTTACCTAGCAGATGGGTTCACTGATCACATACGACATTCTGAAAGTTGGTATTATGAAATGTTAATGTGTCACTTCTTTAATAGTTAAACAAAACATATACTAACGTTGAGCATCTGGTCAAAACCAACCTGAACTAAACGAAAACTGAATTTGTGAAAGACATGAAGTGAGAACTCAACCAAAGTGACTCGGTTAGGTTTTGTTTTGTGTCATTCCGTTCAGTTCGGTGCGTTTTTCTCAATTTTGAATCGAACCGAAACTGAAAATCATAAACATATAGAACTAAAAACCAAAACAAATATGATCAGTTCGGCCCAAATAAGGGTGAGCAAAACTGACCGAATCCCAACAATCCTCAAAAACCGACCAAAACCTAACGTCCCGAATCCCGAGCCGACCATACTCGGGTTTTCGGGACGGGACAAAAACCGAGAAAACAAACCAATATCGGGACAAAACCGACCGAACCCGATAAACCGAAACCAAACCCGGCTAAACCAAGCAATTCAATTCAGTTTGAGTATTTCCCCGAACTCGGTTTCAAGATGAGTCGGGACGGGTCGGGATTCGGCCCGATGCTCACAACCCTAGGCCCAAATTATACAAGGACCGTGGTTGCAATAAATGGAAAAGAGAAGGGATGAAGATGTGTTGGTCTAGTAAAATTCCACCACGAAGCAACACATCTTTTTATTATTATTTATTTATTTATTTTTTTTTTCTAAATAAATCTTCACAAGACACGCATTTAACCCCCAAAAATATATAAACTTGAAACCTTAAATAAATAACAAAACATATAATCCTCAAACACAAGTAGGGTTGAGCATCTGGTCAAAACCGACCTGAACTAAACCAAAACTGATTAAATTTTATGGAAGACGTGAACCGAGAACTGAACCAAAGTTTGTTCAAAAAAAAAAAAAAAAAAAAAAAAAAAAAAAAAAAACTGAACCAAAGTGAGTTGGTTAGGTTTGGTTTTGTGTCGGTCCGTTTAGTTCGGTGTTTTTTTTTTCGATTTTAAATCTAACTTAAATCGAAGATCATAATTTTTATTTTTGGTAACCATGATTTCTGACATTTTGGCCGACTAATCCACATGGTTTGAACCCACCGCCACACAGACTCAAACCTCCCTGAAAAAGCATGAATCGAACTTGAGACCTCCTCACATATTTTAGAGTACTAGTCACAAAACCTTTTACCTCCCGATAGGTCAGGTTCGGTCGGTTTTCTTGACTTCGGCCGTGTTTTCTCAGTTTTTGGCCTGTCACGACTTGAAACCGACCCTTCCCGAAACTGACTCCCGACCTGATTACATTCGGTTCGGTATCAGAAAGGTCGGGTGTTAGTCGGATTTGCTCAGCCCAAATTATAAAAGGACAGTGGTTGCAAAATATGAAAAGAAAATGGATGATGTTTTGGTCTAGTAAAATTCCACCACGAATCAACACATCTTTGTTTTATTTATTTATTTATTTATTTTTTTCTAAATAAATCTTCACAAGACACGCATTTAACCCTCAAAAATATATAAACTTGAAACCTTAAATAAATTGAACATCTGGTCAAAACCGACCTGAACTAAACCAAAATTGATTAAATTTTGTGAAAGACATTAACCGAGAACTAACTCGGTTAGTTTTGGTTTTACGTCGAACTGAAATCGAAAATCATAAATATATAGAAGTTACTAAAAACCAAACCAATATGATCAGTTCGATTTTCGGTCTGTTTTGCTCGACCCTGATTACACAAGGACCATGGTTGCAAAATACGAAAAAAGAAATATTCCACCACGAAGCAACGCATCTTTGTTTTTATTTTTATTTTTTTTATAAATCAATAAATAAATCTCCACAAGACACGCATTTGACTGACCCCCTATAAAAAAAAAAATATAAAACCCTAGAAAAATAATATCTATCATTTTGATCTGATCTGATAAAAAGAAAAGATGGATGAAGAGTATGATGTGATTGTGCTTGGAACTGGTTTGAAGGAATGCATCCTTAGTGGTCTTCTTTCCGTTGACGGTCTTAAGGTTGTTGTTTAATCGGTTACTTTATTATTATAATAATTATTAAAAGTTTTGATTTACTGATTTGTATAAGTTGTTAGGAGTGTGTGATTTGGTTTAACTGATTTGATGATCAGATCTGGTTTTATATATTTATGGTTAGAAGAATCTTCACATTTATATAGTCTAACAGGCGGTCAGGCGCTAGTCGAGCGGGCGTATTCAATCGGATTATACGGCCGCTCGACTGGCGCCTGTTAGACAAAATGTTAGTGAGGAATATAATTTGTATATGTAATTGCTACTGCTAGGGTCAAAATTGTTTTATCCAAATCGATATCTAAAACAAAATCAACATATCGATTTGGATAAAACAATTTTGACCGTAGCAGTAGCAATTACATATACAAGTTATATTACTCACTAACATTTTGTCTAACAGGCGCCAGTCGAGCGGCCGTATAATCCGATTGAATACGACCGCTCGACTGGCGCCTGTTAGACAAAATGTTAGTGAGTAATATAACTTGTATATGTAATTGCATACCGATTTTGACTACTAGGACCGTTTCACCTCAAATTGCCGAAGATGGGAAGTTTTTGTGGAACAATCAGTTACAACTGATTGTTCCTTTGACGGTCTAAGGTTGTTCATTTTAATTAATTAATCATCATTTTATTTGCTGATTTAGTTTAATCGGTTACTTTATAAGTTGTAACTGATTGTTTGGATTGATCTGATCTGATCGGATCATTTAGTTATTAGATATTACTACTAGTTTATAGGAACGGTATAGTATTATGTTATAGATAAGTTTTGAAATTATTTTTCATCGTGGCCATTTTTTGACTAATTTTGACCTGGCCGACTAATATTGCGACTAGTTTGTTAATAGACTTATGTTATGATCTGACAGTGTTTGAATTCATGATCAGATCTGAGATAATTTATAGAATAATTAAGTTAGGCATTATTATTATATTTTGTTTCGAGTATATGTATAAAATTTTAAATTATATGTATGATGAAGTGAACTGAAGTTTAAATAGTTTGTTTAGAACGATAAACTAACATAAAAATAAAATTGCTACCTAGTTCTCAAATCGATCTCTGAAACTAGTAGAGATAAATTGCTTACTAGTGAACTTGTAGTGGGCTATTCGATTTTTCTGGAACGAATCTATTTGTGTGACTGATTTCTTACAGCAATAATTAAACACAAAAACATAAATTGAGTGAACAAGAATAAAATAAAAACAACAGTAGGGGCTGATGGATGTCTTCTATTGGCTGTTTTTTTACCAATATTTACAACTCTCCATGTTAATAACGATGAAATGAATTTATCGTATGATATGACGATTACTTCATTTATCTAATTTTGACTATTATGTGTGTTAAACGTGTGTCTGGTTCTTTCTGTATTGGTGCTTTGTGACTTGATTGGTTTGCTAGGCTTATTTTGTTGATATTTGGTAGTACTAAAGTTGACAAAAATTGACTACCCAGATTGGTATTACACTATTGTGGAAATCGTAACACATTGTAGAAAGGAATTTTCATTCATGAAAGTAAATGTACACCATGGTTGGCTATGTTGGACGTTTATACGAAACTTGTAAGATGTAGTTCCTTTAGTTGTGTTTTGCTGATCTAATGGGGGTAACAGATTATGTTGAATTTGCCGCAATTTTTAAGCCCTATATAATTTGGATACAAGTTGAAAGTTTTTCGTTATAGGACATATAGATTTACAGTCTCTAATACTTTATGTTTGAAATCAGGTTCTGCACATGGACAGGAATGACTACTACGGAGGAGAATCAAGCTCACTCAATCTTATCCAGGTTTGTGTCGTTAAATGCTTATTACGACACTAGGTATAAGGTATAGTCTCATATAAATTTTAGTGACATGAACTATTAAAAACGTGCAGCTCTGGAAGAAATTTAGAGGAAGTGACAAACCTCCAGCTCACTTAGGTTCTAGCCGAGATTACAATGTCGACATGGTCCCTAAGGTATCTCACTAGTTATAAATTATAATAAGTTTCATCTAGTTCCTTTACGGGTTTGTTTTTTAGTCTTGTCTAACATGATATTTTTTGTATTGCAAGTTCATAATGGCAAATGGTGCTCTAGTACGTGTTCTTATTCACACCGATGTCACAAAGTATCTCTACTTCAAAGCAGTGGATGGCAGTTTTGTCTATAACAAAGGAAAGGTATGTTGTGTCTATGAAGCGACTGATGTTTTTTACGTGGTTTTAATGTATAGGTTCTATCATTGTAGATAGTTATTAACGTGTTCTTAAATTCGTAGGTGCACAAAGTTCCTGCCACTGACATGGAGGCGCTCAAGTCTCCTCTCATGGGCATTTTTGAGAAGCGTCGTGCTCGCAAGTTCTTCATATATGTGCAGGACTACAACGAGAGTGAACCCAAAACACACGAGGGGATGGATCTGACACGAGTGACAACTAGAGAGCTTATTGCGTATGCTTCACTTCATTTTACCTTCGACTTTTCCATTTATTGAATTGTTAAAAATACCTCTAATATTATTTTTGCAGTAAATATGGTCTTGATGACAATACTGTGGATTTCATTGGCCACGCATTAGCTCTGCACAGAGATGATCGCTACTTGAACGAACCTGCACTAGATACAGTGAAGAGAATGAAGGTGTAAACATGTTTTCAGTTTGTGCTGTTTTTCGTTCCCTTATTTGCTGAAATTGATGATAACTAACTTCGTTCTATTGTAATTTCCGCACTAGCTTTATGCTGAGTCACTTGCACGTTTCCAAGGAGGGTCACCATACATTTATCCTCTGTATGGTCTAGGCGAGCTTCCTCAGGTACAATTTTTTTTTTTTTTTTTTTTTTTTTTTTTTAATCTTGCTCTCGCACTTCAACCTTAATGTATTACTTGAACATATTCTGCAGGCATTTGCCCGGCTCAGTGCTGTTTATGGTGGAACCTATATGTTGAACAAACCTGAGTGCAAGGTATCCCGTATTATCCCTTCTATCGATTTTGTTTTCTGAGTCCCAGTTCCAAAACAAGTACGGGTAATTAATCTTTACTATTGCCAGGTTGAGTTTGATGAAGAAGGCAAGGTTTGTGGTGTCACCTCAGAGGGTGAAACAGCTAAGTGCAAGAAAGTTGTTTGTGATCCTTCCTATTTGCCTAACAAGGTAAACGTCTTTTTGGTATATATTAACGAGGATGGCACTCGTAAGCAAATGCTAGTTGTTCGCTGATGCAATTTATTTAATCGTGGTTTATGACAGGTGAGGAAGGTGGGAAAGGTCGCCAGAGCAATTTGCATTATGAGCCACCCCATTCCAAATACAAATGAATCACCGTCGGTGCAGGTTATTCTTCCACAGAAACAATTGGGTCGCAGATCAGACATGTGAGTTTTTAGACAATATAAAAGTTTTGTTTAAAATCCAATAGCTCAGTTACGGTCCATGCTATTTGATATGTCAGAAAGTATGCTTTTGGCTTTATTGGTACCCTGAAATTAGACATTTACAAATAGAACAGTTAATCAGCTAAAATATGAGATTTTGCTTGCCAAAAATTAACATGACAACTTCCGTTGTGCAGGTATCTCTTCTGCTGTTCATACTCCCACAATGTTGCTCCAAAAGGAAAGTACATTGCGTTTGTATCCACCGAGGCAGAAACCGATCAACCTGAAATCGAATTGAAGCCAGGGCTTGATCTTCTGGGGCCCGTCGATGAAATCTTTTATGACACTTATGATAGATTTGAACCATGCAACGAGCCATCTCTTGATAATTGCTTCATCTCCACCGTGAGTATTACTAACAAATCATATTGATCAAGTAATTGCTTTATATTTTATTGTGGTTTTGTAATTCTTCTCATGTTTCAACAGAGCTATGATGCCACTACTCACTTCGAGTCAACGGTTAGTGATGTGCTCAACATGTACTCGATGATAACCGGAAAGGTATAAGTTCAATTGCCTACTTTGAAAGTTAATGGGTCGAAACTGCTACTTCTGTTGTTGAGGATGCTAACATATTTTTTCGTTTGTAGGTTCTTGACCTGAATGTAGACCTAAGTGCCGCAAGTGCTGCTGAAGAGTAGGAACTTTGGAGGTGTGTTGTTCTCCTGCTTCTTTAAGGCTAACAATGCCGTCTGGTCGAAAGAACTTCACTTGAAAATTTAAGTTTCTATTCTCCTAGATACGTGACATACGCTCAAATGTGTAAGGAGGTTGCTGTCTGTGTACTTTTGTGTAAAATATGACTTGGGTGTGTGTTCTCACATCCTTGGTGGTGTCACTGTGTGAATCGTTTTTTTTATTTTATCCTCTTGATTTCTGAACGATATTTATATTTATCGATTTACACTACTCAAATTACCCGAACATGATTTTGAAGCGTATTGAACGGAGGGTTTTGGGTTTGAATTTGGAAAATCATGATTTTGAAGCATTTTGATTACAGTTAAAATTGCAACTCAAATACAAATTTCTTTTAGGTACTCGTGATTTTGATGGTGTACTTGTCGAGAGTAACTCCAAGCAAAACGAGACCGAACATGTTCCACATTTTCTGGATTCATGATTGTCGAACTTAAATTATGCATATTATTAAAAGAAATGTACTTGGTTATTTTATACATGAAATCTGATATCTATATACCGACTTGCATCAACCGCATGATCAACCGACTTATACCGACTTGCATCAACCGCATGATCATCTAGCTTTAGATCTGCTAAGAGGCATGAACACATTGACTTATGATCATCACGTTCAAAATCCGGTCAAAACTACCATTCCAAACCTTTTCTGTCGCGCGACTACATTAACAATCATTACCTTGGCATCATTCATGACAAAAAAACGGCATATTGCTTATGTTTACACAAAGGTTTCCGGCTGTTGGAACAAAGGCGAGGAAATATCAATAAGAAACACATGAGAAGAAAGGTATCGATCTATTATATATTCTTCGCTCTAAAGTCTAAACATGCTTATATGCATTCAAAACGACTATATGCATGCAACATATATGATTTGTATGTATGAAATACATGATACTTGGCTTGTGTGTTAAACTAGGGGTGACAATTTCTGACCCAACTCAAAACCGGTCCTGAAACCGACACGAAAATTAAATAGGTTCGGGTCGGGAATAGGTTAAGCGGGTCGACCCACCAACCCGTTAAATTTTTTTTCTTAGATTAAAAATTGTATATATTTTAATATACGGGTTAAATGGGTTAAACGGATCGACCCACAACCCATTTAATCTCCATGTAATGTAATGTGCCAATTTTTATAGATAAAACGTGTTAAGTGGGTTAACCCAAAACCTGTGTAACTTATTTAACCTGTCAACCCACATAGGTTAAATAGGTCGTATTCGGGTATGTGTAAACATGTTAGAGTTAACATAGGTGACTCGATTATTTAAAAGAATCGTGTTCAGGTTGGGTTTTTTTGACCCGCTAACCTTTCAACTCGAACCCGACCCAAATTTCCACCCACCATAAGTAGTGTATTTATAAGTACTACACCACACAAATGGCAATTTAGATGACTTTAAAACACACCAAACCCGCTCATTATCATTAGACACCAAACCCTACCTACCAAACTCTCCCCTCACCATTGCCCTTAGGGCATGTTTGGTAGGGAGAAATGATCTCAAGGAAATGGAAATGAGTTCATTTCATTTGTTTGGTACCTAAAGAAATAAAAAAAGTGGAGATTTCCAATTCTAAGGAGTTAAGTTTACATGCAAATTCAAAGAGTTCATTTCCCTTACATTTGGAATGGAAATCAATTCCTAGCATTGTATAATAATAATAATAATAATAATAATAATAATAATAATAATAATAATAATAATAATAATAATGAAATAATTAAATAATATAATAATAATAATAAATAATAAAATAATAATAATAATATAATAATAATAATGAAATAATAATAATAATAATAATAATAATTATAATAATAATAATGAAATAATAATAATAATAATAATAATAATAATAAATAATAATAATAATAATAATAGTAATAATAATAATAATAAAATAATAATAATGAAATAATAATAATAATAATAATAATAATAATAATAATGAAATAATAATAATGAAATCATAATAATAATAAAATAATAATAATGAAATAATAATAATAATAATAATAATAATATAATAATAATAATAATATATTAATATAATAATAATGAAATAATAATAATGAAATAATAATAATAATAATATATTAATATAATAATAATAATAATAAATAAATAATAATAATAATAATAATAATAATAATAATAATAATACTGATTTCTTGAGTCAATTCTCTGGTGTTACCAAACACTGGAATTATTATTCAATTTCCCTGGAATTCATTTCTGTGAATTACATTTCTGAGCTTCATTTCATTTCTCTGAATTTCACCCTACCAAACGTGCCCTTAAGAAACTGAGTATTTTCCTACTCTATCGATTTTCGAAACCATTTGGAGGAGTTTACAGTTTGCAACGTGGTTTAGACCACCTTCATAAAAGCGTTGTAAGTCTCGATCTCAAACTTTATTATCGCGGTTTTGCTAAGTTTTGTGTTTAATAGTTTAGTTAATGCGAAGCTTCTATGTGAATAAAAAAATTGATTTGTGTGTGGGCTTTGTTTAATGAAGTCACTACAACTGATTTCGTTGTGAGATTTGTTTGTTTAGCTAGATTTGGTTAATAGTTGTATATTTCTAATAAATCGATGCATTTCGCCTGATTTATAGTTTTTATAATGCATTGTGAGAGACTTGGTTCCATTTAGTACCATCCTATCCTAATTAAAAAGCTCTTATATATATGTGTGTATAGTCACAAATAATTAATTTGTGCAGAGCCGTTTTCCTCATCAAGGAGACGAAGAAGGATTCGTAGCTGGAGGTGGCGGTGAATACGGTGGTGGTGGTGAATATGGATATAGCGGTGGATACGGTGATGGCAGTCGAAGTAGTAGCGGAGGTGGATACGGTGGTGGATACGGAGGTGCAGACGGTCGGCCGATACAGAGATTTAAGAGGTGGCGGCGATGCCAAACGTGGTGCTGGTAAATTTTCGCAGACTTCACGCCAACAAGATGGTGACATGGAGTGCCAATTTGCCAATTTGCTTGGAGGAGTTTACAGTTTGCAACGTGGTTTAGACCACCTTCATAAAAGCGTTGTAAGTTTCGATCTCAAGCTTTATTATCGTGTGTGTTTTGCTAAGTTTTGTGTTTAATAGTTCAGTTAATGCGAAGCTTCTATGTGAATAAAAAAATTGATTTGTGTGTGGGTTTTGTTTAATGAAGTCACTACATTGTGAGATTTGTTTGTTTAGATTTGGTTAATAGTTGTATATTTCTAATAAATCGATGCATTTCGCCAGATTTATAGTTTTTATATGGTTGCAAAAATGCATTGTGAGAGACTTGGTTCCATTTAGTACCATCCTATCCTAATTAAAAAGCTTGTAATAATTGTTAAAAATAATTTATGTGTGTTAGATGCACCCATTGTCACGCCGTGAGCACTAGCGAAGTCTGTCTTCGCCGTGAGAAGCTTTTAGTTGAACATATAGCAACAGTAGAGGGTTACATATCGGGGTTAAAAGACTCGGTTCATTCTATTAGCGGCATAGCTGATCTGGTAAGCACCCTTCAATTCATACCCGTCTGCTACTACATATAAAGAGAAAATGTTTTTGCTTAAAAACTCTCAAAATGATTAATGTTGAATTATTATTATGCCCTTATGTCTTGCCTCAAATGTTGTGACATCAACTATATTAGACAACTTTTTTTTTTTTTTTTTTTTTTTTTTTAATCTTAATACTGTTTTAAAATTAACAACTTAGTCAGACATTTTTTTTTTCATTTAATGTTTCTAAAATTACCTAGTCTTAAATCCCGATGAAGGAAACTCGTACTCGTCTAAAATTACCTAGTTCTAAAATAAACTATAACTATTTGTCGTTATAAAATCTCGTCGCTATGAACGGTTACTCGTCTAGGATTTCAATATAGATGAAGGAAACTGTGGATTCATTGATTCAAAGCCACACTATTTGCAGGACCATTTTACATTTGACAAATCAGTGAGTCCTGAGCCGCCCAGAGATGCTGTCAACAGAGTATATGGAAATGTTAACAAGATGAACCTGTTTTTATCATCATTGGTAAGAACCTTATGTTATATTTTTCTTTATAGTGCGTGCTGAAAGCTACAACTCCGTGTGTCTTTTTGTAGTTTGGGAATAATGACGTATATTTGTTTTGTTCTAGGTGGCTACGTACCGTAGGCCAAGCAAAATGCTACAAAAATGGATGCTGTTAACTGTTGGGGATATTGGAGTTGCAACATTCTCAATGTGGTTTTCCAATCAAAGTGGACTATTGGGCATCATGGACAACACAGTTGCTACACAAAAGACTTTGTGATTGACCATATCAAGGAACCCGTAAGACTTCCGATCAATCTACATGTTTTAGCTCGTCAATTTGTACGGTTGTGGTTTTGTTATTATTCACTCAAAGTATTATTTCTGTATAGAATTACTATCTGATCCTAATATGATCAAATGTGAATTACGTGTAATTAATTATTTACTATGCATATTTCCATTAAAACAACTTACCAAATAAACTTGTATTACTTAGATGTTTTGATTAAATTATCAAAAGCTCGTGGGTTATTGCTGACTATAAAACATATGATTTGCATCACAAATTGGTGTGGTTTATGTTTACCATTCATTTCTTTGAGCATTACTAGCGTCATTGATTGTTTTGAGCATTACTAGTGTCATTGATTGTTTTGAGCACGAAAAACCGTTCTGTTAAATCAAATTGACATTTCTTCAGAACATCCCTTTGAGCATCACTAGCGTCATTGATTGTTTTGAACAGTCAGTTTTGGGAATATCCCCATTCATAGAACTACAATGGTCTGATTCTTTTGAAGAAGATATGTAGGCGTCTTTAAAGGCCGGATGCCAAGAATTGGATTTACATTGAGTGTGAGCCAAATGAATCGCAACTTTTTCATTGACGGTGTTATACCAAAATATTCTCTTACTAAAGTTGTTCAGGATCAAAACAGTAAGTAGTATTTGCTTTAGGGGAGTTTTGAATTAACAGAGCGGTTTTTCGTGTCAATGATTATAGACTTAACGCGAACTGTTGATGATCATATGATGCTAGTTTACTGTTGCTGTGATAGTTTTTTTTATGCAGTATCGCTAGTGATCTGCTGCATATATTATAACCTTAGTTGAGCAATCAAGCAACCTAGGATTGTGTTGTGACTTCTAGAGCCTATTCTTCTTGTATATATACGCACTGGTTTATGATCTATGGTTCATGGTTTGGTTTAGTTTTAATATTATGACGAATGCTCATGTCACGGAATTGGTTCTGATAATTGATTACGACTTACTTTTAGAATGAAGGCTTCTCTGTCAATACGTAATGACTTGCACATTTTTGTACCTTGTTCCTCTGTGCGTAGGAGTGATGTTAATTTGTAGTCACAGTGCTAGTATATGTGTTTCAGCCTTGTACTGTGCAATTTGTGGGGCAGATATTGCGCCGTAGTAGTTAAGAGTCGTCGTTAGTTTGTGATATCAACTTTTTTGTGTAGACCTCTTATGTGATACTACTACATACAAGTTAGAAACAACACCATCTTATGTTTGATCTGTTCTTTAGTGTCCCTTTCAAATCGACCTATTACTTCTAAGTTAGAACTCACTAGTGAGCAGGATCAACTTCTCCGAATGGGTTTTTGTTTTCCATATTATAGAACACCTATACTAAAAAAGTTATTAGACTAATATTCTTTGAGCATACTCCTTCAAGAATGGTGGCAAATTGAAGTCTGAAGTGAAATGTAGGACACTTGGAAGTTGAAATCTGGCGAGTGTTTGTTCTGGATCACGGCCCTGCCTTGTGTGTGAGGCTGTGCAGAGGCTTGTCCTCATTCCTTTATATAACCACCTTGTATCCATTGTCCATAGATGTTTATTGTAACAATCCATTGCTCGATATCTTACGTGGGGTAGTAGTAATCTGGATCTTAATCTTTGCTTCTATTTCATTTGATGTGAGTTTAGATTACAAATTACAACTTTAATTATAATAATTAAAAGGGATAATTATATGACTAGATCGTTGCCCTATGGTTTGTCACTTTTTAGACCAGGAGGTAATTTTATTTCGAAAATAGACCGGGTAACTTGTATAACGGGACACTTGTCAGCTTATGAAATTCGACAAGTGTCCCGTTGTACAAGTTGCCCGGTCGCCCGATCTATCGAAAGAGTTGTCCGGGCGACTGGTCTATTTTGGTAATTTTCCCTAATTAAAAACCTCGATTCTTTAGTGCGTTGTCTTGGAGAGCTTTTTTTTTTTTTTTTTTTTCAAGTTCTGGATGTTTTTTATGTTGCCGCGAGATGGTCAGAATAGCAACTCTTTGGATTTGATGGTGTGCTTGCCAAGAGTAACTCCAAGCAAAATGAGACCCAACATGTTCCAAATTTTCTGGTTTTCATGATTGGCAAACTTCAATTATGCACATTGTCACTATTATCATAATAATGTAAGTACTATCACTATTCAGTGTATTAAACTCATTCAGCTGACTTATACCAACTTGTATCAAGTTGGCTCATTTGATACGTGACAGGAAACTAATGTTATCCGTCCTGCGGTCTATTCGAGCCTAAAACTGAAAGACATTTGTGACAGACATATTGTTAGCCATCAAATTCTGTAACAAGTTCACGTCTGAAATTAGATCTGAAGTTAAGGCTTTGTATTAGCTAGATTGTTCACAAAGGAAAACTTTTAAAACTTATATGTCAATGAAATTAAATAATGTAATACATGTCAAAATCAGTGAGCTTAGCTTAGTTTGACAATATTTGAAATTGGTGATCTTAATGGTTCAACTAATTTAGGATCTAATTATTTAATGGAAGTTGATCCACTTGTGATTTATTTATTAACTTAAACTATGCAATATCTTACACCTTTGTTTCAAGAATTCTAAGATCCAATAATGGAGTGAATTCTTAAATACAAAGTTTTGAACAAAAATTAGATTATTTGAGAATCTAATTCTTACTTATCTATGATTGTGCCTTCAAGTTGTGATAAGTAATTATTTTTTTCGAACATAGTATTTGTGAAAACAATTTTAATAAACGGATATGTGGCTTTACTTTCATATCTATAGTATATTTTTCACAGGCAAACCAAAAACATGCACACACCAATCTTATCTTTAGAGCATCTTCAATTTGTGCACAAAAATTTTACACTATTATAGTGCTAAAAGGAAGTATTTAGATAATCTACTTTTACCAAAAAGCTTTTACTCCAATATGTTGCACTTAAATATACTCTAAAGCAATTAAAATACGTAAGAATGCAATAAATAAAAGATATGACAATATTGAGTTCGTTTTAGTCGTCTTGATGTGAAACATATAAAATTATATTTTAGTTTTTATTATTTATATCAAATATCAAAGAATTAGTAAAAGTAATGACTTTTTAACTTAAAGAATCATGTTTAGTGTAATGATTAGTAATACACTAGTTTATTTATTTATTTATTTATTTATTTATTTATTTTATTATTATTATATTTTGCTATATACATTTAGCATCCATGTCATCTTTTTTCATATTTTTATCGTTTCATCAAACGGGCACACTTTTATAAACCATATAACAAAACTTTATATGTACTCTTATTTTCACCAGAAAAATCTTACTCCTGTCACAAGATAACTAGTGTTTTATTTTCCCATTAATAATATAATATTAAATATACAAAATAATGTAACAAACTTTTTCATTTTGATAATTGTAATTGTGATTATTCAAACTTCAAATATAAAAAGAATGCATAAACACATCAACCATAATTCATTTCACTACATAAGAACAAACGATTTTCTAAAACAAAAATCTCAATATCAGTTTTAGCTCGTGAGCTTAGTATCATCTAACTTAATCACGACTCATCTAGTTAACCGTATCAAAAAGTCATCACCAACTCAAAACACAAGTTACATACCTATCACACGTAAAAACACCTAAACTAGGGATGAGCACAGTACCAGTCCCGTACCGAATTAGTGGTAGTGATTTTTTCCCGAGCATAAATAGTTGTACCGGTACCGTACCGAACGGGATTCGGATACCGGCACCGGGAAATCGGGTTTTTCCCGTTTTTATTCGGGAATTTCTCGATTTGGTACCGGTCCCGTACCGAATTAGTGGTCCCGATTTTTTTTTCAGCTTATTTCGTAGTCCCGGTACCGTACCGTATATCAAGAACGGTACCATTTCAATACGGTACCGACACGATTCCGGTTCAGTTCCGTGATTCGGGTCGAAATGCTCATCCCTGACCTAAACACCTAAACAGATTAAACAAGTTAGATACTCAAATTTACCTCAAAAACCACCACAACCCATCATTTCACCTTTTAACCCAACCAATCATTTTTACTTTTACCACATCTTTCACCACCACACAATCAAAACTCCCAAAAATTACCACAATATAAATTCACTCCCCCATTTTTTTTTACCACATTTGGGCAAGGAGTTAAAAAAAAAGAGAGAGGTAAAAAAAAAAAAAAAAAAAAAAAAAAAAGTGAGAGACCCAAATTAAATAAAAAAAAAAAAAAAAATCTCATTTCACACACACATTAAAAAACACCTCTCTCACACACTCCTTCAAACCCTAATTCCATCAATCCAATCCATTCCAAATTCCACCAATTCCACCATTAATTCAGGTAAAGATTCACACTTTCCTTCAATTCAGACCATAATCTTCATTACCCATATTTTTTTTTTTTTTTTTTTTTTTTTAGGTGATCAAGATTGATGGGCTATTAGGTACCAAGATTCAATTTTTATTGCATTAGATGGTAAAAAGATTGGTTTTTATTCATGGGTTTTTTGTCTTATTGATTAAAGTTTAATCTTTTTTAGGTTCTTCTTGCTCATTGTATGGATTTTGTTTAGGCTTTTCGCTCCGGTTTCGATAGAAATGAATCGGGTTTGAGTTTGTTTTACTAGGGACCAGGTTTAAGGTTTTTTTAAGGTTGTTGGATAAGGTTGTTTTGGGATGTGTTGTTGATTAGCCGTTTTTAGCGATTTTTCGGGTCGGGGGAGAAATGGATAAAAAGAAAGTTGAGGGAGAGGACGAGGAAATGGAAATGGATAAGCCGGACGAAAATGTGGTATTCTCAAGGGAGGCGCCGCGTGTAAGCAAAGGCGTTGATGGGAGTAAATTGAAGCACGGCTTGCTGACTGTTGGTTCGGGAGACGTAGACGTCGAGAAATGTGTCCAACAGAAGAAGCTTAGTAGACAAGACAGGATTGAGCTCGGGCGTTTGTTTCAAGGTGCGGTGAGTTCGCATGATTGGGAGCTTGCGGACAGTTTGATATCGGTAGCTGATCCGCAGACGCTTAACGATGCTTTGTGTATCTCGTTGGATTCGATTTGGTTTTTGAGTACCCATCATGAGCTTGACGGGATTACTGGGTTGATTAAAACGATTATTTCTAATGGTGCTTGCGATTTTACAAGAGCGGCTCTTAGGACTTCTTTCTTGGCTTCGTGTGTCTCGGCTTGCCAGAGCCGAACAATGAGCCTTGCAGATACTGTATCGGTTATGGCACGGAGGTAGTTCCTTTCTCTTTAAATTTATAATACGCCGTGTCTTGTTTATACCCATATTTCTGCTGTTTATGTTGCTTCGAGAAACGTGATGTTCTCCTATTAAGGGACGTTTGTAAATCTATTGTGCGGAATTTTGGACAATCAAATGACTATATCTGTCTTCCGTAGTGTAATTAATTGGACCTAGCTGTTAAATAATATCGAATTATTCATAATTACACATTGGATCTTAGATACTTGAGAGGAACGTGAGTGCTTATTCCATGAATTTGCAATGTATATACTTACGAATGCGTTTAGCAGAAAATATTTGATCATCAGTGTGCTGATTTTTTTGGCATACATACCACTTGGATGAAGATTCTATTGTAGTTTATTAGAATAATTTTGGTTGTTTGTTGCATGTCAAGCGCAGTTCTAACAGGAAATTTGAGAAATCTTTATTGTTCAAATCTTCTCTAGTCTGCGAGGCTTCATTCTTTTGGGTAAAGGGTTTCAATACCCGGTGAAATAAAAGTGCGAGGCTTCATTTATAAAGCAGCTATCAGCAAATGACCAATACAAGACCATTTAGAATTTTAGATAAATGCTGCATAAAATTCTATGCTTCTTAATTTGGTGTATTGATTGACAAGTAATAAGTTAACGCCCATTCTAATCTGTAGAGGTTAATAGAACGGAGTTGTTAGTATTGCTTTTGATTATAAAATACATAGCCCAAAGGCTTTTCACTTACTCTTAGCTCAACAGGAGCTTCTGTTACAAATGTTACTGCTCCTATGAACATGGTGAAACAAAAAGAATTACTCTCTAGTATAATAGCTGGCATCTTATTTTGCACCAGGCCGCTTTCTATGCTAGTCATCATTGCATCCTGATACTGATACTCGATCTGTAACTAAAGAATGCACTATGATAGTAAATTGTAATGTTTTGATATTACTTGAAAAGAATTTATCCTAAATATTGTGGTTTTAGAGCTTGTGTACAAGCATTTGAAGTGTATGATGCGTCTCAACAAATCAATGGTATGCTGGGATCAACAGGCGTCCATGCCAAGAGCTTCACACACAATCTTGAATCTTCATAAAAGTACGACTATAGATCAAGCACTAGTGATTTCATTTTCGGTAAAAAAAAACTGTGATTTGCACAAGCTACACTAAACCACCTTTTGAAACCAACACTCGCACTATATTTGTATTCTTCAACATCAATGTACCTTTCCCTACACTATCTAGGATATGAAATTTTGAACCAATTAGAAAATATAGATAGGTAACTTTTTGTGTTTTTGTTAGATGTTATTAGTATTCTTGGCTTGGAGTTGAATCATCCATTTTTTGCAGGTTGCATGAGCGCCTTCAGGAGTGTAACGGGGATGAGGTTCTGAAGGCTGAAGCCGGTGCTAAGGTCCAGAAGTTCACTGAATGGGCTCTGAAATGTATAGGTTTTCACTCTCGTTGCCAGGGGAACAGAGATAGGGTCAATCAGAACTCTGCTGTTCAGGTTCAACTACAGTTGTCTGCCTTTAAGACGTTTCTAGATCTTGCCGGCAATCACCTTACTGGAAAGGACTTCACCGAGGCATTTGACGCGGCCTGTTTCCCTCTTACTCTCTTCTCAAGTTCCTTTGATCCTGGCTGGGCGTCAGGTATGTCAGCAACTGCCGTTCAAGGTTTGCTGGCCATGTTAGTGGAAGGTGGTGCGGATAATGTAAACCAATGCTTTCTTGAGGCCTCTCGTTTTGGTAGCACTGAGCTTGTTCGCATATTATTGCAGGTAACTAGACAATCTTATATTGTTGCTTCATTTAACTTTTAAATGAATATATTCGCTTTAAGTAATACTTGCACCAGATGCTTGGCTTATATAATGTAGATTTTGCACAAGTAGCTTACCTTCTGGATCATTTGTAGCTAATTTGTGGTTGCTGGTACTAAAGATTTCATACGTGATTCATTACATGTTTCATCCTCTCAATTGATTGATTTATTCTCGTTATCACTTGCTATGTTTACTTGGTTTTTGTATTCTATGTAGAATCTAAACATATCTAAGAACTTAAAATAAAAATTTTCGTCATTAGTTATGTCTTATATGTGAAGATATAATTAAGGCGATTCTGCGTGAATTCTCACCATACTCATAGAGGGTCATTCTGATAATTATGATGCCATAAGCAGAGAAAGTATATTTGGGTGTTAATACTCAACACTTGGTTACTAGTATTATCAGGGTTTACAGTTGACCATATTCTATATGCTCCATCCTGAAAAGAGGCCTATCATCTAATTACATTTTTAAATGTAAGAAGTCTATTGGTCATAGATTTTTGAATGGTTATCATGTTAAATCAGTAACAATGTAATACAATGATTCAGCATTTGGAATCTTAGAATATTGAAGTCTATGTTGATTGTTAGCGTTTGACATGTACCAATGTTTGAACTATGAACTATCGATGATTGTTAGCTTTTATATACACTCCACATGAGTTTTCCGATGTCTTCCTTCCATATGCGACTGGATTATGCCTTTTTACTTGTCATTCTCTGTGTCAACAGTTTAGATAAAAATATATTTTCTGCATTTGCGTTGCCAAAACCGATATGCTTGCTTAACATCCAGTTTATTTTTGATGTACCTTTTGCTGTTTTATTATCTCAATTATGCTTCGACTCTAATGAACTTCTTGTCATTTATTTTCTTCTGCAATTCTGCTTCTTCTGTACTAATTTGGGACTTGACTTTTAGATTGCTCAAAGGAACAGCTTGGATGTAGATGTTGACCTGGCTCTAGGTTTCGCATCACACTACGGAAAAATCGGCACAATGGAATGTCTAGTCGAAGAAGGAAACGCCATGGCGTTTCTTGGTCCGTTAATGAGAGCAGCGGAACGGGGCTGCATGCAAGTTGTTCAATGGTTTGTCAAACGAGGCTGCAGAGACATGGAACTTTGTCTAGCCCTAACAGCCGCCACATCAAGCAGTCAAGTCGACATTGCAGCCTATCTCCTCCCACACGTCCCACAGCACGTCCTAGCAGCTCTCAGCATTGAAATCCTCAAAGCCGCTGGTGAAAGAAGTGGCGGATCCCTTGATGGTGTCGCCTTTCTCCTTCAATCCAATTTTCTCGGTGATCCAGTCGCCACATATGCAGTGGCTGATACCATTTCCAGGTCAGATGACGATTCAGTTGCTCCCGAGCTGCGTGACTTTCTCCAAGAACAATGGTCAGAAGCAGCTTTCTTCAACGGACTGAGGCAAGGTCAGGTCCATTACTTTAACCTGATCAGCATCTTGAAATGGGGCGGGTCGCCCATATGCTTAATGGACCTTCCAGGCCCCTTAAGGGTTGCAATAGCATACCTGCCACTGTATAGAGAGTGTGTAAAGGCGGGTGGCTGTTTGTTGTCCCAACAGTTACGAGGGCAATTAGTGGAAGCCGCTAAACGGTTGGGTGGTGTAGTGATGGAGGAAGCCGGTCAGGGTCAAGAGCTTCTGGCTGTTTTAGAGAAACATCTTCCTCCGTTTTTGCTCCATGCGTGATGAACAATGATATAAGATGATGAAATGTGTTGTGTTTAAGAAGAAGAAAATTTTGGATCTTTTGCGGATCCTCTTGAATCTATGTCAAATGATCATGTAAAAGTGATATGACAAAAGAGATTTGTGAAGCTCTCCATAGCATCGTTATCTTATCTTAAGAATTTCGCCTTGTTAATGCATGGCCTCTTTATACAGGTGTGCAATTCGTACTGGCAAAACTGGAGAACTAAACCAGGACAGTTTTCGGTTCTAGTGTTTAGAAAAGATCGGTTCCCAGTTCTTTGTCCGGAACCAAATTATGATATATCATAACATCCTTCGGTCTGGTTCTAACCCAAGAAACATATTTAATGGCTTATGAGATGTTTTGAAAGTGATTATTATCCATAATCATTTATAACTTTTGTTTTAGAACACTATTATAACTAAACTTATTTCGCTCGTTGCAAGCCTGCAACGAGCGAAGGAGAGATGGATAATGAAAATAATGGTTTTGTTACAATAACTAATTAACTACATTAATAACTTTCTTGATGAGTTATGCCTAATACTTGAAATGCTCTAAGCCAAATTAGTAGGTTTGCCTAATACTTGAAATGCTCTAAGCCAAATTAGTAAGGTTTGGAACCAACATGTGAATCATGCCCAAAAGGATCCTAAGGGGCCTACGAGTTGAAAGAAGGGTACGAGCAGAAATCGGGTAAGAAAAGATCTCATAAGTTATGGGGTCACACGATACAAGTTGGCGCCGTATGTGCTTTTATAACATACAATAAAGGTGCCAGATAACGACTCTTCTCAGGATCTCATTGCACCTAATCTGCAAAACCAACAAAGAGCAAAGCGTGCGATGAGATCATGGTTGTTAAGATCCCGATCTTGATTTTCGGACTTGTTAAGCTAAAAAGTGTCGATCTAGCTAGCATAATATCTTGATCTTCATCATAGAATCGTAAGATTCTGATCTTGATTTCCTAGCAAGAATAAAATAACAAGCCAGTTGAACAAGTAGTAGGTGTTGCTGCAAATATAGTATGGCAAATTGGACTAGTGTCATACTAATAAAATAGTAGCAAGACAAATTGAACAAGGCGGCTAAATGACCCATACCAATAAATTTAATGACTTGAAGATGTATATTTTTCTTTTCTTTAACAAGACTTGGAAGAGTTCAACACCCTAAGTAGCTTAATTTAGTAACCTAAACCTCTTGAAATTGCATTGCATTATTGCTATAATTAAAATTTTGAAAGTATGTTCCATTTGTCATGCAATTAGTATATGATAGTTTAAGCTACAATTGCTAAAACTATAATAAAAAAGGGTTAAAGCTACAAAGTATGTAAGGACATTTGATCAAAATTTAGGTCTAAAGATGTGCATAAATATGTGTGCCATGATCCCGATGGTTTGTGAAAAAGTGAGTCTTATGACTGCAGCCATCAGGATGATGCCACACAGGCTTATGCACATCTTTAGGCACAAAATTTAGGTCTCCCAATCACTACTTGTTAATATAATGACCACACGAATTCGTATATGTGATAGTATGATCATGTACCAAGTCTCAGAGACTCAGACTAATACAATATCCTTCCTTTTCTAGTTTTTGTGTTACCTGCACAGGATCAAGGTTACACAGTCTTGCAACATTTTAATAAATTTACTCTTTCATTTGATAATAATAACACTTTCCATAAATCGAATAGTTTCTTTATAACGAAACTTCAGCTAAATTACAAATCTATAAAGAACAAACATATGCATTTGATGAACATTTTTCGTAATTAGCTAAATGTATAATAAGCCTTCTTTACATCTCATTAAACTAACATAAGTCATAATAACATCCAATGTTCTGTAACAATTAACAAAGAATTTTAACCACAAAAATGACGATTTACTGATTTGGACGGTCACTTTTGTGACGAGCAGCATTAGATGAGGATGAAGATGGCATGATGGCGAATACCATGAGAACGGCAAAAATGCAGAGCGGAAGCAACAACAACATAAACGGCGGTGGTGGGAGTGGTGGAAGGATCAAAGGAAGAATCAATAATGACGCCGCTAATCCTACCAATACAAGCATCGATTCCAAGCTGAAATAGCTGCTCCTACTCTTAGATTTCGATACCATCACCATCCTTTTTCCTCCATAACTATTGTTATGTAACGATGATCGGTTATCATACTCTGACCTCGTTTGTCGCCCTTGATGTACAACTGTTTTGGAACCATTAGTACTTTCTTGAGAGCTCAAGTTCATGTTCATTCTTCTCACTTCCATAATACTTGATTATCTATGATTTTAAAGTTCTTCAAAACGCCTCGAGAAAATGCCCAATGTATATGTTTTCGATCTGTAATTCATACATAACAAAAAGTTAGATCACAAGTCTTCCTTAAGTGACCACTTTAGACAATGCAACATCATTATTCATCTAGTATCTACTTAGTAGTTCCTATTGTTTAGGTATAGCTTATCTAATTAGTTAGGTATCAAATATTAAGTTCTTAAGTAGCGCGCTGAAAAATAAGCCTAAAATTTGATTATTCAGGGGTAATCTTACATATAAATCTTTATAACCGGTTTGCAGCCGATATATGAAAGACAATGTTTAGACTAATTCAGGCTAAGGGAGAGCATCTACCAATACTAGGAATCCTATTTTCTTAGTATTATCTAATTCTAGTTATTTTGCATACACAATAATAATCATTTCTAGGGATACTATTTTCTTAGTATTATCTAATTCTAGTTATTTTGCATACACAATAACAATCATTTCTAGGAATACTATTTTCTTAGTATTATCTAATTCTAGTTATTTAGTATACACAATAAAATCATTTCTAAGAATCAATGTCACACCCAACTATACCTTAAATCCAATACATCAAATGCATCAAAGTATATAATCATCTACTAAATCCAAAACCATACAAATATTCAATATTGAAATACTTGTAACACAATATAAACATACACAAATATGTAACAAAAAACCATTACCTTATGAAGTTGCCAAATATAGAAAGTAGTAGTAGTAGTACTAGTTATTGTGAAAATCTTGCTAAGGAAATATATGAGATTGAGAGGATGAGAAATAAGAAATGAGATTTGATAAGAATCCATGATAATAATATGTATATGTATGTATGGTGGTCTTGGTTCAGTGAATTTAGAAAACAAGTGGGGAGGGTGGGGGCTATATGCAAGTAGTTTCCTTTTTTGAAATAAGCATGTTTTGGTGATTGTGTTGGTGTGTTTTTCGAGACTTGTTGGATTAGATTTTCTTTTCAAAAACAGTCCCTTTGGTATTGTCAAATTGAAGAAACGGTTATTAAAGTAGGTTGCGGGGGTTCGTTGATTAGTACACCCCCGGTGCTGGTAAGGTCGGGACCGTGGTCGTACATCTCCGGTTTACCGGCCTATCTTCTTTGTAAGATTGGCCAGCCAGCTGTTTTTAAAAATGGAGATATCGTCTTTACGAGAAACCTTTGATGTTGATAACGTATTTGTTCTGAAATGAAATGACTAAAATGACTTAAAGTGAGAACAAAGTTTTACTAAAGACAAAGGCAGTTTAGTTATTTCACTTTGAGACATAGACAACATGTACATCAAAGGTTACTTACAAAATACGACGTATGGCTAAGCATAATAGACCGTTGATTGGTCTGAACCGAGAAACCGGGTCGGACCGGACCGACCCGATCGGACTAAACATATTTCGATCCGGTTCTCGGTTCATCATTTTTCTCATATAGGTCCTAGGTTAGGTTTGATTCGTTCTTATACACAAAAGACCATTATGCTTTGTTGGATCAGACCGGATCGGATTGACCCGGACCCGGACCTGGACCTGGGCTGAACATTTCAGTCCGGTGTTTTGAACCAAATTGGTCTGGTTTTCAAACCGTGCTCAGCTCTAAAACGACGGTTGCACTTTTCAAAAAGTAAGGATTGTTTTGCAACTTGGACTTATTGCAGGGAGGGTTTTCGCAATATACTTATTCTTATATTAAATTCTTTGTTTCTAGACAAATTCACTCATTCAACACTTTTTTCCCATCACGCTACTTGATACCCCTCCTTACTTCTTCCTAAAGTTAATTCCCATTTTTGACCCATCTTTTTTAAAAAACAGAACAAAACAAAAATGACTAATTGTCAACTAATCTTTTGTTTATTCTTTAAAACATGGTTATCACATTTCTAATTCATTGAATCTATTTCCTTTTTTACTTCCTAAAAAACTGTGTGTTACAAATAAAAAAAAACAAAAAAACTGTGAAACATATTCCTTCTTGTACGGAGTATTTGTGTTTGCATAGTGGTAGAAGTCAAACGAGCAACAAGGTGCGCCACTATTTCTTTTTAGATTGCAAAACTAACTCTTTTGAAAACTACGCTCGTAGATTTATGTGTCATAAATGTTTACTTTCTAATTCTAAATGTTTTATTTAGCGTCACATTACTTTTTAAAATTTTTCATTTTATTTACTCTTACTCATAACTAGTATTATTTCTCCTTATTTCACTTAATTTTCTTACAGTAGTAAAAACACGCACGTTTACAAACACAACACATAAAAGCAGGCCCGAGACGTGCATGAAGGAGCTACACACTAAATGAAGATTACAGGTGGTGCGGGCATCGTGTGGTGTTCCACTAGGGGTGGCTGGCGGGGCACTTCCGTACAATTTCTTCACGTGGGCATTCTCCCGCTCTTAGGCACCAACAAGTGGGTTTACCCGCGCGTTGCTGCGTGGCATTATCCATTTTATTGTATCGGCACAACCTAGAAAACACGAAACGTAACGATTTACTAAATTAATTGATTTTGTAATAGTTTTGCATATTTATAATCGTTTTTATTAGGAAAATCATTTCGTGAACAATGGTGCAAGTTTCGTAATTTTTTGAGTCCGTTTGGTTTGTCAAATGAGCCCCGGAGCGATTTTGTGAAAATTTTAGCTAAAATTGACACTTACACCCCCTCCACCCCTAACTTTCATTTACCACCCTTATATATAAAGCATTTATTTTATTTATTTCATTCATAAAAAAAAATTAAAAAAAAAAAAAAAAAAAAAAAAAAAAAAAAAAAACATTCTCTCTCTCGTCGGATTCTGCATATCAGCAGATTCCGGCGGCGGCGCCGGAATATTTTTCCGACCAGCTACTTTTCTTGCACCAAGTTATAGATCGTGATATCCCCGTCACACCCGTACCACCTACACCTCTCAGCTTACCCTCCAACCCCCTCTACGCGCCACCACCGAACACCATCATCACCACCGACACTCCGCCACCCCCTCCCTTGTTTTTCGACGTTAATAATAATACGCGTCCCCACGCGCCCGTTTTTACATGAAAACTCTTGTGGATCTCTTTCGGTTCTCGACTCGGCCGCGACTTGGAATGGACTCACCGAGTCAACTCGTGACTCGGTTAGGGTCTTGATGTTATTGTTGTTGTTTCTGATCTTGATTACGAAGGGAGTATTATTTGTTATTGTTGTTGGAATTTTGAGGGTCTGTTTGGTTTGGTTGTGTCTCGATAACCGGCAGCCACCACCACCGAGACGCGGGTGGTGGTGGGGATGATGTTCCCAGCAGTTTTTGTTTTGTTTTTTTTTTTTTTTTTGTGCTAAATTTTTTTGTTTATTTTGTTATGTAAATTTTTTATTGTTTGGATATGAAAAAAAAAAAAAAAAAAAAAAAAAAAAAAAAAAAAAAAAAAAAAAAAACCCTACTGTACAAACCACTGTAGCGTACAACATGCTACAGCAGCCCAGTTACTGTAGAAACCACTGTTTCGTACAACCCTTTGAAGCACGAAAATGCATCCATCAACCTCCCCTCTTTTAGTATATATATATAATACCTTTTTTAAAACAATAGTTTCATTAATTAAACTCAAAATTTACTTAGATCTAAACGAGTTATATATAGGTTAAATGGATCACAACTTTGCAAATTGTTTTAGAAAACCACTAGATCAAAATTTAAGTGTTACACTTAATAATGCAATTAAGTCTAAAACATGGATCACTTGATCCTATAAAAGTTATACATCAACCTAACTCTATTGTACTAAGGAATGACATATCTCACCTAATTAAGGTCCACTAATATAAAATATCTTACCTAATCACATTTTCTTATGATTTTCAATTGATAAAATCATTAATTGGCTAAATACGTTAAAAATTCTTCTTTGCAACAAACTCTCAATTTATATGTTACATATGACGTTGTCTAGGTATGCCAAATTTGATGTTACACATATTAGCAATTAGTAATTAGCAATATTTTATGGTAGTACAGTAATAAGTTACTTATCTAGACGTTATGAAAATGACAAAAAGAAAACCATAGAATCTATAGTTCACAAAGAATGAGAAAAACGTTGCAAAAGCAATAGCTGCCTCAATTGAAAATCCAACTTTCTACTGTGCTCTTTTTTCCATTTCTTTACTTAGTTAGGTCAAAAATAGCTCGTATCAACGCGTCTGTAAAGGGATGATGTTATCCGTACCCCTAAATACTACATAATTGGGAAGAAAAGTTTTCCTAGTTCATGTTATTCTTGAAACAAACTGACAGAGAAATACAACAAATACACAAAAAGTATTGAAATAGTATTATTTCTAGTATAAACTAACAAATAAATACGCACAGTGTCTGTTGTTCCTAGAACAAAATGACAAAAATACAAAAAGAAAAGATTATCAAACATTTTAAATATTTAATAAAGAGATTTGTTAATGTTGTTTAAGCATTTTATGTTTAAATAATTAGCAACTAATGATCTTCAAATATTCCATACTTAACATCACATACTATGTTTAAAATGATTAAAAGTGTATAATTATAGAATATATGAGTTTATTAAATGTGTTTTTGATATACATGGAATTAGGGTTGAGCATCGGTCTCGGACTAGACCGGACCAACCAAGACCAAGACCGATACCGAATTAGCCCAAAAGCCGAGACCGAGGACCGGACCAAATGTGGTCGGTCTGGTCCGGTCACGGTCGATCCGGTACAACAAGGCAAAATAGTCGGTTTGTGGTCCGGTCCGGACTGGACCGACTAAGACCGGATTAACCCAAAAGCCGAGATCGAGGACCGGATCGAATGTGGTCAGTCCAGTTCGGTCAGGTTGTTTGCTCAGCACTACATGAAATGCTTAAACAACCATGTACATTATTGGGCCAAATATACATACATGTGATCTTGTTCATAAGAAAAACATGGAAACTATATCATGTGTATAGTTGACTTCAATTCGACAATTAAATTCTAGCAAGGAAACATGATCACTTGTTTTGTAAATAACTAAATATAATTGCTACACAATAAATTCGAATTATATCCAAGGATAATGAATAAATATAGACAAATAGCTATAAAGGGCACAAGTTGTCTGTGGTGTGTTCAAATTACGACAACATTCTATAATTTTTTATTTAGAAAGGATTAGATTATTCTAATTAGATTGTTTTTGTAATCAGATACATTATTAGTAAGTAGTAGTGATTCATGTAAGAAAACTTGTACGGAGTACTAACTTTCACTGTCTTTCACCTTGTTTCATATAGTTTTGTGGATCTGTATTATGCTCACTAGGTATACAATTTTTGGATGAACAAGGAAATCGTGGGAACGGTTACCGACATACTCTGGTTAAGCTGCATACATATAAGTCAAATACTCATCCTTACGACCTTACACAGTTAACCTGAACGTAAATATTCCGCATGTTCAGAATTTTTCAAAGTTAGATTCATTTGATTAAAAAATCAAACCACACCACAAGCATTGTTCCCTAAGGCAGAGGCAAATTGAGGACATAAGTGTGGAATACATTGTCCCTTTTATTTCCTTAAACAACTTTTATTAAATTGATACATTGCATGTGAGAAATTTGGTTTAGTTTCTTTACAAAAGTCCATTAAGAATTTGACATTTTTTGTTGTTGATACATTCACTTTGACTTGGCTTTACTTCTTTGAAACTTTCTAAGGGCCAAGCTAAATGTATTAAACGACATCACTAGTCGAAGTGCAAATATATCCAATAAAAAACATTCATGATATATGTTGCTTTTTTTTAAAAAAAGAAAAAACGTTCATGATAATATATAGAGCCGAATAAGTGAGATATTTTGGTGAGTAATGAGTTTTAATAATGACTTCATGAAATATTTTGTCATTATGTTTTATGAACATTTTCTTTTAATTGATTCAGCAATCAAATGAGATACTACTCCTCCTTTTTCAAATTATAAGTATATTTTCATTTTACACAAAATTTAAAAAATTTTCAATAACTAATCTATTAACCAATCAAATATCACCTCCCTCTACTAATGCCTCTTTTGATTGGTTAAAATATAAAAGTGGACAAATATTTTGGGACCATTAAAAATAGCAATATGTACTTATAATTTGGGACGGAAGGAGTAACAAAGTTCTTTGTTTTTCTCACAAGATTAAGTGTTCAAACCTTGCTAGTTGTGTGCATTTAGGTGGTCAGAGAAAGGTCGGAAACGATGTCGAGATTAACCCAATGATGCTATGTACATCTGTGTATAAAGACTCACTCTCCTTAAGTAACCTGAACTAGAAAAGACTCGCTCAACCAACTGACTTAGCTCAGTTGGCCACTTGAGTTCCTTCTGGAGCTTGTGGAGGATTTTTACCCAGGTTCGAGTCTCGCAAGTGACAAAGAAAATCCGGATTTTCCTCTTAGTGCGAAGACGCGAGTTCTAGGGGTTTCTCTTCGCGAGTCTCTCCTAGTGGTTCGGGTCTCGGGGCTACCCGTATGGATGGTTTAACTCGGGGGTCGGATTTAAGGTGTGGTGCCGTTTAAAAAAAAAAAGAGAGAGAAAAAAAAAAAAAAAAAAAAAAAAAAAAAAAAAAAAAACTCTGATTTTCATGCTCGGTTTGATGCTGAAGCTTAAAGCCCCAATATCTACCTGGCCCGTTTCCAGCTCATTAGCCCAATCTACTGGGCCTTTTGGATTTGATTATTTGTTTCTTTATTTCCTTGATGAAAATTAAATAGTACGGAGTATTACAATTTTTTTTTATTATTATTTTTTTAATCATATTTTTTTTAGTTTTGAATCTTTCTAGTGTTAAATATAAACTGATTTACGAATTGTTTGGATGTGTTTATATGTATCATATCCATGCTATTTCTATTGTTCACCAAACAATATTCTATTTCGAATTAAGTACGTGCAATGAATATGTATTTTAATCTCTTATAAGATAAGAGATTTTTAAAAGCGGAAAGAAATTGAAAAACCCAATTAAATTCTTGATACACCTAAGTTTATTGTAAAAAAAAGTACATATATATAATAAGTTAGAATAAATGATTAACAAAAAAAAATATATATATTTCAGGTACTCGCCGCCGCAACGCGTGGATACCTGCTAGTTATTATCAGTGTATATGGGTAGAGATTCAATAAGACGAAAATTTATAATGAGAAGAATGAGAAATAACTATAACCACATATCTGAAATGCGCCGACTTAAATTAGATGCATCCCAATTAGTTTTGAAAATGATTTTGAAGAGAAAACGTGCAAAGTAGTATTTGCAACAAATTTGACCCGCAGTGGATGAAAAATATATAAGATTTTCCTAACTTGCTAAAATGCATCTAAGTTTTAGCTAGAAAATATATTATGGTACATCTAAAAGATTAGAGATGCATCTAATTCAAGTTGATGCATCTCTAATATGTGATTATAGTTATTTCTTATCCTTATCATTTTAAGATTTTCTTTTCTCATTTGATCATAAGTGTACTAATTTAATATATTTACATAGAATTATAAATATAAAAAAGAAAGCATGAGTTATCGTGACATGTAAATGATACAAGATTATACATAAACGAATGAATCATGTCATTTCTTTTTATGAGATTAAGTTACGATATCCGTAAAATTATTCTTTTTTTGAACTATTTGAATTTAATAAAGACTCATATTATTCCTGTTTACAATATGAAATTAAAAAAAAAAAAAAAAAAAAAAAAAAAAAAAAAAAAAATGAAAATTTTAAAAATAATACGAATAAAATATATTACGTAAACAAGTACATTTCATGCCTATATTTTGTTAGATTTCTTCTTTTTGCATGTTGATCGATGATTATGACATCCTCATTCGATAACCCCGCGATGCTAGTGGCGAGAAACTTCATTTCTTTCAACTTCATAATTGTCGCGTCATTCACTTTATTATCGTGTACATCTCTTGAGCGGCCTCGCGCAACCTGTTTGAGTCTTAATTTATTTTATTGACATAGGACAAAATGAACTCGCTAAACACGGATATGAAAATGGGAGTAGATATTCACTTTGAGAAAAATCAATAATTTACTTGGGAGCTCGTTTCCACAAAAACCCACCACCATGGACGGACCTACTTGGGAGTCGGGTGTGCCACAGGCTACATCCGATTTTGTGTCACGAAGTGTAAATTTTTTGGAAAATTATCTTTTTGTAGTACGTGCAACCCCTATAATACTTGGTGCTACTTCAGTTTATTCTAAATCTTCTTTATTTTTCAAATTTTAGTACTTATGATCGAAAAATTTTATGCAAAACTTCTTTTAGAAAATGTGTGCAACACCCATTTAAAATTCCTGGGTCCGTCTCTGCCGCCACCACTAGAATTTACCATCACATGAATAACAAAACATTTCTTCCAAACGAGGAAATGCGTTGAAGAAAATGGCAAGAATCTATAAAGAGCGAGAGGATGCAAGTAGTTGCTCCTTCGTTTGTTACTTTGTACATGATTCTACAAATGAAATAAAATTTATAAGTGCATACTTTGAAGTTCCAGGAAGCTTGTTCATTGATGACAAAGTTGAAGGAATACTTAAGGACAAACCCCTTGACCACATTGTAATGCGAAGGAAAAAAAAAAAAAAAAAAAAATGCATTTATGATTTACTCAACACCATAAAAATACGGGCATGGATACACCTACCCACCGGGTAGTTTACCCGGATGAGGTGACACTGATTCATTGGGAGAGAATGAATAATATTCTCATTTTTTCTCCAACAAATCATTAATTGTGTTTTTATTATGTTTTAATTCATAGTTGGTAGACTACCCTATGGGTAGTTTAAGTTTTCTCGAACATGATCACTTGCTTTTTTAAATAACTAAATATAATTGCTACACAATAAATTCGAATTTATATCCAAGGACAATGAATAAATATAGACAAATAGTTATAAAGGGTCACAAGTTGTCTGTGGTGTATTCAAATTACGACAACATTCAATTTTTTTTTTTTTTTTTAGAAAGGATTATATTTTTCATGTAAGAAAACTTGTACTAACTTTCACCTTGTTTCATATAGTTTTGTGGATCTGTGCATCCATCAAACATGACTGAGTGCACACTTTTTTTTTTTTTTTTTTTTTTTTTTTTTTTTTTTTTTTTATTATTATTATTATTATTATTATTATTATTATTATTTTAAATTGTAATATAGAAACACATTTTGATAGACCGGGTGCATTTAAAATTAATTTTAAAAAAAAAATTGATTTTTTTTAATTAACACTAAATCAAAAAAATCCATAAGGGTCCTGGGCACCCGCGGGAATCCTATGGTTCCGTCCCTGCTCATTAGGTATACAATTTTTTGAATGCACAAGAAAATCATCAGAACGGTTACTGGCATACTCTTGTTAAGCCGCATACATATAAGTCAAATACTCATCCTGACGACCTTACACGGTTACACAGTTAACCTGAGCGTAAAGAACCTTTTGTGCTTATTTGAGTAACCAACACCCTAAATATTCCGCATGTTTAGAATTATTAGTGTTATTTGTCTTTTGAATTAGATTCAGTTTCAAAGTTAGATTGAAGTTCAATCTTTGATTAAAAAATAAAACCACACCACAAGCATTGTTCCCTAAGGCAGAGGCAAATTGAGGACATAAGTGTGGAATACATTGTCCCTTTTATTTCCTTAAACCACTTTTATTAAATTGATACATTGCATGTGAGAAATTTGGTTTAGTTTCTTTACAAAAGTCCATTAAGAATTTGACATTTTTGTTTGTTGATACATTCACTTGTTAAATCAAACTTTAGAATTTGACTTATTGGCTTAGTTACTTCTTTGAAACTTTCTAAGGGCATTGTATTAAACGACATCGCTAGTTGAAGTGCAAATATACCCAATAAAAAACGTTCATGACAATAGAGCCGAATAAATAAGATATTTTGGATAGTAATGAGTTTTTCTCACAAGAGATTAAGTGTTCAAACCTCGTTAGTTGTATGCATTTAGGTGATCATAAAAAGGTCGAAAGCGACCTCGAGAATAACCTGATGATGCTACGTACATCTGAGTATAAAGACTCACTCTCCCTAAGTAACCTGAACTAGAAAAGACTCGCTCATTTTTTTTATTTATTATTATTATTATTATTATTATTATTCATGCTTGGTTTGCTGCTGAAGCTTAAAGCCCCAATATCTACCAGGCCCGTTTCCAGTTCATTAACCCAATCTATTGGGCCTCTTGGATTTGTTAACTAGGCAACTAGCTATTATTTGTTTCTTTATTTCCGAAAATTAAATAGTACTCCTTCCGTCTCAAATAAGTGTCCAGCTTTACTTTTCATAGTTAAGTTGGTTCAAGTTTGACCGTATTTATTTTTGCAGGTGTTACATAATATTTGATGCAAAATATATAAATAGATTGGGTTTTAAGTGTATTTTCCATTGGTATAATTTTTCATCAATTATTATATAACATTAAAAAAAATATTTAAAGTCAAAGTTGAACCAGTTTGACTCTGAAAAGTCAAACTGGACACTTATTTTAGGATGGAGGAAGTATTACATAAATATCATTTTTTATCATTTTTTTTTTTTTTTTTTTTTTTTTTTTTTTGTATCTTTCCTGTGTTAAATATAAACTGATTTATGAATTGTTGGATGTGTTTATATGTACCATATCCATGCAATTCTATTGTTCACCAATCAATATTCTATTTACGTAGAATGAATGTATTAGATTTAATCTCTTATTATACAAGAGATTACATGTATTAGATTTAATCTTATTATATAAAAGATTTTAAAAAGTGAAAGAAGATTGAAAACTCAATTGAATCAATGAGAGTTTATCATTCTGCTTACGTATCAAAATTGAGCATTCCTATTGACCATTCATTCTACTTTGTATCTTATAAAAAATACAACATATATGTTGTTGATATTATTTATAAATATTATTATCAGTATATATATATATATATATATATATATATATATATATATATATATATATATATATATATATATATATATACTAATTTAACATATTTACATAGAATTATAAATATAAATAAGTTATTGTGACATGTAAATGATACACAAGATTATTTATTCCTCTTTATGAGATTAAGTAAGAATATTCAAAAAAGTATTATTTTTTTTTAACTATTTGAATTTAATAAAGACTCGTTATTTCTGTTTACAATATAAAATTAAAAAAATAGAAAAACAAACAATTTTTAAGAAGAATACGAAAAAAAAAATACATTACGTTAACAACTACATTTCATGTCTATATTTTGTCAGATTTCTTCTTTTTACATGTTGATCGATGATTATGACATCCTCATTCGATAACCCCGCGATGCTAATGGCGAGAAACTTCATTTCTTCCAACTTCATGATTGTTGCCTTTCTAAATAATAATAATAATAATAATAATAATAATAAAGAAAAAAAAAACGTTCATGACAATAGAGCGGAATAAGTGACATATTTTGGTGAGTAATGAGTTTTAATAATGACTTCATGAAATATTTTGTCATTATGTTTATGAAGATTTTCTTTTAATTGATTCAGCAACCAAATGACATAGTAACAAAGTTCTTTTTTTTTTGCCTACAAGAGATTAAATGTTCAACCTCGTTAGCTATATGCGTTTAGGTGGTCAAAGAAAGGTCAGAAACGATCTTGAGATTAACCCGATGATGCTACGTACATATAAGTATAAAGACTCACTCTCCTTAATTTTGTTCATGCTCGGTTTGCTGCTGAAGCTTAAGGGCTAAGGCCTCAATATCTACCAGGCCCATTTCCAGCTCACTAGCCCAAACTACTGGGCTTCTTGGATTTGTTAACTGGCTATTATTTGTTTCTTTATTTCCTTGGTGAAAATTGAATAGTATTACAAAAATATATATATTTTTTTTTATCATATTTTCTTTTAGTTTTGAATCTATGAATTGTTGGATGTGTTTATATGAATATATCCATGCTATTTCTACCGTTCACCAAACAATATTCTATTTCGATTTAAGTACGTGCAATGAATATGTTAGATTTTAATCTCTTATATGATAAGAGATTTTCAAAAAGAAAAAAAAAAAAATTGAAAACCCAATTAAACCAACGGGAGTCATCATTCTATCTACGTGACAAAGTTGAGCATTTCTATTTGCCATTCACTTTACTTTATATTTTTGAAAAAAAAAATACAACTTATATGTTATTGTTATTTATAAATTTTATTATCAGTATATATATTAACTTAATATATATGCACAAATTATAAATAAAAAACATAAGTTAGTATGACATGTAAATAAATGAATAAAATTATAGAAAAACAAATGACTCATATTATTTCTCTTTACAATACGAAATTAAAAAAAAAAAAAAAAAAAAAAAAAAAAAAAAAAAAAAAAAAGAAAAAGAGATTGTTAAAAAAATTACAATAAATATATATTACGTAAAAGACCACACTTCATATCTATATTTTGTCGGATTTCTTCTTTATTTTTGCATGTGGATGATTATGGCATCCTCATCCGATGACCCAGCGGTGCTACTTGCTAGTGATGAGAAACTTTATTTCCCTAAACTTCATGATTGTCGCGTCCTTTGGTTTAGTCATCGTGTACACCTCTTAAGCGGTCTCCAGTTTTGAGACTTAATTTATTTTTATTGACATAGGACAAAATAAACTCGTTGGACATGGATATCACTATTGGAGTAGAATTTCACCTCGAGAAAATCAATAATTTACTAGAGGAGCTCCTTTAAAAAAAACCCACCGGTTTGTGTAGAAACAACTGAAAAAGTGCCAAGATTCCATAAAGAGCGAGAGGATGTAAGTAGTTGCTCATTCGCTTGTTACTTTGTACATGATTCTACAAATGAAATAAAACTTATAAGTGCATATTTGATGTTCCGAGAAGCTTGTGCATTAATGAGAAAGCTGAAGGAATGCCATTAATCAAGGACAAAGCCCTTGACGACATGGTAATGCATCAAATAAAGAAAAAACATGCATTTATCATATACTAAACACCGTTAAACGTCTAACATCCCACAAGTATTTTATAAATCCAAACACACAAAATCTGTTAAAGTTTTAAAAAGATATATCCATTTTTAACACGTTACAGTCATATTTCACACAAACAACATATATCAAGAACAATTCATAGATCTTTTTATACTTCTCAAGTAATATTTTAAATGAAACATAAAGACTTTGAAGACAATAATATTAAAAGATGAAATGAAACTAAAATGAGGCAATTTTACCTTTATATTCCGAGACCACCTATTCCAATAGCAAGAAATTATATTTATTTGTTTGTTCGTCAAAGAATAGAAGCAGAAACAATTTATGATCTTCACCAACGATCTTCATCAGTGCCACAAGAAGTAACTTGGTATACTTGTGTTTATGCGGTTTAATAAAGAGATAAGGTAATGACAAGAATGAATTTTATGAGTAGGTATATATATATGCCCTTTGGTGAACATTAATGTTGTTGTTGGTTTATCAGTTGGTGGGATTAAATGTGCATTTCGTAAAGTCGCTATCTATGGATAAGAATGGTACAAGATCACATATTGTGACGTTATCTATAAATTATGAAACATGTGGGTTTCTAAATATGGAGGTGGATGGGGAGTTTGATGTTTAGATTTAATGTATATATGTGGCTTTTGATGATAGTTGTGTGGGATAGTTATTGTACTACTTTAATGCAGACTTTCACTTAGACTGATACCAAGGAACCACTATATTCACCTTACAACACATCTTTCTCTCTCTCCATTCACTTCACCTCACACCCACTTACTTATTTGTGGACAAGGTACCTTAACTCCCATTTTTTTAATACTTAAAAAATTAAAAATGTCAACGTAAAAATATAAAAAGTAAACGTTCAAAGTTAAAAACGTAAACATACGAAATAGAAACTTTTATTCATAAATTAAAAATATTACATAGACTTCGAATATTTAAAATCTAACATTTAAAACTGAAATTGCATATTACAAGAAAAGTGTTCAACCAAATCGGCATGAAGGTTTTGATGCGCTTGATGTACCTCATCATTTTTCGCATTTGTTCATCGGATCGTATGGGGTCCTTCGGTTGATGTCCTTTATCCTGGTACCATTCGAGAGATATCGTTTTTCTTAACCATATTATGTAAAATGATGCACGTATACATCGTTTTCATTATTCTATCTTTTTTCAGCGCTTTTGTGGGATTGGCAAGTATCGCCCATTTCTTCTTCAGAACACCAAACGCTCGTTCCTTATCTTTCCTTGCCGATTCCTGCATTTTCTTATACCTTATTCTCTTGTGGTTATCATCTGATGGTTCTTGAATCGTCTTAATGAGTGTTGCCAATTCCGGAGATATTCCGTCAACAAGATAGTAACCATAGGTAAGTTACCCCGTTAGCAACAAATGAAATCTCCGGTGCTATTCCTTGTTTAAGATCGTTAAATAAAGAGGATTGATCAAGAACGTTGATGTTGTTGTTCGACCCAAAAATACCAAAGAAAGCGTGCCATATCCATAAGTCTTGAGACGCAACAACTTCTAGCAAAATGAACGGATTCGGACCATGATCACGTCTGACATATTGCCCTTTGTGTCCATTCGGACAACCAAACCTCTCCCAATCTGTACATTCAAGGCTTCCTATCATCCCCAGAAACCCGTGCGTTTCTTCGTGATGTTGATAAAGCTTTACGACATCACTCATAGTGGGTTTCCTCAAATACTCTGGACCAAAAATTTCCATAACAGAATTACAAAAATAATCAAGAGATCGACGAGAAGTTTTGTCACTATCTGCAGATATTTCTCTAAAGCATCAGGAACCGCGCCATATGCCAATTGACGAATTGCAGAGGTGCACTTCATCAACGCTGAAATGCCTTCTTTTCCGGTACAATCAATATTACCACTAAAAAATGACAATGAATAGTTACCTCCCGAACTATCCAGTTGAAAAGATTGCGACTCATTCGAAACCTTTTCCGGAACCTATATTCATCGTACAGTGGGTTCTAAGAAAAATAAGCTTCGACTAAACGGTCATGTGCACCATAATGGTCTCGGTTAATGCGTTTATCACCGGGCAATTTGGTTCTCATCTATCTTTAATAAACGACATCGCTCTTGCAATAAAATTCATGTTCCGACTTCCAATTTCTTGTTCTTCTTCTGAATCGGTGACCATAATCATATCGAAATTCTTGGAATTCGATATATGTTTTTTGAATGAGATATGAGAAGTTGTGTATAAAATTGTTAAAGTTTTGGGGTATTTATTAGTAATATATATATATATATATATATATATATATATATATATATATATATATATATATATATATATATATATATAGGGAAAATGTTAGCTACAATTAATTGTAGCTAGTTGGCTACATTTCCTTTGAAAAAAAAGGTGGGGACAGGGGGAAAATATGTGTCAGGGTCTAACCGCAGGGACTGAACTGTACATTATTAAAAGTTTTTTCAAAGGAATTGTAGCCAACTAGCTACAATTAATTGTAGCTAACATTTTCCCACATATGTATATATATATATATATATATATATATATATATATATATATATATATATATATATATATATATATATTTTCAGAACCCTGTTAAGTGCGGGAACTGCGAGAACTCTAATTTTGCATTAGAAAACACGCATGTTCATATAAAAATGTTTGTTTCTTACATACACCTTAATAAACATAATACATGTTTATATAAAAACCTGTTAAGTGCAATAGATCAATGCAAAATGGTTTTATTTTTAGAACCCTGTTAAATGCGGGAACTGTGAGAACTCCAATTATGCATTAGAAAACATGCATGTTTTTTTACATACACCTTAATACGCAGGCATGTGAATGTAAGAAAACATACATGTTTTATTAGAACATGCATGTTTTCTAATGCAAAATTGGAGTTCTCGCAGTTCCCGCACTTAACAGGGTTATGAAAATAAAGCTCCACTATATATATATATATATATATATATATATATATATATATATATATATATATATATATATATATATATATATATATATATATATTATTTATTAATGCATGCAACGGATATATTCCATCATGGAGCCCACGATAATTGCAAATCAAACTAGGTGAACCGGTCACATTAGTTTCCCTCGAATCTTGCAACTCGCGCATGAAGTGGTACATTGGACAAGGTGATGGCGCGTGAATTGGAAGTCACCAAATGCATTCTCACACCTTTGCCTTCTAGTCTTTATGTTCAAGCTTGTTGATATTGAAAAGCCAATTAATAGTAGGGCTTCAAGAAATGAAAATGAATCAAAATTGATGAGAACTTAGTAATTATATATTAAAAGGAAAAAGTAACGTGTTCACAAATACTTAGCTATTGTTACACATATATAAGTATGGGTGTTTGTGATTGCTTGCTTTTCTTACTTTCAGCTTATTATAAATTAGAAGCAGTTCCGGCATCCATAATAAGAGTTTTATATTTAGTTGAAGCCCTAAGTTTAAATTTAGTTGGGTAGGTTGGATTCAAAATCCTTTAGTTTCTATTGCCTCTATGTAATCTTTTCTAGCTTTTGCTAGTTTTTTTTATAAAATTCCGCCGATCCAAAAAAATAATAATAATAATAATAAGAAAAAAGAGTTTTATAAAGAGGAAAATGATTAATATCCCTACAACATGTTTCTATTTACCCTTCTATATTTAGTATGATGACAAGAGTTAAAATCAATGAGGGAGATCAAAAGAGATAGATAGTGGATTACACTTGTCAATTTTTATATGGAGTAGTTGTTAAAGTTGTGGATAAATATTAATACGTATATGTCTAGAATCGAACTCGAGACCACGGGATTGCACACTTTACGTATGAGAATTAAAGTTTAATAATTTAATATAAAAAGTTATATTTAATTGTTAATTACACAAAACAAATAAAGAATGTTAGTAATTGGCGAAAATTGACTAACATACAAAGATAAGGACCATGGATAAAAAATGGAGAACCCTAAACTTGTTCCCTAAGTTTTGTATCCTATAAAAGCAAAGTCAAGGATTTTAATTGTATGGCTCTTGTACACGTTAAATTGAAACCCTGATTTTCTCTTTGTTTTTATTTCGACATCATCACAGATAGCATGCATGATTATATCAATGCATGTGCATGGGAATATATTATAGTTTTCTCATCTTTATTTTTCTGTGATCTACTACTACAATAACACAAATGGGTTTCGGTGTTTTTGTTTTCTTTTAAGTCGATTAATTTGTTTTTTATTAAAACAAATATTGTTTTTTGTATACTTTAACTAGCATTAACTTTAATTCATTATTAGTACGTGTGTACAAGAACGTGGTACAATCACATTATTGATTGTATCTTGGATCGATTAACAAAATGGTAAGGCGTTAATCAATAGATCCCTAATTCATATAAACCCTAATTAGGGTTCATCCAAGAATTCAAGATTACATACGGTACGTTCCTATTTATGTTTTTTGTTAATAATTATATGTTATACTTGATCCATAGCTTCCGCATACGTGTATACTTTGATTATTGTTTAATTATATGATTGTCATGTTATTTAAATTCTAACAGTGGTATCAGAGCCAGGTTTAACATGTAATTAATTACTTAAACATAATAAAAATTGTATCTTTAATAGTTTTAGATACATGTTTTGGATCTAGGGTTTTTCTTTAATTTTTTTTTAAATTTACGAAACCCTAACCCTAATTTTGGGGGAGGGGTCGTATTTTTCCATGAACCCTAATTAGGGCTTGTGGTTTAAATTAATTAAATTGTAATTAATTAGAAACTCTAGGTCATTAACCGGTTAATTGAACGTATCTATGTGACCTAATTGGTAATTGTTATGCTTTGATCCGTGACGAAACATGCATGTTAGTCATGGGTAATTTATTGTTTATTAATTGTTAAGTTTTTTTCACATGTTTAGATAGATCTAATATTGGGGAAGACCCCATAATTATTAAAATCAATTATGTGCCATGTGGTATGTGATTAGCTTTGGCCTACGCAATTGACTTGTCAATGTATGTGGCTCACTTCCATTAAGAGGTGAAGGCCCTAGTTAATTATATGCATATAAAAACCTAGAATTGATTTTGTTATGATATTTTCTAAAAAGATTGCATGTGGCTAATTGTTTCACCTTTATAATTGTTATGCTATTAGTTTTTTTGATTTGTCTTTATTACTTGTTTAATTGTTTAATTGTTGGACACGTTTGTAAGCAATAAAAGGGTAATTTTTATAAAGAAAAATTAAATTGGACTAATAACGGTGAAACAAAAGTGATAAAGTAAGAATCTTGCAAGGTCTTATGTGCCGCTAGTGGTCCGATTCGCACGGTAATCAGCTCCCAGGCGAGACTAGCAAGATCTAAACTTTGTTACTTAATTTTAAGACTAAAGTTGTAAATTTTTTTTATAGATTGACGTTTTTGAACAAGAATTGTGGTAAAAGTAATGATTTTTAGACAAATTCATAATAGTGGATTGAAGGTTTTGAAAAGAGCCTAGAGTCTACCTTGGTTTCCACGCCTATGAGATTGTTTAAAGAAAATTACCTATATCACTATTCTATGTGCAATATCATCTTAAGGGTAATTTACCTCAATTCCACTTTGGTGGATGATAATTGAAGGTACTTCTTTAATTGGTGAACCCAATACCTCTATAAAAAACTTTTGACTTTATCTTGCTTAAAATTGGATATATAAAAATTGTTTTGAAAACTTATGCTATAAAGATGAGTGCATGCATCTTTATACATGTTTTGATTTACACATCAAAAACTAAATACCCTAAAATTTAAGTTACACGCCATCTAACTATAAGAAACACTTGAAGCTAATTTTTGGGCATGCGTGAGACCTAGACCAAAATGAATGACAAGGTAAATTTCCGAGTGTGCGTGAGACCACACATGGAGAATTTGCAGTTTTTAAGTTAGACGACTTAATTAAGTTGATGCGTGAGACCTAGAACTTAAGGCATGAGATGAGATGAAACATGCTTACATGACAAATTGATGAATCAATTTGATGTAAATCCCATAATGATCTAGGAATTGGAAAATTGTTTGCCAATTATTGTACGACAGATTACCATCTTTTATACTTTCACCACTAGCAGATCAACTGATGTGGTGAAATCTATGTAAAGTTGGATCCTAGATTTTCAAGAAAATATGTTGGTTATATGAATATATCCTTGGGTATTATATTTTCTTGGAAATATAAATTATCGAAAATACTAAAATTGAATTTTGTAAATTCTTTAAATGTATTAATGCAACATTAAAACTGTAAACGTAAGTTATTCTTTTAATTGATCTACACCCATTTGGGTTTTTGGTTAGAGTCAATTTTACTAAAAAATAAATCTAGTCTTCTTTCCATAAGGAGAAGTGTGAGACTTAATCCTATTCCTTTTCATGAATGAGAAAGGTATAATAGGAAAATTAGAATTGTCTAAATTCTAAATACATAACTCATAGCAAACTTTAATAGTTATGATTATTTGCACTTTATGAGTTATTTAATTAGAATCTAGACTTGTTACTGCAAAATGGTAAAAGACAATAAGATTATTTATCTAGTTGTTTTAATTTGACCATTGAAAGATACTACATACAATTGTTGGAATGATAGATCTCTTTAGGAAGAAATTGCATGCCCAATTTTCAAGTTAAAAGTTTACAATGTGATGAATCACATTTACGTAGTATAATACATTCTTTTAGAACCTATATATAATTGTTGTAATGGTTTTCTTAAAATATGTAGGAAAGTAAATAGTACACTATTTCCTTTCACTTGATTAATGAAACATTTACAATGTTGTCAAATTCAGTGGGAGTATTATGTGTGTATTACTGAATAAGGAATTATAGTAATAATCTCTAATTCAGTGGGAGTCACAAGGATTGTTATCTTAGTGGTACTCTACTTTATCTTTGAATATATCTCAAGATAATTACTTTCCAAATATAGATACTAATATTTTCAAGGATAGTCATGTACGTTTCCTTGATTGATTGAGTAAACTCTATATCTACTAAGTTATGTTAATGACACAAATCATATTGTTCACATTAACAAACGCATGCGTGTTGTTTATGTCGTACATGTTGTTGTTCCATGCACAAGTGGGAGAAATCTACATTGTGTGCAAGGTACAACACATAAGAATATGATTTAATAGATTCTCTTAACTGCAAAGTAAGATACTATAGTTCTAATATGATTAATATACATCTAATCTAAGAAATACTTGGTGTTGAAATTTAGTAAACGTGAGACACAGGCTAAATATTAACAACCATGTGAATTTCCATGTATGCGTGAGACCAACATGGATAATTTACAGTTTCTAAATTAGACATCTATTAGAACATGTGTCAATAACGATACTACTTCAACTTTAACATTTATGTATTATAAGAATGACATAAATGCATGAAGTAATATAATACTATTTCAATAATTATGTATTCTTAGAATGACATAAATAAATGAAGTAGTGTGTTAACTTGAAAATATTATTGGAACCAAATGATGGTGTTCATGATTACTTTAATTATACAAGTTTATACTTTATTGTATAGTTATAAACATGAAGTCTTTTAAGTATTACAAGACTTATAATAAAGTTAGACGTTAGCTTGTTATGGTCTTTTAATTAAGACATCTACAAGAAGTCATTGAGTTGATCAATGATTTATAACGTTTAGTGGGATTATAACAGTTTATGTCTTCTTTCTAAGACATGAACATGAAGTGACTTTATTAATAAGTACTTGGGTTATAAAGCATGTAATTGGCTTGAAAATACTATTATACCATTAAGTTGATTTAGTTGGTAAATAAACAGGCTAAAAGATATATGGTTATCTTAGATATTGTTAGATTGTCTTACAATATGAGTTCTAATGAAATACTAGATTATAGTATGTTCAGTTAGGAAATCAAACTCTTGTTGTAGTGTTTGGTTCAAGATAACTTCATATTCTTTTCTTCCAAAAGTTATCAAGGTTAGAAAATTGAGTATGGATTGAATATACTCAATTAGACTCCTAGAAGATTAATAAGACGTTATTGAATTATGAAATGTGATGAATCACATTAAGTCTTAAATTGGAGTTCTGAATTTGTTAAGCCACTTATAAGTAGGTTGTTAACAAAAGAATGTCAGGAACTGTCAATATGTATTTGAAATATCCCATAAAGAGAATATTGTATTGTCACTTTAATTGCTAAGTATTCATATTTTATATAATACTAAAGGCAAGTGGGAGTATTTTATCTTGAAAAGATAGAATAACAAGATACATAATCTTCTAAAATCACACTAGTGAAAATCATGATGAGGCTTAACATGTAAATGATAAACCTCAAGATGATCGAATTCTAATTCATAGATCAACTTGGATATCTCAGATATTTAATTAATATGCTGAAGATTATATGATGTAGTATTACCAAGAATAATGAATTGGGTAAATTACTCATATTATGAATGTAATAGATGCTGTTCATAAAGATATTCAAATTTAAAATTTGGTTTATCTTAATTCTTAATTGTTAGAGAATGAAGATGAGTTTATTCAAAGATAATGTAACCTTAGTGGGTTAAATCTTTGAGTAGAAATCATATGAACAAAATTGTACACCTATTTTAATGCATGTCTTATGACAAGATTATTAATCATATTTAAGCAATTAACTATGATTGAATACTCTTTCCTAAGCATATTAAAGATACAAAGATGGTAATTGTCTTATTTATATGAATATGAAATTTGACAATGAATATCAAAAACTCTTCCTTGAATGATTACTTGAGCGAGGACGATAAGTAATCAAAAAGAGATTATGAATTCAAGCAAATCTTCGGAAGTGTACAAAGTGCAATAATCCATGAATGGATAAATGCATGCATCTAGGAGATTACTCTTATATTTAATTAATAAATCAATGTTTTGATTTATAATTGAAATAAGATAATTTCTAAGTATTTCGGAAAGCTAGTGGGAGTATTATGTTTGATTTACTAAATCATATATGTTGTAAAGTAACATTCCACATAAGTAAAATGTTAGACTTAGTTTGGAACAAAACTTTACTTTAAAAGGTTTAGAAAATAAAACTTATGACCTTGGAACTATAGTTTATTATTTAATAAACATATGCGGTAAATAAATTCTAATAGAACATAATATATCATTTAGAAAATAGATATATATATTATGAAAAGATAGAACATGAATATAAATCTAAGTATGACTGAAGGATTTTCATGTGCATCATATTATTGTTACATCATGCTTAAATGCTTAATGATTTAACAATATTTGATATCTTGTGTAATGAATATTCTAAAGAAATATGTTTGACCTTAGAATAATGATCCTTAAACCTGGAATAGCTCCTAAAAATTACACAATGGATATTAAGTTTACGGAATTTTAAAGAGCATATTGTGCTTTATATACAATGATGCTGGTTTAATTGAGATGACACTCAATAACTAGTCATGGAAGGATTTTATCCTTAGCTATGTGAACTAGTTGTGCTCAACTAAGAGCATAGTTGCATTATACATTAAATAATTAGAATACTTAAACTTTAAAAGGTTTGAAAGTTTAATTGTCATAAGTTGGTGATTGAGGATATCACACCATTTATGAAAAATTATGTGGCTATATCAAAAAAAAAAAAAAAAAAAAAAAAAAAAAAAAAAAAAAAAAAAAAGTTAGATATACACATACAAGAATTTCGCTTATTGAATTCTTGAAATAAGTATTTTCAAAATTATGATAGATCAAAGTTAGTTGAATAATGCCTTGTCAACAAGTATGATTATTATTACTTGAGGCATAATTGTCAACAAGTCATTACTTGAGACAAAATTCATTAACTAGAATTATCATGCATTGATCTATTTAGTATTTGGATAAAGGACATTAAGCAATTATTATTTATAATGAATTAAAGTACTTAGTACGTTTGTTTTCATTAATAATAAATTGTGTCCTATATTTGCATGTTTAAATCCGTGAATAACTTATGTTATTCTAAATTGTCCATTGTCGATTAATTATATGGGAATATCATTAAACTAAGACAAATCTGAGTATTGGTTAAGAATATACTTGAAAGTATATTGATGTGTTGACATACCAATTTCACATGATATTCAATGAATTGAATATAGGACTTATCCCAACTGCATGATTTTACTTTGTGGATCTTGTCAGTAAGTAAATCATGAATTTGTTATCCTCAAACTTGAGATACCAGATAAGTGTCATGGATGTAGTGCATTTCTATGAAGCAATCTACCGCTCACCGTAATAGGGAGTTATAAGGATTATTTTCAGAAGTGTTGCAAAGTTCATGGGTTATTCTTGTAGTCAAGAAAGAATTTGTTCCTTCAAATTTGTTTTGAAGTTTAATACTGCTGGGCCCCTCGTAGGGTTGACAAGATGTTTGCGTGCGCACGCCCAAATTCTATCTGGAATACGTTCAGATGTTTTGGTAATCTTGATCAATCATAAACAACGAGAAATAGAAATTGTTAATTAAAGAATAACTGAGATCCATATCTTTATTAACGTGGTATTAGAAACAAAAGGATAATAATAATGATGAATCATTAAAGGTTTTTCCAGGAGACCTACCTTGAGTTGATCTAGGGGCATTGGCGTGTTGCTAGACGCTAACCAATGTCATTATACTATTATTAGTTATCCAAGTGGGAGCTGTTAGAGTTGTGGATAAATATTAATACGTATATGTCTAGAATCGAACTCGAGACCACGGGATTGCATATTTTACGTATGAGAATTAAAGTTTAATAATTTAATATAAAAAGTTATATTTAATTATTAATTACACAAAACAAATAAAGAATATTAGTAATTGGCGAAAATTGACTAACATACAAAGATAAGGACCATGGATAAAAAATGGAGAACCTTAAACTTGTTCTCTAAGTTTTGTATCCTATAAAAGCAAAGTCAAGGATTTTAATTGTATGGCTCTTGTACACGTTAAATTGAAACCTTGATTTTCTCTTTGTTTTTTTTTTCGACATCATCACAGATAGCATGCATGATTATATCAATGCATGTGCATGGGAATATATTATAGTTTTCTCATCTTTGTTTTTCTTTGAGCTACTACTACAATAACACAAATGGGTTTCGGTGGTTTTGTTTTCTTTTAAGTCGATTAATTTGTTTTTTATTAAAACAAATATTGTTTTGTGTATACTTTAATTAGCATTAACTTTAATTCATTATTAGTACGTGTGTACAAGAACGTAGTACAATTACATTATTGATTATATCTTGGATCGATTAACAAAACGGTAATAGGTTAGTCAATAGATCCCTAATTCATATAAACCCTAATTAGGGTTCATCCAAGAATTCAAGATTGCATACGGTACGTTCCTATTTATGTTTTTTGTTAATAATTATATTTTATACTTGATCCATAGCTTCTGCATACGTGTATACTTTGATTATTGTTTAATTATATGCTTGTCATGTTATTTAAATTCTAACAGTATTAAGATAATAAGGGAGATATAGTAGTAATGAATAGCAAAAGTTTATAAGTTGAGTCATCATACTTGATGGAGCCATATAATAACATGGAACGGAAGAGGTCTAGGTTAAAAACTTTTTATAGTAACTAAATATATGAGTTTGTTAAATGTGTTTTTTATAATTATAGAATAGATGATCAAATTATCGTATAAGCCAACATGTACATTATTAGGCCAAATATACATACATGTGATCTTGTTCATAAGATAAACATGGAAACTGTATCATGTGTATTCGACAATTAAATTCTAGCAAGGAAACATGATCACTTCTTTTGTAAATCTATTTTATCTAATAAAATAAGCTTTTGTACAAGTTCTCTTAAGCACGGAGCATTAAAAATTCGTTTAATGCTATGATGTGGACTTCCTAATTTAGCACCAATGTACAATACCCATTATGCATTTCCTTCACCCGTTTTTTATTTTTGTAAACCATTAAAGACCATTTAATATTTTAGAGTGTTTCTCCTAAAAAAATATACGCTCCTCCATCATCCCCATTCAAAGTGATACGCTCCTCTTTGATTACAAATTGATATCTTTCTTCCTCTATACAATTCAGTTCAATTCTTTAATTCGACAATTAATGTCAAACGATTCAAAAAACCCTACAAAAGTACCTTCGATTTGTTCTCTCTGTCTATGATTCACTCAGTAACATCACAAATTAATTTTTACACAAATACGTTCTTCATTCAGGTTCGTTTTATGATGTATTTTGATTGTAAATTATACTGGTCTTGAGGTGTTTATGCATAAGCACATTAAATATTCGATTAAATATTTGTGATATATGAACCATGGTAGTTTTTAACCCAGGATTTAATTTTATGTTTTGATGATTAAGGTGTTTTGGTGGTTTGTTACATTCATGTCAAACGATTCTCAGTTGTAATTGACCAGCTCTTTAGTTTCTCAAACTTCTTCACAGGTTCGCATCCATAAGAGTAAACATTTATTTTGAATATGATAACTAATTCTATTTTTTTATTATTATATCATTTGATTTGCAGGAACCATTGAATCAACTTTTCAGGATTATCATCAATAATGTCGGTAAGTTTTAATTATATTGAATCGATTTGGTTTGTATTATTGCTGATTTGTTTTATGTTTATGATGTAAACCCAATAATTCATGATTTATTTTATTGCATGACTTTGATGATTCATATATACCAACCATTCATCAGTTCATGATTAAGGTAATTTTTATTTATTTTATATAGTTAATTAATTGATTGAACATATGAATAGGTGAATGAGTATGATTCATTAATGTTCTTTGTTCTTAGGTTTGCGATGTTTGTTACAAAAGAACAAAAAGGTATACGGACTGGGTTATATACATATGTCTGTATGTTACTGATTTGATGTGAAAAAACACATGATTCTGGTATGCGAAACATGACATCTTATTGTAAGGAGTGATTTTTACAGCTTCAGGGTTGCTCTTAATTAAAATGCTAATTAATAATTATTTCAAGCAGGGTGGAACAATGGTGTCTTATGGCGGTATCACTAAGGAGCCTGTAACTGTAGGTGAGCAGCTAAAAAGGACACATGTAGTGTATTGTTAATGCATAAATGTGTGTGTGTAGATGGGATTACTTTCACAAATCCGTTTGTAATATTGACTGAGATGATTGGTTAGGCGTAAGCTAAATAGAGAATGACATTTAAAAAAAGATGATTTTAAATGTAAATTGAATTAGCTTTTGGTTATGATTATTCTGTTTTGATTCTTTTAACCAGGAAGTTTAGTTGATCCTCAGGTTGAAGCTTCAATGGTTAAAATCGCAACGTTGTAGAATGGGAGAGGTAAGACGTTTTTTAAATTATAGCAAAGTTGCATAATATACTCATTACCAAGCCATTTGATGTTGGGGTTGTGTTTAATTCCGTGGGTTCAAAACAATTAGATTTTCTAATAAGTTTGTTAGATGGGTTGAGTTTGATTATGGGATTCGTGTTTTTGTGGTTTAGATAAGTGGTGTTGACCATTCATGTACTGAAAAGATGCTAAAAAGAAATTTGCTTCACATTCAAATTTTTTCTAATAATTTTGTTAGTTGGGTTGAATTTGATTATGGGGTACAGATGTGTTGGATAAGTGCGTTGGTTCAGTTAATCCGTTCAGTAAGTGGGTACAGATAATTATTGGCAAAATGTAATGGTAAGACGCTGATAAACATGTATTGGGTGTTTGGAATAGCTTTCTTATGAGGTTATCGGCTTTATTCTTAAAACAAAAAAAGTACAAGTGTCTTTACCTTACGAACCGCAAGCACTTAAAAGCTTATTTTAAGAAGATAACTACTCTTAATAAGCAATTCCAAACGCTCCCTTATGTTGCTTTCCTTTCCTCATTTTGTATTCTTTCTTTTTATTTTATTTTATTTTTATAATTATTATTTATTTGTTTCTTTTTTTTCTTTTGTGCAGATGTGAATTCTATGTTTCGGGTAATGGGAACACGTTCTAACTTGCATCACTTACAATGTATGCAGGTAGTCACAAGGAACAGATGTGCAAAGCCTACTACAGATGGCTCGGGTGCTGCTGAACAGTAGCAGTTTTAAAGTTTTTGCCAAGGTAAATATGACCCTCAAAGCTTTGTTTTTGTCTTCCCAAACACCGTTAGTCCCTCACTATATTGTAGAAATCTGTACCAAAGTTATCTTTACTTGAATCTAAGAAATTGCCATTGGCATGAACTGAGACTTTGAGATCATGTTTATATAATGCACAAGTCAATTATATTTCATAATTTTTTGCTATGAACCTACTGATAATCGTAAAATGTTGCCAATTGTCTTTCCAGGACGTCCTTTGATTTCATTATTTTAAGTATTCAATGTTAAAATCACAAATCTATATATGTGATGTGTCACAATGCTTACATCCTCTCTATGCAGAGTGGAAGAACAAGAGTAGGGATACAAATATACAAGCGGGGTACATGTGCAATAGAAGGGGTTCAGATTGACCAACCGCAACATTGTTTCATGCGTGCCATGTGCAGCGAATGCCAGCGAAACCAATCGCATGAGGATATTTGACAATCAAGTTCAAGGTAAATGCGATTTGTCGTCTGCCTTATTATGTTGTTTTCAAAATATGGTGTTTTTACCTATTAGAGCATTCATTTGCTTTTTCCATTTTTGAATCACAAGAATTGTATACTAATACTATCTCCGTCCTAATTTATTTGTCCACTTTTAATTTTCAAAGTCTTTGTTTGTCAAATTTGACCTTGAATATATTTGTTTGTGTTATTTAATATTTGATGCAAAATATATGAATAGATTGAGTTTTAAGTGTATTTTTAATTTGTATAATTTTCATCAAGTATTATATAACACAAATAAGAATATTTACGGTCAAAGTTGACAAATAAAGACTCAAAAAGTCAAAACTGGACAAATAAATTGGGACGGAGGGAGTATATAGAATGGTTTTGTAGTCTATAGAATTGTATACTGATATATGGAATGGTTTTGTAGTCTATATGTATACTGATATTTTCATTAAGTTGCTTAATTATAGCGTATGAATTTGAGCTCATAAGGTTTTTTTAGTGTTTGGATTAGCTTATAACGTATAAGCTCATAAGCTATGGTAAAATGACCAATAAGGGGTGTTTAGCCTTTTTTTGGCTTTATTCACTTTAGAGAACAAAATAAGCCCATTTTTGTCTGTTTCAGATATGTGAGTGTCTTAATGCACCTATTTTTATCTGTTCCACCTCCCTTACATTGCTTTCGTTTCCTCATTTTGTATTCTTTCTTTTTATTGTTTTTATTTTTATAATTATTATAATTTTTTTTCTTTTTTTTTTCTTTTGTGCAGATGTGAATTCTATGTTTTGGGTAATGGGAACACGTTCTAACTTGCATCACTTACAATGTATGCAGGTAGTTACAAGGAATAGATGTGTAAAGCCTACCATAAATGGCTCGGGTGCTGGTGAACGGTAGCAGTTATAAAGTTTTTGCCAAGGTAAATATGACCCTCAAAGCTTTGTTTTTGTCTTCCCAAACACCGTTAGTCCCTCACTATATTGTAGACATCTGTACCAAAGTTATCTTTACTTGAATCTAAGAAATTTCCATTGGCATGAACTGAGACTTTGAGATCATGTTTATATAATGCACAAGTCAATTATATTGTATTGGTTTTTGCTGATATTTCAAAATTCAATATTGTGGGATATAGACATGTTGACCAAAAGTTCTTAGGAACAGCGAGTATTTCCAGAATTGACCAAAAGTTACTTGAATCTAAGAAATTGCCATATGCATTCATCATGGTGGTAGAGTTGTAACTTCGAATTTCTATATATCTACTACGCAAGTCCTTTTTTATTTTTTCTCATGTTCTCAATTCGGTGTGCATGCCATGGACGTTGGGTTTAAGCCTCGATAGACGCTCACACACATCTTTTGGAGACCCCAAGCTTCGACTTTTGTTACTTTATTTGTAACAAAAGTATTTGCTTATTGCATAATGGACGCATTGTCACATTCTTTATTTCATATGTTAAATGAAACATGGTTACGTTATCAAGTTTCTTATCATCTCATTTATCTACTTCTTTAAAATATTACCCGGTGTCAACGGGTCTCTAAGCTAGTAACTAAATATAATTGCTACACAATCAATTATATCCAAGGATATTGAATAAATATAGACAAATAGTTATAAAGGGTCACAAGTTGTCAGTGGTGTATTCAAATTACGACAACATTCTATAATTTTTTATTTAAAAAGGATTAGATTATTCTAATTAGATTATTTTATAATCATATACATTGTTAGTGAGAGCATGGGTACGGTGGCGCCATCACCACCAGCCCAACAAAACCGACGGCGCACCGTACCGGTGGTGGCGCCGTCGGTGCTCGCGCCGTACCCACGGCTCAGCGCCATTGACATTTTTTTTTCTTTTCTTTTTGGCTGAAAATAGTGACATTTTTTGAAAATGGGAGCATGGTTCCAAAAGGGAGCTAGTAGTTCTTTTATAAAGATTTCAAAATAAATAAATAAATAAACTAAAAACTTAATTAAACATTAATTTCATTAATAAAAACGTAAACATTACATAAACATCATACAAAGTTAACATGGTTACAAACGATACAGGAAACAATTAAACACGTTACAGAAAACAGAAAGAAACGAAACGGAATACTTAACATAAAAGATCATTACTCATCGTATCTATCTCATGCCCTTGTGTCAGGACGGTTCGAGTGCCTCCTATTCGAGTCACGAGGGCTACGTGTCGGATGATTCGTTTTATTGAATCGTAGTTTAGTTTAATCGTAGTTTATGTTTTAAGTATCTTAATTAGTTTGTATTTTTTATTGTAATGTGTGTATTTTTATTTGTAATGTTTGTTTTTAATATTAATGAAGTTTATTTAGTTTATATTGTATATATTTTAATTTAAGTAAAAAAAAAAAATGGCCGACGGCACCAGAAATTCTGGTGCCAACGGATACCCCTGAAATACGGTGCCGTGGAGCTTTGTGCTGACGTGGCAGCAAAAATTTCTCACGGCACCACATCCACGGCTTGACTGTACCCAATGTTCTGAGTAGTGATTCATGTAAGAAAACTTGTACTAACTTTCACCTAGTTTTATCTAGTTTTGTGGATCTGTATGTATCCATCAAATTATGCTCACTCGGTACACAATTTTTGGATTAACAAGGAAATCGTCAGAACGGTTAATGGCATACTCTAGTTAAGACGCATACATATAAGTCAAAATACTCATTCTTACGACTTTACACAGTTAACCTGAACGTAAAGAACCTTTTGTGCATGTTTGAGTAACCAACACGCTCAATATTCCGATTCCGCATGTTCAGAATTATATGTGTTATTTGTCATTTGAATTAGATTCATTTTCAAAGTTAGATTGAAGTTCAATCTTTGATTAAAAAATCAAACCACACCACAAGCATTGTTCCCTAAGGCAGAGGCAAATTGAGGACATAAGTGTGGAATACATTGTCCCTTTTATTTCCTTAAACCACTTTTATTAAATTGATACATTGCATGTGAGCAATTTGGTTCACTTTCATGTTTTACAAAAGTCTATTAAGAATTTGACATTTTCTGTTGTTGATACATCACTTGTTGAATCAAACTTTAAAAAACTAGACTTACATACAAAAAATGATGTGCGACTTGGCTTTACTTCTTTGAATTTTTCTAAGGGCCAAGCTAAATTGTATTAAACGACATCACTAGTCGAAGTGCTAATATATCCAATGAAAAACGTTCATGATATATGTTGCGTTTCTTAAAAAAAAACATTCATGACAATAGAGCCGAATAAGTGAGATATTTTGGTGAATAATGAGTTTTAATAATGACTTCATGAAATATTTTGTCATTATGTTTTATGAACATTTTCTTTTATTGATTCAGCAATCAAATGACATAGTAACAAAGTTCTTTGTTTTTATAATTTTATCACAGGAGATTAAGTATTCAAACCTTGTTAGTTGTGTGCATTTAGGTGGTCAGAGAAAGGTAGGAAACGATATCGAGATTAACCTGATGATGCTACGTACATCTGAGTATAAAGACACACGTTTAGAGGTGCAAAAAAATCGGTTTTTTTCGGTTTTCGGTTTTTTAATAATCAGTTATAAAAAAACCAGTTTTTCTAATAACCAGTTTCGGTTTTTCGGAATCGGTTTTCTTCGGTTATAAATGTTCGGAATCAGTTTTTTTCGGTTATAAATTTTCGGAATCGGTTTTTTTTGGTTTTTTACCGGTTCGTTTTTTTCGGTTAAAAATGTTCGGATTCGGATTTTTTATCGGTTCGTTTTTTTCCAGAATTTTACTAAAAACTTCGAACATTTATTTAATAAAATTGTTAATTATCAAACATATAATTAAACAATATTCTCATAACTTTTATTTAAACATTACAATTATACAATCATAACTTTTATTTAAACAATACAATTATACAACAAAAAAAATACAGTCATAACTTTTATTTATACAATACAATCATAACTATTATTTAAACAATACAATCATAAAAACATATAAATACTAATACATTTCGAGCTTCGGCATGGCCATCACCCGAAAACATATTCGTGTAATCAAGTATATCGAGCTTCGGCATTGCCATCACCCGTTATACTCAACTACTATCGTCAAGATCATTTTCTTCCAAAAATCTTGTACATCTACATCTTCAACATCAAATTCTTCAAGCTCACCTTCATCTAATTCGCCTTCGGTATTCGAAGGTGATATCTCCATTTCATCTTCTTCTCTTAATATACCTTCTTCAACTTCTTTATCTAATATTGGACCTTCCAACGATGATTCATGTTGTATCCTATCTACTCCGTCCAAATAATCTTTCAAACATACACATACTTCCACGGCTTCGGGGGTTAGTCTTGTCCTTCTTTCCGATATAAAACGACCACTAGTAGAAAAGGCCGATTCGGAAGCTACCGTCGAAGCTTGGACCGCTAATAAGTCACGATCCATAGCGGATAAATTGGATTTCCCTTTCTTTCCACCAAGCCAAAATGTCAAAGTTTGCAAACTCATCGGGACTTAACGTTCTTAAAAAGTTTGTAGCCATATATTGTCCGAATTCGCTTGTTGGAGCCGATGTTCGTTGACGCTTTGTAGCGTCTTCAAAGAAAGAATTATAAAGGTTTATGTTAATGTCTCTTGTCATTCGGGACGATCCGGCCCGCATTTGGTCAACAATTGGGTTTTGTTGTTGACCATATTTTGTTGCATAAATTCCAAATAATTTTTTAAAATTATCGTTAAAATAAAAAATTTGAGATGTTATATAGTTGGGGTCTTCACCTTCTACCCCAAAAGATAAGTCTAAATTTTTCATTATTTTTGTTATTAAAAGTTCTACACCTCCAACATTTAAACATGGATTAAGTGCGGCGGAACAAGTAAAAAACCCGGAAAAAACCGGGTAAAACCGGTTAATGGTAACCTTTTTTTTTTTTTTTTTTTTTTTTTTTTTGAAAACGGCTAAAAAATAACCGGAAAAAACCGGGTAAAACCGGTTAAACCCGGTTAAATTTATAACGGTAACTTATTTATTTTATTTTATTTTTTTAAACGGGCCACGTGTATATATATAAAAATATATATATATAATAATAAATAAATAAATAAAACCGGTTATAACCGGTTTTATTTAAAAACCGGGTATACCCGCTTATATAACCGGTAAAAACCCGATCCGGGTAAAAAACACATAACCGGTCCAACCGATTCGGTTATAAAAAACCGGATCGATTTTCTTATAACCGATTTTGTAAAAAACCGATTCCAGTTTACCCGCCGGTTAAAAAAAAAACCGGGTAGTAACTTGCACCTCTACACACGCTCCTTAATTTTGTTCATGCTCGGTTTGCTAATGAAGCTTAAGGCCTCAATATCTACCAGGCCCATTTCCAGCTCACTAGCCCAAACTACTGGGCTTCTTGGATTTGTTAACTGGCTATTATTTGTTTCTTTATTTCCTTGATGATAATCAAATAGTATTACATAAATAATTTATTTTAACCATATTTTCTTTTTTGCGTATCTTTCTAGTGTTAAATATAAATAAACTGATTTATGAATTTGTTGGATGTGTTTATATGTATCATATCCATGCTATTTCTATTGTTCACCAAACAATATTCTATTTCGAATTAAGTACGTGCAATGAATATGTTAGATTTTAATCTCTTATACGATAAGAGATTTTTAAAAAGTGAAAAAAAAAAAAAAATTGAAAAACCCAATTAAACCAACGAAAGTCATCATTCTATGTACGTGACAAAGTTGAGCATTTCTATTAGCCATTCACTTTAATTTATATTCGCATATTTGCATATATATATAAAAAAATATGCTTAACTTGCATTGTAAATCATGCATTAAAACTTGTATTTTGATAAAAATATGCAAGTTTTTGAGTTTTAGCGAGTATATATGCAATTCTCCCTATATGTTATTGTTATTTATAAATATTATTATCAATATATATATATATATATATATATATATATATATATATATATATATATATATATATATATATATATATATATATTAATTTAATATATATGTACAAATTATAAATAAAACGTGAGTTACTGTGACATGCAAATAAATGAACAAAATCATAAAAAAATAAATGACTCATATTATTCATCTTTACAATACGAAACTTAAAAAAAGGACGATTGTTAAAAAAAAATTACAAAAAAATATATATTACTTAAAAGACTACACTTCATATCTATATTTTGTCAGGTTAATTTTCTTTTATTATTATTATTATTATTATTATTATTATTATTATTATTATTATTATTATTTGCACGTTGATGGTTATTAATCCTCATATGATGACCCGACGGTCACGTCAACAAAACAGAGAATATGCGACCAACCTTTGGTGAGGACACGTTTGTCCTTGCCAAAAGTTACTAAACGTCAAAATTTTGCTGACCGTGAACGTCGAAACAAGAAAAAATCAACGCAAATTTTTGGCGAGGGCATATCCTCACCAAAAGTTTGGAAACTTTGAACAAAGTTATTATCCTCATTTTTTTTTTTTTTTTTTTTTTTTTTTTTTTTTAATTGCTCCTTGATAAGGATTTATTTGTTACGTTTCTAAAGAGTCATTTAAGCCTTAAATCGTGATTTATTGATAAAATATTACCTCAAATCGTTTCTTTTGTGATTTTAGGTTCTTGGGAAGTGAATTCTGAAAAAAGACGCATTTTAGATCATTTTGGACGATTTTTGGCTCAAGAATAGAGAAAACGAGAAAAGTCCAAGAAAAGTCAAGATTTACACTTGACGGCGTTAGCAATTCCTAAGTGACGCCGTCACAGCCTGAAGATGCGTTGACCAGTTGACTTGTGATGGCCTGGAAGGATCTGGCAAAATTACACCCGACGGCATCGCTTGTTAAAATTATAGGACGTCAGGTGCAAAGTTATAAAGAAACGGCCCAGCACATTTTGCACCCGACGGCGTCAGACCCCTTGGATCGACATCATGAAACCCTAACACGGCGGTCAGACGGCGTCAGTCTTTAAAACCTGACGCCGTCAGATTGTATTTTCTATATATATTGAGAGATTTTTCATTCATTAGTGTGTAGACTTTTGGGGAGAAACCCTAATCCGATTTTAAGCTTTCAAGAAGGGTTCCCAACCTTTTTCTCTTGAATGTAACACTGAAGATAAGTCTTCCATTTCAATTAATCAATATGTGTATGTGTTGGTTGATTATTTGTTCTTCTTATCTTTCTTTTAACATGCTTGCGTAAGTTTTTAGTATTTGCTTAGATCTAATGAAACTTAATTATTGATTGTTGCTTGTTGGTTTGTTGTGATTGATTTGATTGAGTGACTACACGTTAGGCTTAAGAAAACTGGCTAATCTCCTATAAAACAAACTTTTTAAACGCGATTTTTTCATCCACGTTAAAATTTTAACTTTTTTCATTAATTTTTACATCAAACGTTAACGGTTTGTAAGTTATTTACATCAAATGAACGTTTTGAAAGTTGGTTTCATACAATAAAAATTCGGCCAAAATTCATTACATTTTCATGCCTTAAGCCCATTAAAAAAATAAAATGAAATCATTTCATTACATTTAAAAAAAAAAAAAAAAAAGTTAGAACTCTCTGTAATGAATTTGTTTCATTTTTATTTCTTTAAAGCATAACTCGAATATCCTACAATACAATTACATTATACATTTTGTGTTCCTGCGATAAAACGTACAGTGTTTAAAGTATACATGTGTTATTATATAACATAAGGACTAATGGTAGTACATAATCGATGACATTCTAGTTTTCATTTAAACTTTCTGAATCAAGTGAGACTTGTTTATATGTTTCTAAAGATCGTCTCTTTCCTTCTTCTTTAGATTCATCCTCCGGGGACCCAAAAAATTTCTGAAGAAGGCCATACCGCATGTATTTTTCATCATAAACTTTTCTTTAAGAGAAACATTCTCAAACTTAACCATTTGAAGATCTTCTTCAATTACTTCAATTTGTTTCAAAAACTGTGATTTTTCTAATTCAAGATTATTAATAAAATTAAGTTATCCATGTAAATCATTTTTCGATCCTTGAATTTCTTTTTTCAAAAACTTTTTCTCTTTGGTTAAGGTGAGAATGTGTGTCGACATCATTTCTACTTGATCGATAAATTCGGATGGTATATTTACCTATGTAGATGCATCATTGGTGTCTGAAGATAAGGAAGAATCATCGTCACGTGCTTTTGAAAGTTTGGCAGAAAGCATGTTGGAATTTAATAATCATAACAAGTACTCTAACATAATTAAACATAAACATCATACACATATGCAAAAGCGTAAGGATCTATTTTAACATATAAAGAATTAACCGAAATTAAATAAAGAACGTACCTTTTGATTCTAGCAAGAACAAGAATCAATCTTCAATTATTCTTCAATAGTGATGATCCATAATTAGGTTTATAATAGATCTGTGAATAACCCTTTACCATTTTGTTATTCGATCCAAGATATTAACTAAAGTAAGTTAATACCACGTTCTTATACACACGAATTAATAACGAATTAATGTGATTGCTAGATCAAGAAAACACAAAGTTTGTTTATGAAAAAAAAAGAATAAAAAACAACCAAACGACCCAAGAGAGGGCTTGGTCGATCGGTTCTAGAGCGAGGAAAAGAAAAAACACTTTTAGGGATATTGTGTGTACAAGAGGTAAAGAAACAATGATCCCTATAAAGTGTTTATATAGTCTACAAAACTTGGAGTCCAAGTTTGAGTGGAGAAGGGTTTCTCCACCCTTGTTCGACCGGCCTTAGGACCAAGAGGGTTGTTCTAGACCCTTCTTGGCTCCTATTTACACTCTAGTTCATATCTTTGACATCTAACGATAGTTAGCCAATTTCCGCTAACTACTAACGATTGTTAGTCTTTATTTGTGTTTATATATATATATATATATATATATATATATATATATATATATATATATATATATATATATATATATATATTATTGTCCATTAATTCTCATTCGTAACCTATGCAACCCGTGGCCTCGGGTTTGATTCTAGACATACATGTATTAATATTTATCCACAAACTCTAATAACTCCCACTTGGATATCTATTAATATTGTAATGGCATTGGTTAGCGTCTAGCAACACGCCAATGCTTCTAGTACAACCTGAGCTAGGTCTCCTGAAAAAATGTTTAATGATTCATCATTATTATTATCCTTTTGTTCTAATACTACGTTAATAAAGATATGGATCATAGTCATTCTTTAATTAACTATTCTGTTTCTCGTTGTTTATGATTGAGCAAGATTACTAAATCATCTGAACGTATTCCAGATAGATCTTGGGCGTGGCCACGCAAACATCTTGTCAACCCTAAAAGGGGGATGAAGAAGTTGAATCTAGAAGAAGAAAAAGGGCAAGAACCGAGAAATCGTTTGGACCCGATTTTGTTTCTTTTATGGTAGAAAATGAACCTACTTCTCATCGAGAATCGGTAACTTCCTCGGAAGGGCCTCAATGGAAAGAAGCCATTAAAAGTGAAATAGATTCTATTTTACAAAATCATAATTGGAAGCTCGTGGATTTACCTCCTGGTTGTAAACCACTAGGCTATAAATGGATCTTCAAGAAGAAGATGAAAGCCGATGGCACCATTGACAAGTACAAAGCAAGATTGGTAATCAAAGAATTTAGAAAACGAGAAGGTCTAGATTATTTTGATACATATTCGCCTGTTACGCGAATAACCTCTATCAGGATGATACTTGCTATTGCCGCTTTAAGAAATTTAAAAGTTCACCAAATGGATGTGAAAACGGCTTTTCTAAACGGGGATTTAGAAGAAGAAATTTACATGAACCAACCTGAGGGTTTCGTGGCTCCTGGACAAGAGAACAAAGTTTGTAGGCTTGTTAAATCATTATATGGCTTAAAGCAAGCTCCCAAACAATGACATCAAAAATTTGACCACACCATGCGAGAGAGTGGATTCAAAATTAATGAATGTGACAAGTGTGTTTATATAAAAGACACAAGTAGTGGATATGTAATTAGAGGTGGCAATTTGTGCCAAAAACCAAAAGAATTGGCTAATTTTGGCAAATTTGTAAAAGATTTGGGCACATTTACCCCCCTTCTTTTTTTAGAAATGAGCACATATTGCCCATTTAAAAGTTAAGTGGGCACAAACGGGCACATATTTTCTCTCAATTGGAGAACATCAAAATTATTTTTAAAGAAAAACTTAAAGATAAAATATATTTAATTTTTAAAATATAAATGAGGTGTTATGTTTAAGGATTTTATTTTGTCGTTTTGGGTCTTTTCTAAAGTGATTCGTATAACATACGCCCGTTTAGCCTGGCGCCTATTTAGCTCGTTGCCCGTGCCCGCCCCGGCCCGCCCATTTTGCCACCTCTATATGTAATCTTGTGTTTATATGTTGATGATATGCTTATCGTTGGCGGTAACGACAAGATAATCAAATCTACTAACGACATGTTGAAATCAAAGTTTGAGATGAAAGATATGGGTTTGGCTGATGTGATCCTTGGAATAAAGATCATACGAACTCAAAATGGACTTGTGGTGAGTCAAGTACATTACGTGGACAAAATTCTTAATATTCATAATGCGGGGGATTCCGGCCTAGCTAGAACTCCAATTAACACTAGTAAGCACCTATCTAAAAATAGAGGCTCAGGTGTTACCCAATTAGAGTATTCAAGAATTATTGGCATGTTAATGAACTTAATGACAAGTACCCGACCTGACTTAGCATATGCTGTTAGCAGGCTAAGTAGGTATACTAGTAATCCAAGTTATGCACATTGGCAAGCTATGACTAGGGTACTTCATTATTTGAGATACAATCATGATTATGGACTTCACTATGAAAGATATCCAGCTGTTATAGAAGGATATAGTGATGCAAATTGGATATCTAATATAAAGGATTCTAGATCGACTAGTGGATATATGTTTACACTAGGAGGGGAGGCTATATATTGGAAGTTTTCCAAGCAAACTGTTATAGCTAAGTCCACGATGGAATCAGAATTTATCGCGTAGATAAATGCGGACAAGAGGCGGAATGGCTACATCAATTCGTAGTGGACATACCAGGATAGCCTAAACCGGTAACGGCCATTAGTATACATTGTGATAGTCAATCGGAAATTGGCAGAGCTCATAGCATAATGTATAATGGAAAGTATAGACATATCCGTCGTCGACATGATTCGATACGACAACTACTCTCAACAGGAGTTATCTCAATTGACTATGTGAAGTCAATGATAACATCGCGGATCCTCTTACGAAAGGCTTAAGCAAAGAGTTAGTTAGTAAGTCGTCTAAAGGAATGTGACTAAAGCCCTTGAAGGAATAAGTTTCTATGAAGGAAAACCTAACCCAGTTGACTGGAGATCCCAAGATCTGGGTTTAATAGGACAACCTAATCATAGAATTGTAGGGGAAGTCACGTGAATTTGGGGGAGTTACTAAATGTTGTAACTTCCTAGTCCATTCCTATAATTATTGTGACTTGTTGAGAGGTTAAATATATGGCTTTAATCATTCAGGACGAAATCATAAAGTATAAAGATTCAAGATGAAATCACAAAACATATATTTTTAATGATTCAAGATGAAATCACCTATGTGAGAGAGAAGTGGGGTTGCTTTGAAGGGAATTGTGGGGGGCGCAATTCCTAAGAGCTCTTGCAGAACCAGGCTAGTGTTCATGACCATAACGAACACGACTATGAGCACTTGACAATGTCAGGGAGAGTCTTGTGTGAGTGTGTATTGTCGTCTACATAAACATATGTTGAGTTCAAGGACATCGCGTCTACTCAGATCTAGGAGACTAAGTACATCTTACAAGGTAAGGTTCAAAGTGTTACACCTACCTATCCTATGCAAGACTTAACCGCAGAAATTTTGCCGAGACATTTGTGTGTTTTCGACCGATCTCCATTCATGTGGGGGATTGTTGGAAAATGGGTTTTGCAAAATGAGTTTTTGCAAAATTTTGACACTATCTAATATATATATATATATATATATATATATATATATATATATATATATATATATATATATATATATATATATATATATATATATATATATATATATATATATATATATATATATATATTTCTTGGTAGCTTTGCGTTTTCCTTGAAGAGAGCTTTGCAACGAGCTAAAGAATGTCCAAAATAGAGCTAATATGAATGAGATATCGTGTCTCAAAGTGAGGCACGTGAAACACAATAAATAGGAAAAATGTTGCATCCCGCATCGCCCAAAACAAGAAGTGAATGCTTGTTTATAAGGAAATCTTGGTATTTGCTTTCAAATTCCTTTAGGTGAGCTATGCTCCCACTCTTATGTGCGCGCGCAGGGGAAGGGGTGCAGATTGTGGGATTTCTGGGCCAAAATCGGTTTGAAGCTTCTGAACTCATGCGAGCCCGCACGACCTGCGGACACGAATGCAGCTCCGAAACCTCGCCTACGTGCGTATCTTTTTGCTGCCAGATTCGGGTTAATTTTTCCAATTTTTTTCGGTAAATCTATTTTAGGAATAGATTTAACTTATCGAATAAGTTATACAGAATATATTGTGTGTGAATAAAATATGTGCATATCATGTTTATGTTATAACAGATTTGTAAATCGGGTTATAATTTTAGCTAATATACTGTCTTGGTGTCCAAGACAAGTTTAGGCTATAAATTAAACCTTATTCTCGTTCAATTGGGACATCCAGAACCGCATCTCCATTACGTCTGTTTTCCAACAGTCGATCAGAAACTCACAAGTTTTCCGTAATCTTTCAGGCAAGTTGTCTAGTCCGGCTGTACAACAGCTTTGGACGTTGTGCCCTGGGAAACACACGGCGAATCCGTTTTAAGGGAATTGTGTTTAACAAGAGCCTCGTTCCGAACTGCTTTTATTTACTTATCGTTATATAGTGTCTGTCATCTGCTTCTACTCATTGCTGTCTGTGATTTAATTTTATGTCATTTAATTTATGTTAATTTATTATTGTTTGTTATCTGATTTTAATTAATATAAGTGTACACCGTTTCCTACAGTATTATGTAAATTAATTAGTGTGTCCAAAAATTTAAAATGTGATTTTAAATGTATCACTAAAATAAACGTGGCACTTAAAAAAATTATTAGTGTAAAAAAACTTAGCTTGTCACTTGAAATGTATCAAGAAACTATCTGCGTCAAAAACTATAGAATGTCAATAAATGTGTAAACAAAAAAGTAGTGTATTACTACTAATATGTCAAACGATTAAGTGTGTCACTAAATATGTATAAAAAAACTTGAGGTGTCACTAGAAACGAATCACAAAATGAAGTGAGACAAAAAATATAGTGGGTCTTTAGAAATGTATCATGAATCTGGGCATGCTTGGTTGGATGTATTAGAGGGTGAGGAATGGAAAAGGTAATGATTAGTTATGCTTGGTTTACTATTATGTAATGGACCTTACCTAAAACAAGGTAATGGAGTATTACCCTACAAATTGAGGGTTATAGAATTCATGGTTGTCAGGATCCCGATCCTGATCTTAGGATCTTACGATTTTACGATACTGCAAAGCAAAAATGATCAGGATCTTACATATGATCTTTGAAAGCTTAAGATCTTATAGGATCCCGATCTTGACCATAGGGTCTTAAGATCTAATCCGATCCGATCCTACTTTTCTCAGATAAAAAACTAAAAAACTGCAAATTTCTAGATTATTTTTTGCAGAATTTAGAAAACAACATGTTAATCTTATTAAACATTTTATAATCATAATTTAGAACAACATTTCGATGGAACATTCATATAATTTTGTGTTTATAGTATATAATAATTTGTAAATTTGTATAATATTACAAAAACTATTAAGAAAATGACATTATAATAGGATCTTAAGATCCTGATCCGATCTTACGATCACGATCTTGCAAAGACGAAAACGATTCTGGGTGTCAAAAATATTAGTGTGTCATCGCAAATGTAACAAAAAATTAGTGATTTGCACACTCCCAAAAATGATTGGCACACTCAAATTATGAGTGTGTTGACATTTATACCCTTACAGGATAAGAATAAGTCCAAACAATGTAAGGGTATAAATGTCAACACACTCATATTTTGAGTGTGCCAATCATTTTTGGGAGTGTGCAAATCACTTCCCAAAAATTTATTGTGTTTTAAGAAACTTTACTAAAAATGTGTCACAAAAAGTTATTAAAAAAATTTGTTGTGTCACTAAAAATATATTATAAAACTAAGTGTGTCAAAAGTTATAATTTGTCTCTAAAAATGTATCATAAAACTTAGCGTGTCATAAAAAAAAATATTGTGTGTCACAGGAGTTCGAAGGGAATGAAAAGGAGATAACCATGAAAAATAATAATAAATAAATAAAATGCTAGTATGTCGATAGACAGACGGAAAAAAGAATTAGACATAAATATCACATGTGGGTTAAGTGGGTTAAAAAAATGACACTCACAATTCGATTAATTACAATAATGCCATTTTTATTATTTATTCAATTAGAACTAAAATCTTATCTAACATGGTACAGTAAAACCTCTATAAATTAATACTCGATAAATTAATAACCTCGATAAAATTAATAATTTGTCTGGTTCCAACTTGGGACCAGTACAAATTTGGACCCCAATCGATAAAATAATAAGATAATAATTTTTTTGAAACCCTAGTGTGTGTATATATATATATATATATATATATATATATATATATATATTAGTCCTAACGAAATTATAAATTAATAATTACTAAAAATTCCATATATATGTATATATGTGTGTGTGAGAGAGATGCACTTCAAAATCCTAATATTGTTTAGCAAAAATTGAATCCATAATCACTTGTTTTTTGTTGAACTTCAAATATATATTTAGTTCATCTTAAAATCTCCTTATTGGACTACAGAGTTGGTGTTTTCTTCTCGTATTGCAACAAAAAATGTTAATTTTATTTTCATAACGTGTGAAATGTGAATTCATAAAATGTTAATTGGAAATTGTTTTTCAAATTTATTTTTCGTCTCTAATAAGTATAGATTGTTACTAACTAGTATATTAGACTTGAAATTTAAAGGTTATACCGTAAAATCTCTTTAAATTGATAAATTAATAATTTATTAATATAATAATATCTCGCTAAATTAATAAAATATCTCGGTCCCGACACTATTAATTTATAGAGGTTTTACTGTAATTGGTACATCCAACGATTCATATTAGTGCCTATTATTTTTTATTTTAAAGTTGTTTTATCACAAAGGTAAGTGAGCCACATGCATCGACATGTCGATTGCGTTACTCATAGCAAATATATATCACATATCACAAAAATTTGATTCATTAATTTATTATATGATTGAGGTCTTTACCATTTAATATCTATCAATAAACTACATGTGATAAAACAACTTAACAATTAAACCAAACATAGTCCATGACTAACTTGTATGTTTCGTCATGGATAAACCCATACAAGTCACAAGATACACACTTTATTCACATGTTAAACATCTAGGGTTTCAAATCAAATTAATAACAAAATAAACAAACCCTAAATAAATTAAAAGGTAATCGACCTTTTAATAAAAATTAGCGTTTCAAAATTTTTTTATTTAATAGGGCGTCGACCCTAACCCTAAAAATTATGGTTTCGATTTTTATGAACCCTAGAAATCGATATATAAACCTAATCAATGCCAAGGGATCCAAAACGGTTTGAACATTTGACTTTCTTTAATACCAATTGTTATTAATTCAAATCATACACAACATTATATGTTCTAACATTTTCTTTCTTCATATTATCATCACGTCGGTAAAACAAACAAAGAGTACAAAATCACATGTTGTAAACATTGCATGTGCCACGTAGCCTGGGCCACAAACAATTTTGTAATCGTTCAATAATTGTACGTAAAAACAAACAATTTCGTAATCATTCAATAAATGTACGAACAAACTAAGTTTTGTGGTAAGTTTATGCAAATAATATTAAAGGAAAATAAACGTGATGTAATATATCTATCATAAATTTTGATATATAAACTATAGTTATTATTTGTGACTTGTACATTCTTAATACTCCCTTCGTCTCAATTTTATCGTTCACGTTTCCTTTTTGTGATGTCTCAATTTAGTTGTCCACTATAAAAAATAGATAGGGAAGTTTAACAAAGTTTATTATATTACCCTTATTTAAAATTATTATTATGTACCTTAAAGAAGACTTTAATTAACTTGTCATTCTGTCAAAAAGTAAGAAAGAGAAAATTATAATAAATGTAATTTTCTTAAACTGTGTTTTCTTTTTCTCAGAAGACAATGATTTTGAGACGAGGGAGTATTAATAAAAGGCAATTATTCTAAAACTTAATTAACCAATGAAATATTTTAATTTTTTCAGTTCACCAATAGCTTAGTTTACGTAAAATTAAATTTTCTTACTAAGAAATCTCTAGAATTTATTTAATATAATTTAAGTTCCATTTACTTAGAATTGGACTTTCCTACTTAAAACATTTATACAACTTATTAAATTTAATTTAAGTTCAATTTACCAAAAATAGAGTTTTCTATACCTTAAAAATTTATATATATTAAAATATGATTGGATATAATATTGATACAATTTTTTTTTTTTTTTTTTTTTTTTTTTTTTTTTTTTTTTTTTTAATTTAGCTTTTAAATATCGTATCTAAATGAAGTCATATGCATGTCTAAAATATCATTAGGCTTAAAAAACAATTCTAAATTTGTTTTAAATGTTATAACTTGTGGCAATTAAATAAGAAAATGTGATAATTATAATTCATTTTACTTGCAAATCTAGGCCAAATTTTTGGCTATTCATGGCAAAAAGAGAGCATATAAACAAGAGAGATTGTATACTTCAATTTGAAGGGAAGAAAATTATTACTACAATAAGCAAGACTTGAATCAAATGGAAACGTTTCGACTAGAGACAGAGATCAAAGGTTTGATGCTTACTCCTTGCAAGATCGGAGGTTTTTTTTCTTCTGGAAACAGCATCTCTACCTTTTCCAGCATCTCTACCTTAAATAGGGGTAAGGTTGTGTACATCTCACCTCCTTCATACAACGTCGAAGAAGTTTTTCAGTCTCATAACCCGTAGAAAACGGTATTAAATGTTATTTTACTTCACTTTCTAAAATTATTAATACAACAGTTTACTAATATGTTATTTGCATACATCAGATCAATACTATTTCCCATTTCATATGCACACAATTTACCCTAATACAGTTTTACATTGTCCTTTTCATGAACTCTATCACAATATAAACATCGTAATGAATTATCGATTTTCCATTCCCACCTACTACTGTGACATACTATATATAGAACCTTAAGTCCTTTGCCAAAAGCACACAAACACCTATCAAATTTGAAGTCAAATAATATAATGAAGCCTACTACTTTGTTTCTTGCTCTCACCCTCATCCCCCTCTTCACCACACCTTCACTATCTTCCAGGGTCAGAGTGGATGATACCCTTGTCTTGGATGCAGAAGGAAATCCACTCGAGAAAGATAGCCTCTACGTCATAAGCCCTCCAATATGGGGGCCTCTTGGGGGTAGTGTGACTTTAGTCAATCCTAATGGTGAAAACCAAACGTGTAGTGAAGCAGATGTTGTTCAATACCCATTTGACATTGGTCCTGCCACCCCTTTCACCTTCACACCTGTCGATCTTAAAGAGGATGCTATCAAATTAGGTTATCCGCTGGCCATTCAATCCCCAACAGTAAACCAATGTGAGGGGAGTACGGTATGGAAGGTCTCAAGTCGTGTAGGGATACTTGGTAGCATTATCACCACTGGTGGAATCTTAAATACGGCAGACAGCTGCCTTAGAATCACAAAACCTCATGATCCTTTGTTCCTAGATTCCTACATATTTGAATATTGTCCTTTCTTATGTGGTGCTGGTTTCAAAATGTGCAGACCAATTGGTATCTACACGAGTAACAATAAGAGCCATCTTTCTCCTTACGGTGGCGGGTCGTCTTTTGAATTTATTTTAAAGAAGGTGGCTTCTGAATCGGCTGCATGATATTTTTAGTTTCTTTATGTATGTACGTAAAATAAATAAAACGGCATGCATGCATGAGTGTTAGCTCTTGCTTTACTGCCTATCAGCGCCCCCGTAGGGACTAAATATCTGGAATAAAAATATATGTTTAATTGAAAGTGTCGTGAAAGTGTCATTACTTATATAATTGTTTAAGGGTTCTATTTTTATTTTTATTTTTATTTTATTATTATTATTATTATTATTATTATTATTATTATTATTATTATTATTATTATTTTTTAATTGTTTAAGTGAAGCCGATATATTGTGAGGGCAGTGATATGTACACGAAAGCATTTACTTCAGACACAGATATTTAATGTGAAGTGACAATCATACCCCTAACATGATTTAACCTTCTTTCCCTACCAATAGTGTTAACTCCAAATTCATCCTACTTTCCATTCCACTTTAACAGCTCCACCGGCAACTCTTTAGTTGTTGTAACAAGCACACATGAATAATACATCTGATGCAACTCTTTTATTTATTATTATTATTATTATTATTATTATTATTATTATTATTATTTTATGTGATTCTTGCTATTTTGATTAAAAATTTTCGTGTTTACTACTTAAAAGATAAGTAAGTTTTTTAGTTCTACGCATGCATGCTGCATTTGAGCCTTTTGATATGACATGCTTCTTTAATTTCTTTCTTAGTTTCCGTTCAGAATCATTGAATCTGTCCAATCTTGATTAACTTTGTTGACCACTGCCGTCCCATCACCACCCGATACCCGCGAACACTCGTCCCTGAAATCTTTAAGATAGCCTATTGTGGACAGAATGTTGTAAACTTTTGCATATTTGAATATTTCGAATAAAAACATCCGAAGTTTCACATCTGTACTGGACCGTACCCCATTTTTTTGTTATCGTCAGAAAAGGAAAACAAGAAAAATTGCGATCAACGTTTATTTACGGACTGTGAGGTGCAGCGGTGCTAGTGAGAGATTGTTATCCTTATCTTTCCATGGACATTTGTTTGAAAAACTCGAGTTCGATTAATTCAGATCTAAATAAACTGCAAATGACATGTACAAGTTGTGTAAGTGCAGGGCCGTCCCATGAATTTATAAAAATTTTGAGGGCTCCAGACGAAATTAAATAATGAGGCATTTCGTTAAGGAATGCTATATAGTATCACTATTTATAAGATATAATATAATTAGTTAGATAAACGTTCTAACATATTAATTATTTAATATACTTTCTCATTTATATACTTTTTTCTTTGTGAAAAATATGCGTACACATGCATATAATTATTAACGGGACAAATTTTGAGGCCCTTACAAATTTTGGGGCTCTTACAAATTTTGAGGCCCTGTGCGGTCGCTCACCTTGCACACTCTTAAAGCCGGCCCTGTGTAAGTGCTCAAAGGTAGGCACTAACGATGAGAGTCGATATCTGAATAAAACACATGAGTGCTTTGTAATTCATAAATCTTTCTTTAAGAATCATGGTGGGTTATAACTTGATTGAGGTGAACAATTAAAGCCAACAAACAGTTCTTTAGCGAAAAAAAAGATGGAATCGGTTTCAGTTGGATAATGTAGAGGGTAGGATAGTCAATTCCCAACAAATTTATGTGTATGAAGTAAAAAGCTCCGTGAAACTATCAATACAATTGTGATGTAATAAAAAAAATCAAGGCAAAATTGCATATATATCCTTCCTAAAAGAAATAATTGCATATATATATACTTTGTACAAGTTTTTTATATACACAATACAATGATTTTTATGCATACTCTGTATATATATGCAATTATGCATTTTTGAAAGAATATATATGCAAAAACCTCAAAAAATCAATTTTAACTAAAAATGCGTCAATACTTGTCATAATAACGGTAGCTAAATATAAGAAACTGGACATATATAGATCTATCTAATAATAAACTTAAACTTCAAATATAAAGAAATACATAAAAGGCACGTGTAAATAGATTTAATAATAAATTTAAACTTCAAATATAAATACATATTTATGTAAATGAGAAAGATATTTATGTAATATGGATATACATGTAATTCTTCCAATAATTATTGGATTGAATTATGTATATTTTCGCACACTGTTTATTGCAATCACTAGCTTATTTTCAAGTATATCTTATTTTAAATGCATTTTTATTACTATATTTAAATACATCCACTATTCTCAACGAGTATTCATGTTTGAGATTTGTTATACAATGCCCACTAGGCAATGGTTAATACATGGTTAAGATAAATCTAAAAAAAAAAAAAAACATAGACTTTATTAAATTAAAAATCACATATATTTAAGATAATTTGTATGTTAATTTATTAAGCATTAAATACATAACTACTTTAAATGCGTAAAGAATATATTATTTAATCTCACGTAACAAATGTCCGGTAGGCATTTAATATCAAATCCTTCTTGTTTTTAGGTGTAACAATGAAATATTTTTATCTATCAATTCCATCTTAATCCACATCTTTCAAAAAAATTCATGTTGACGTGAGTTGCGTGTAGCACAACCTAAAGCTTTCCTATTATGCATATGGGAGAATCCATGATCCTAATTATTACATTCATCATGAAATGAAAATACTTAGGTAGTGAAGTAAGGGTACTTAGTGAACACCTAGCTAGCAAGGGGGGCCATTAAAGTAAAGACTATCATGGACATCCCGCTTCAAAGGGAGCACATTTGAAAAACGGCTTCCACGCCGCGGCTAGTTAAAAACCCAAATTATGGCCAAGCCATATTCTACAAAGGACACTAAGGGCCAATGCCACTTGGGTGTGTGAAGGAGTAGTGGTTACACCCCTAACGAACTTGGATTTGGGGTTCTTTTTCAACGCGACAGCCATCACGGTTTCTATGCACTGCCCTAGATATTTTATCGTTGACTATGGAGGAAGTGTTGAGCATCCCATTTGCCAGGCAATCAAAGCATCAAAGACCGACCTATAACATATAAAACATGATTAGAAGAAACATTAAAAAGGATATATATCCTAAAAAGGGATATATATGCAATTTTGCCTAAAAAGTAACATGTGGAAGAAACTTTCATTAATTTTAAGCAAAAAAAGAGTGGTTAAAGAAAAGATGAGGTACCAGTCAGGGGCGGCAACGTGGGTGGACACTTGGACGGTGGCGTCATTTGTTAGACGATAGAGCAACGTATCCACAAGAACCCTAGGAGCACAATTAAACAAAATTAAAAGGGAATTCATTTCTTAAAACACAACTAATTCTCATGTTGAAAGGGTAAGTGTGCAAACTTGACTAGTCATAGATAAGCTAAAAGGAATTATACAATTTAAGCTCGCCAAGTTGTGGGTTGAGACTTGAGAGCTACTGCTTTTAATATACTTAGACCACTTTTTTCTTTAAAAAAAAAAAAAAAAAAAAAAAAAAAACCTATCAAAAAACCACCTTTCGATTTGGAAGAAAATTTAGACTACTACATGTAATAAAATGCCACGAAGCATGCATGCAGATGAAAAATAGGCAAAGAGAAAAACCCAAAAAAGTTAACAAATTCAAAAAATCTATTAAAGATTGAAAAACACTTTTAACACATTATAATCATATTTCATACACACAAAATATATCAAAAACAAATCATGGATCTTTTAATACTTCTCAAATAATATTGGTGAACTCATTCAAACCAGTTGATTTTACTATTATATTCCGAGACCACCTATTAACAACAACGTAAGAAATTTTTTGTTTGTGCCTCAAAAAATAAAAGTAGGATGAATAATTAATAAATGATCTTCGTTAGAGTTTAAGACTAGAAATTGCTTATTAAAGAAGTGTTCATCATCACCCCACAACCTTCACAGGAACTTGGTATACTTGGGTTAAGTTGCTTAGTATTAAAGAGATATGTAAAAGGACGAAAGATTATTTATATGGAGCATTGGGTAGATGTGGCCTCAAATGCAAGTTCTAATAATGAAGCAGGTGGCGTGGGGGATTAATTACAAGGGAGGAGTGGGTAGATGGTAAAATTTATGAGAGTATGAGGAAAAGGAAAATTTTATAAATGAAACCTTTCGTTTTAAAATTTATGAGAGTGTGTTTAATGAAAGAGTATCATTAATGTTAGTACACGGTCAGAGACCTACGCTTTCTTCATCTTGCAAACTCTTTGTCAACTTCTCACCACTTTCACATATTGGTTGCAATTTATATTTGAAATCAAAACCAAGTTTAAAAATTCATTCATCCATTTAGACACATATATGAACTGTTTATAACGTTGCGAAAGATTTTACGATTATGTAAAGATTTTACAAGTTTAGACGGCTCACACGTAATTATGTAACATTCTAATTTTGCATTAGACGATGTTAGCAAGATGTAGTGCTAGCTAGGTTACACTAGCGCTTGCCGTATAAAAGTTAGCCAAAAAGCAAGTGAGGCATGCGAGTGATAGTACAAGCAAGCTAACAAGAGAATGATCAGTGGCTTTTTCGCTTGTGCGTCGTACAATAAGAGCAAAAAATAATAAATATGGTTTTGAGCATGTGTGGTGTGATTTTCGCCATGGCTTACTGTTTAAAATTATCCATGAACTAACAAGACTGCTTGAGTGATCAAAACTTGAAACTAACAAACATATTAACCGTAAGTATAGGTTGATGGTGATATGAATTGGAGAAAGGGTGTATATAAACTTTGAAAGATATATTTCTATCTTCTAAACTATCCTATACCATAAAGATGTTATTATGCTTATAAAAACATGCAATGTCCATATGTCATGTAGTTAAGTTTGGACAACTTAATCAATGCATGAATGACAATTCATGACTAGCTAGTTGCCAAGTAGCAACATCTATAGTTTTTCTTTAACGTGCACTCTAGCCTCATATGAATAGTAAATGAATGTAGTTGGGTTAAATGTGATCGATCAATGTGTAAGATTTGTGTGTTTGGTCAACATCATCATACACCTATACTATGAACCTTTTTACTGTGTTGTTTTAACTTATAGGGATATATGATACTCCAAACTTTTTAGTTCTTCCAATAAATGGGTTTGTTGGCATTTATTGGTTTTAAGCATGTTCAAGTCACTAAAAGATCTAAGTTTTTTGTGGTGTTTAAGCTGTTCAAAACCAAGTTTATTAAAGTTGTTTGTGTATCAAGTGCAACATTAGTAGTTTCTCAAGCATGTATTGGTAGAGAAAGACATATTTCTCTCCAACCATTGTAATTTTATGGATCCTTTTTTATCCTAATCGATATAATTTCAATCTTTCGTAAAAAAAAAAAAAAAAAAAAAAGGCATGCTCACTCACTTCATAACAACACTGTTTTAATTTAAATGTAAGTCACGTAGTTAAGAATCAAATATCATGTTCCCACGGTTAATACAACCAATACAGGGCACACAACATGCATACCTTATGGTTTCTCTATGTGAAAACAAAAGGTTATGTGAAATATATTAGTATAGTCTTTCAAGAAGATGGTAACTGCACTAATTGTAAGCCTAGTCTGGTTTATTGTCTTTACTTTTGTTACATGATTTGTTTAGCAAACTATAGTTTTTGTAGGTCAATGACTTTCCTTTGCATTAATATTGGAAAATAACATTGAGTCGATTAAATGAAGAAGGGATTACATGAGACATGAGGAAGTAATGCATGTAAACTTAACCTCTTTTAAAATCTTAACATTCTGTGATAATGGGAGGATATTTCAAGATGACTTTATTTTCATTAGTCCATCCATTCTATCTGTGGATGGAGAATGATGTTGTCACGTTATATATGTTTCTTTTCTGGTTTTGACGTTATTTATGAACATGCATGTGGGTTTTGGAGGTGGATGGGGAGTTTAATATTTAGATTTAATGTTCATATGTTGCTTTTGATGATCGTTGGGTGCGAGATAGTTATTGTACTACTTTCATGAAGACTTTCACATACGTTAGAGCTTGTTGATATTGAAAAGCCATTAATAGTAGGGCTTCATGAAAAAAAAATGAATCAAATAGATGAGACCTTAGTTAGTTTGGCTATTCTAATTAAAGTTGATGCTATAGGGAGTTCGGGCACAATTTTAATGGTGTATCCGTGTGGGATAACATGAGGGTTTCCTAACAGTGGTAGGGAAATGGAAAGGTAAATTAAAAGATGGTTTGGTTGAGTTGATATATATATATATATATATATATATATATATATATATATATATATATATATATGAACATTAAATCTAAACATCAAACTCCCCATCTACCTCCAAAACCCACATGCATGTTCATAAATAATGTCACAACATATGTTATTTTTTGCAAATTTACGTAACGTTAGTGGTTTTTTTGCGTGCCTTTTTGTCTCGGTCTTATTTTTACGATTTCATGATACTTTAGGGACTATTTTTGCATTTTACCCATAATTAAAAGACTTTTGACACACAACTTTAACATGCGGATATACAAATACTGATGGAAGAGTACGTACATGTTAATGCTTTTACTACTTTATTGTAGATGTCTACTTCGACTTTTACCTCTTTGCACAATATACATACAAATACACCATATGGAAAGTAGAAAGATTGAAGGTTAACAAGTCCCTTTCAGCTGCAAAAGTTTCTTTTAATATAATACCATATCACTGTTACAAACAAATCTTATTATTTAGTACATAGTTATACTTTATTATTTTTGTTGGTATAAAAGTCAAAAATTGGTCACATAATACAAGTAAAAATAAATAATGCATTTTCTAATATCATCTTTGAATGTGTTAGGTTAAGTCCTACTTTCTTGTCGGAATACAAGTTTTAATATTGGAGTGAAGTTGGTGATATTGGTCAATTGGTGGTATTGTTTATGTGATTTTCAAATCTCAATGCTTTTTAAATCAGTTTGAATGTATCGTGTAAAGTTTTTAAAAATTTACAGCAAGAATTCTATGCTAACTTCTAATAAATTGAGTTTATGCCATAGAAGTAGTAACGAATTTTTATGAAATTCCTGTTTTTGAAAAAATATATATTTTGAAGTTTACGTATCTAAACAGAACTTTGGACAAAGTTTAATTATGGTAGCGAAATTTATGAAAGCTTGTAGAACCTAAAAGCTCTTCTTTACAAGCCACTATAGGTAGCTTTTGTTGAGTGTATTTTGATATGTTCATTTGTGGACGTATAGTCTGGAATTGGCCAGGCCCGGCAGACAGCGGCCCACTCTACGTCTAAACCCTAATTCCATGCCCTATAAAGATAGGGCTGGGATTCCCTTCTTGAACACAACACAACAGGTTACTCTAAACCTAATTCTTGTATGCTATATCGCATCAATGACTAACTTGACCGTCGGAGGTGGATCCCGGGGCTACGGCCTCGGGTCCACTCTTGACGGGTTCTCTTTGTTGGCACGTTTAATCAAGGCTCGAGAAGACGAAGAACAGCCCAAGGAGAGTCGTTGGATCCAGCCCGCGCCTGATTATGTATCAACAAGATGACGCCATCCGTGGGACATGACTACGACAAGTTTCGTGCTCTCACATCATCGGAAAGCAATCATTGAGTTCAAAAGACGGTAACTTTAAAACTTTGTATTTTTTTGGGTTGCACTTTAAAACCCGCCGATGCGGTATTCATGCGTTAAGATATGTTATATTTTAAATATTCATAAGATTTTATGTAAATCTTTTAACTTGGTAAACACGATTTTATCTATAGTCGCACTAAGTCCGCATGATCGGACCTACTTTATGTTTTCATCGCGAATTAATTCGCGCACATAATATTTTTACGGTTGGTATGCTTGTTTGCACGTTTGAACAACGCAGTCACGATGAATCTACCCGCGTTATGCCGTGCGTTCGGACATCTTCGCATATTAGCTACGAGCTACGAACAGGCACCACGATGCTAGTCAATCGCCATGAGCGCACTGGACAAAAGCCTTGGTCATGTTATGTTCATCTGCGATCATCCACAAACGTTCGGGTTTATGTGGTCACAATACATCCATCTGCGTCTGTGCGTGCGATTGAAACTATTAGTCGCGGTCACGGTTACGGTGCGATTGAAACAACAATTCATTATTTATGTAGTTTGTAAACCCTCGCGATAGGTGTAATTAGCACTACTACTTCTCTTATGTTTTAATTTCACATGCTATGTGCTATGTATTGCTTCACGCTAATCTTTTCCTTCATTAAGTTTTATATGTTGCGATTCACGGCATATACTTTTAATATTTGCATTAAGTGTTTTTCAGGATTTGAATAACTAAGTTTAATGCTCCTAAAAGAGTAGCACCATCAAACTTGGGGGGCTACCAGGGTATATAATACCATTGTTTCTGTACGCGTCACTCAGGGGAGACGTCCTCTGTCAATTGTAAAGACGGATGTAATGTTCGCACCTCCTTGTCGCGCACAGCGCGCACCTTTGCCACAGAAGCATGTCATCTGTCGCACCATGCTGCATCGCTACTGGTACAAAAGGTACGCCCTTACCCAGGATGCAGCATACGAGATCCACCTTCACCATTGTGAACAATCGCAATGTCAGTGTTACCCCAACTATAGAACTACGTGTTCTTCTTACGGGGTATTTACTGTCACACGGTGGCGGGAAACCTAGCATATGCGTATCCCTCTCCGTCATGTAAGAACGGGTGTTACTCAGGTCACCGCGGACGCGCCTACAAGGTCGCGGATTCGGATATAGTCTAATGGGCTAAACAGGATTGCGACATGGGCCCAGTGCGCACTGTCGCATTTGGGCTGAGCAGTATAGTCCGTCCCGTGTACACACATGAGTTGCGCACACATGGACCATGCTGTCATGGTTGATTGGGCCTACGTGGCCATGAACAGAACTTAAGTCTAGCATAACATAGCCATGCACTATGTCTCACTAGACTTGGGAGGCTTGTGGACGTATAGTCTGGAATGGGCCAGGCCCGGCAGACAGCGGCCCACTCTACGCCTAAATCCTAATTCCATGCCCTATAATTATAGGGCTGGGATTCCCTTCTTGAACACAACACAACAGGTTACTTTAAATCTAATTCTTGTATGCTATATCGCATCAATGACTAACTTGACCGTCAGAGGTGGATCCCGGGGCTATGGCCTTGGGTCCACTCTTGACGGGTTCTCTTTGTTGGCAGGTCTAATCAGGGCTCGAGAAGACGAAGAACAGCCCAAGGAGAGTCGCTGGATCCAGCCCGCGCCAGATTATGTATCAACATCATTTATATTAATGCATTTTTAAATAATATTAATATTGTCTTTGAACATACTCTTATGGTATTCCACGCAAGTTTTATCCAACTAGTCTTGGCAAAAAAATCTTTAGTCTCAAATTAAATATCCACATTCGCCAAGTACAATGTTGTCTTAACTTTTTAAAGAAGTTTTGATAGGTTGAATTACAAAAAGTTCTTTTGAGAAAAAATAAAATGGAAAAATAGACATTTAATTCATGACATAGTACCAGAAAATAAAAAAGGAATGCATAATCGTACAAAGATACAGGTGTGGTTATTTTTTAAAAGCTTAGGCGTTATATAGTTGAGCCTTAAATCATAAATCGCTAAGCTTTGTGTTAATTTATATGCTAAGAAAAATGAATACACTAAATAAAAAATGTACGAGTAATTAATGGTTTATATAGCAATATACCAACTTCGTTTTTATTATTTATTACTAGGAGTAAATTTGTTTTGTTGCGAAAAACATTAAGATATATTGAAAACTCATCATTCAACGAAAGTTGACAAGAGAAAAGAGTTACGAAGTGTACCTTCAAGATACAAACAATTGCCAGCACATTGTTTAGATATATGACAGGTAAAATTTATGGGAGCATGGGAAAACTGGAAAAAGGTAAAATTTATATGGTAGCAGTTGGCATGGGGGATTAATTACAAGGAGCAGTGGGTAGATATATGACTGGTAAAATTTATGGGAGCATGGGAAAACTGGAAAAAGGTAAAATTTATATGGTAGCAGTTGGCATTTTATGGGGGAATGGGAAAACTGGAAAAAGGTAAAATTTATATGGTAGCAGTTGGCTTTGGGGATTAATTACAAGGAGTAGTGGGTAGATATATGACTGGTAAAATTTATGGGAGCATGGGAAAACTGGAAAAAGGTAAAATTTATATTGTAGCGGTTGGCACTTTATGGGGGCATGGGAAAACTGGAAAAAGGTAAAATTTATATGGTAGCAGTTGGCATGGGGGATTAATTACAAGGAGCGTGGGTAGATATATGACTGGTAAAACTTATGGGAGCATGGAAAAACTAGAAAAAGGTAAAAATTTATATGGTAACAGTTGGCATGGGGGATTAATTACAAGGAGCGGTAGGTAGATATATGACTAATAAAATTTATGGAAGCATGGAAAAACTGGAAAAAGGTAAAATTTATATGGTAGCAGTTGGCATGAGGGATTAATTACAAGTAGCGTGGGTAGATATATGACTGGTAAAATTTATGGGAGCATGGAAAAAACTGAAAAAAGGTAAAAATTTATATGGTAAGTTGGTAACAGTTGGCATGGGGGATTAATTACAAGGAGCAGTGGGTAGATATATGACTGGTAAAATTTATGGGAGCATGGGAATACCGGAAAAAGGTAAAATTTATAGGTGAATCCTTTCGTTTTAAATGGTTTGATCATGGTTTGGTGTGAATTTAATGCATGTTAAGTTAGGAGTATGTCATCAAATGTTAGTACAGGTGTGATGTACGATAGCGAACAAATATAGAGATGATAACGTAAAAATACAAAACAAAAAAGACAAAGCATTCTTATTAACGCTTTCAGCATGACTCAAACTCGTAACTTGAGGTTGTAAAAACCCAATTAACCATCCCATAGTCATCTCATATGTAATAGCTTTTTATTCAAATCTAACAATTAATAATTTGTAAGATGTTGTACGATCTAGATACGAGGAACAAATAAAGGGAAAACTACGCACAAGCATCGCCTCGTTTAGGGTCTTCTCCCGAATTACGTTGAGGTTTTATCTATCAATACAAAAATCTAACATATTGATCGACTGCATGTTTTCAAAAAGATATGCTTCGAGCCTTCCACAATACACTATGACAAAATTGCAATGGGTGACTAATGTAATCAAAATATAAGTTTTGCTCATGCTTGTTCGACTTTCAATATGAATATGCTTTCAGGGAGCTACTTGTGAGTCCTCAGGAGCAGGCAGGCGTAATTTTCTTTTAATCGAAGAAGTATCCCATTTGCCTCACGCTTCCAACTACTTGCTCATGCTTCTCCCCCAAATTGGTAATCTCCTCTGTCACACTATTAACAAAAAAAAGACAATAATTAGGATTAGCAAACTTATTTGGGCTGACCAGATTGCCCAAATGCTAGGTGTTGGGCTAAATACGTTCCAACACGAGTAACCCGAATAAAGCTTTTTTATATAATTTTTAAAACTTGTCAATGTAAACTTATAGTATTAACCAATTCTTTTTGTCATATTATTCGTACTCGGCCAGTTGGAGAGAACCCAAATAAACCCGACCCGGTTAGACCTTAACACCCAACAAGAATATATCTGAACCCGACCAACTCAACCTTATTAACACTCGTACGGGTACCAAAAGAGCCAACCTGACCTGAACCCGGTTAAGATTACTCGGGTCGAGTTAATCAGGTTAGTAATCTTATTTCGGTTGACCTACCTGAATGCTAAATAGGGTCGAATGTCAGTTTAAACACGTATATATAATTTGGGTTCGCGAGAACCTGATTAATCCGAATAAGGGTTTTTTTTTTTTTTTTTTATTTTTTTTTTATTATTATTTTTTTTTTGTAACTTGTCCATGCAAGCTAATAGGATCAGGTTCGGATGAATCCGAACAGAACAACCTAAGTTCTAATAGGGTCGGGTTTCGGGTGTGGCCTTTAGCATCAATCCTAATAGACCCGAACCCGACCAACTTGACCGTATTTAACACCCGTACAAGTGCCAAAACCATAAGCCAACTAGACCATGCTCGACCCCAAACCCAATCCGATTAAAATTATTTGGTTTGTATAATTTGGGTTCGAGTCAACCAGATTAACACAAATAAGGTTTTTTTTTATATAATTTTTGTAATTTATCCATGAAAACTTATAGGTTGTTTTTAGTTAGAGGAAAATACCTTTGTTTTCCATCAAATGATTTGTACAAAACATGGAAAATAGAGATTGCGTTCAAATTATATGTTTCCAATCAAATTCTTTACAAAACACAAAACATGCATTTCCTACTATAACAAGAAAAACTACAAAACACATTTGTTTTGTTTCCCTTGTAACCCCCTTGTTTTCTTGAGAATAGAAAAAAATATAACGCGTTTTCCATGTTTTGTGGAAAATGGATCCCCTTCATTTATTTTTATTTTTTTTTACAAATTTGAAAGTAGAAAACTAAGATTTTTTTCTATAACTAAATGCACCCATAAGTATTAGATAGATTTTTTTAATCATATTACTCATATTTGGGTCACCCTAAACCCAGATGAACCCAGCCCGAATAGACCCTAACCGACTAACCTGAATCTTAATAGGGTTGGGTTCGGTCATAGCCTTTTTATTACGACAAACATGGAGAAAATAAAAAATAATAATTTGACATAAAAAAATATCCAATTACCTCTCCCATTCATGAGTTGCTTTTGCTGGGCTCTGAGTTGCTTTGTACAACTGATCCAATGTGCACAATAGGAATCCATGCCAATATTCCTTGTGAGCAACCTGACCTTGCAAAACGACATGATAACTTATTTTGTTTGTTTTCCTGATTTTAATTTTAATTGTTTTAATCTATTTTCTCTGGTTTAGGGGCTCTTATCTTTTCGAAAATTAATTTTGTTTACGCTTCGTCACGTCTATAATATAATGAAGTATTTTTAGTCATTTTGTGTTTTTCTATAAAATGACCCGTTTAACCTACGAACGTTTTGATCCGTACCAATTTGATCCAAATTTTAATATGGTCCTTTTGAGCTGTGCCCATTCGAACCAAGTCCATTTGACCCATTATCCAAACCCACCCATTTTGGCACATCTACTATAAATCAATAATCAAACACACACACAGAGAGTAAATTAAGTAATAAGATGAGAATAAAATTGAAGCACATTTTGTAAAACACCACATAACACATTAGATAGACCTCACATAAAAGATGGTGTATGATCACTAGGGGTGTTATCAAATAGCACCAAATGAGAAAGTACTCAAACCTTTCAACTAGCAGTTCGGGAATTTCCTTGTTTGATTTATTTGTATATGACTTGTCATCTGTAGTCAGCTCAACAAAATCCAGCATCATTCTACAAAAAAATTGTATAAAAGATTACATTTAATATTGCCCACCCATTTAAAAATGGCAACTCTTGGACTCACCTCCTTAGACATTCATCATTTAATCTAGTTCCATGTCCCTCATCTTTTAAGTCAATAAGCTGTGATGGATTAACAATTCATCAGTAACTTGCACACTAAAAATTAGAAGTAAAACTAAAATCTATGTACATATTACATGATTTCTATTCAACAAGTATAAGACATTTGTATACATAATTGCATAGACATACTAACAGAACTTAAATTGCCTTATTGTTCAACTAAGGTCAATACTACCTATAGACTAGTGTTGGAAGGAAATGTAAATTAACATCAGTCCGATGCGTCTACATCTACCACCACACATAAAACTGTAACTACATATTGACAAACAAACATTTATTCTAAAACTGCAAATCCCGCTAGGAGGTGAATGTTCTTCATAAACTTGGATCCTCGAGCATTCGCTATGAATTTGTAATTATAGACAACAACATTTAAAAAAAAAGGCTCTCCAAGACAACGCACAAAGAATCTAGGTTTTTAATTATTATAATTAAAGTTGTAATTTGTAATCTAAACTCACATCAAATGAAATAGAAGCAAAGACATATAGCAAAGGGAATAAATTATATGTAAAAGGTGAACTGAAACTAAAATGAGGCAATTTTACCTTCGTATTCCGAGACCACCTATTCCAATTCCAACAAGAAATTATATTTATTTGCTTGTGCATCTAAGAATAGAAGCAGAAACAATGTATGATCTTCACCAACGATGTTCCTCACCACCACAAGAACTTGGTATACAATTGTGTTGGTGAGCTTCAAAGAGATATATGGTAATGACAAGAGTCAATTACATGGGTGGGTATATATATAGCCCTTTGGTGAACATTAATGTTGTTGTTGGTCTATTAGTTGGTCGGTTTAGATGTGCATTTCGTAAAGTCGCTATCTATGGATGAGAATGGTACAAGATCACATATTGTGAGGTTATCTATAAATTATGGAACATGTGAGTTTCTAAATATGAAGGTGGATGGGGAGTTTGATGTTTAGATTTAATGTATATATGTGCCTTTTGATGATAGTTGGGTGTGAGATAGTTATTGCACTACTTTAATGAAGACTTTCACTTAATGTTCGAGCTTGTTGATATTGAAAAGATAATTAATAGTAGGGCTTCAAGAAATGAAAATGAATCAAATTGATGAGAACTTAGTAATTACGTATATATCAAAAGGAAAAAGTAATGTGTTCACCAATACTTAGCTATTCTTACACAAATATAAGTATGGTGTTTGTGATTGCTTGCTTTTCTTACGTCCAGCTTATAAATTAGAAGCAGTTCCTGTATTTGGGCATCCATAATAAGAGTTTTATAAAAAGGAAAATGATTGATATTCCTACTACATGTTCCTACTTATCCTTCTATATTTAGGATGATGACAAGAGTTAAAATCAATGAGGGAGATCAAAGGAGATAAATAGTGGATTACACTTGTCAATTTTTACATGGAGTAGGAAGATAATTTGGAGGATATAGTAGGAATGAATAGCAAAAAGTTTATAAATTGAGTCACCAGACTGGATGGAGCTTTATAATGACATGGAACGGAAAAGGTCTAGGTTTACAAACCCTTTTATTGTAACTAAATATATGTAACTCATTCAATATGCACATCTTTGATTTAATAATTTTTTACAAGTTTTAAACATAATAGTAATAAATTTATAAAATGAGAAATTTATAAGTTAAAAGTAAAATATGACATGAAAATTGTATAAATCTTTTTAAAATGTTTAACATTGTAGATGCTCTCAGTTTACGTATCTATTTTTTTCTAAAAAAAAACAGTTTTGCATAAGTGTTTTTTCATTGTTATGTTAACTACATATAATTAGAGCTATAAGTTTAAGAGATTTTAAATTTTCACTTATCATTCATTGATACTTAGCTTATAAAGATTTCTGCCTACACCGCCAACTGACAACTTTTCTTAGGCTAAGAGCTTTGGGTGTGGTCACGAACCTATCGCGCAAAACGCATGTGGCATGGCTTCAAGCCGACGCCATTACACCGGCATACCCATGTGCCAAGGCGCGAGTGAGGTGCTTGGCTTTGAACCAAACAGGAAACGGTGTGTTTTTTGTCTATCTTTGTTTATTTTAAATGCTGAATATGTGTATTTGTAGTGTGTGATTATGTGTTTTTGTAATGCGTGTCTATGTATTTTTGTAGATTGCAGCGAAGAATATAATGGTTTTTTTTATTGTAAATAATTTTTCAAGTTTAGTCTCCTTGTTTTATGAGTTTAACAAAAATGACGTAAATTAACGAGTTTAATGAATATGTGAATAATAACTCCTGGATGAAAAATTAGTACTTTATATTTTAATTATTTTAAATTAATTTGTATTTTATTTTAAAAAAATGAAAAATTAGTTGGATTAGAATAAAATAGAAAAGAAAATATTGGAGTTTTGGATGGTGTTCTAAAGAGATGTAAATGGCACTAGTACGGTCAGGACTTTTCCATGCGACATTTTTGCCACCATGCCGACGTCATGACGTCGGCATCATTCATTCCCGTCGACATGACGTCGGCCCCAGTTTGTCGCGAGTGCCTCGTCGGCAACCACTATCCCGTCGATAATGTCCGTCGATAATGTGGGTCCCACATGGTTTTCTAGTCAAAGGTTTTGATGGTCCGACGTTATATTCCCGTCAACATGTCGACGAGATCATAATACTAATTATCTAATTAATTAATAATCGTTAATTATGTTTTAAATAATCCCGTCGACTTGACATCGGTACGATTTCGTCAAAGTCAAAAAGCTGGTCAAATATGTGTTTATGATACCGTCGACATGACGTCAGTATCATAACATATATAATTAAATTAATTTTATGATACCGTCGACATGACGTCGGTAACATAAAATATATAATTAAATTAATGTTATGATTCTTGTAGTGTGGGAAAAGTTAATTATATGGAGGAGTGGGCAGGTAAATTTTATTAATGCAAAGTAAATATTGGAGTCTAAGTAGGTGGGAGCATGCATGTATACAATACATACATTCAGAGTGAAGTCGATAGCATGGAATCAATTAATTATACAGGAAAGGATCAAAACTCAGAAGCGTGGTGAGGTATGATGTAGAATTGTACATCTATTTTCATGTGATAATAAAAGTGTTGTGAAGTGTGTCTATAAATCTCCAATAAAACAAGAGACAAACTAGACTTTTATATTCTTCTTCATATTTTAACTGAGTTTAAATATTACATAGGCATGAAACAAATACTCATTATGGATGAAATGATAAACAAAGTTTTTCATGAGTTTTAGAGCTTTGCTTGAACCTCTCATTATAGATGCTCTTAGTTTTCTTGTTAAATGTTGCTAACTCGTCAACTCTTTCGAACATCCATTTGAGGAGTGAGGTGTAAGTCAACAAAAAATGACAATAACACATATGTCTATTATATAGAGAATGACCTAATGTATATATATATACACACACACAGACCCTGTTTTATCATTTAAGACTACTAGGCTAGAAACCACCATCATCGCAAGCCAACGATGGTCACCACCGCCACCACCAAAGAACGTTGGGGTCTTAACATAGTTTCTTTAATGAGCGGACTCAAAGGGGTTTATTTTTGGAGGTTCTCGTGAATCACATGATATTTTTTGCATAATATAAACTTTTGTCAAAAAATCCCGATCTTGTCACTTATAGTTCTTGGTTTGTCACTAGTTTCTTTCTCTTATTTTTACTATATTAATACTTATGAATATTTTATCTACACAACCTAATTGTATGTTCACTCATTTTGCTTGTCAGCTTATTCATTCAATGCATTTAACAACTTTTTTTCACTTGTTGGTATCATATATGGTATTAAATTCTTCATTTTCTTTAAATCTTTCATCACTAAAATTGAAGACGTAAGTGAAATGCATTGTCCCTTGCATTTCCAAAAAGCTACTTCTATATTATACTACCTCTATCCCATAATTATTGTTCATGTTTGACTTTTTAAGTCTTTCCTTTACAACTTTAACCTTAATTATTTTTTCTTGTGTTATATAATACTTGATGCAAAATATATGAATAAATTGAGTTTTAAATGTACTTTTCATTGTTATAATTTTTATCAAATATTATATAATACAAACAAAAATATATAAGGTCAAAGTTGAAAAAGAAAAAATTGAAAAAGTCAAACTGGACAGTCAATGTGGGACGGAGGGAGTATGATAGTATGATACAATTACAATGCATGTTAACGATTTGGGTTTAATTTCATATTCTACAAGAATAGGTCCTTAACACTTCAACATTTTCTGCAGATTAATTACTTATAAATCATACTTTAGCATTTGACATACATTCAGAAAGTTTGATCAAATGTTAGCAACTCAGTATAAATATAATACAAATCGAAGATCACAATGAGCTTTACATTCAAATCTAACAATTGCTAACTAGTACAGAGTAACATCATAATGAGCTCCACGTCGTCCTTTTTATGTTCTTCTCGTGAATCTACTCTTACGTTTCAACTCTGAATTTCAACATCCCCCAATTACGTAATCACTTCAACGATCATCACCTATTTTCCCTAATTTTTCTTGAAGTTTGTAATTTGAAGGTTCCGAGGGGCAACCGGTTTAATTTGGATAATAATAATAATAATAATAATAATAATAATAATAATAATAATAATTAAAAAAAAAAGGCAAGGCCTAGGTATAGATCCATACCTGTTCACATAAGTAAATAATTTGATAAAATTTACAGTACCTGCCGCCACATCGCACATATACCTTGCTACTCAACTTATAAGCCAACATGTACATTATTTGTTCATAAGATAAACTTGGAAAAAATATCATGTATGTAGTTGACTTCTATTCGACAATTAAATTCTAGCAAGAAAACATGATCACTTGTTTTGTAGATAACTAAATGTAATTGCTGCACAATAAATTTGAATTATATCTAGGATAATCGATAAATATAGACAAATAGTTATAAAGGGTCACAAGTTATCTGTAGTGTATTCAAATTACGACAACATTCTATAATTTTTATGTAGAAAGGATTAGATTATTAGTGAGTTATAATCAGCTACATTATTAGCGAGTAGTGATTCATGTAAGAAAACTTGTACTAACTTTCACCTTACATATAGTTTTCTAGATCTGTATATCATCAAATTATGCTCACTATAGGTATACAAATTTTTTTTAACAACTGAATATCTCATAATATATGCACCATAAGCTACCTCACATGTTTTGAACAGAATTTGAAACTAAAATCATTTAATCGAGTAGCTTTTCACATAACAAAATAAACATTATAACACACACCTTTTGATATTAGGTATACAATTTAATTAGAGGTGATCAAAGAAATATTTAAAACCGTGACAGAGATACTATGGTTAAACCGCATATAGTTAACTTGAACATGAAAACCTCATATATAATTTAACCGTTTTGTGCATATTCGAGTAACCAAAACCCTTAATATTCCGTTTGTTCTTTATTTCTTGAATCCTAGCTAAGAATTATATGTGTTATTTTCCATTTGAGTTAGATTCAGTTTCAAAGTTAGATTGAAATTCAATCTTTGATTAAAAAATCAAACCACAGTACCACAAGCATTGTTCCCTAAGGCAGAGGCAAATTGAGGACATAAGTGTGAGATACATTGTCCCTTTTATTTCCTTAAACCACTTTCATTAAATTTATAGACAATGCATGTGAGCAATTTGGTTCACTTTCATGTTTTACAAAAGTCCATTAAGAATTTGACATTTTCTGTTGTTGATACATTCACTTGTTGAATCAAACTTTAGAAAACTAGACTTACATACAAAAGAATGGTGTGCGACTTGGCTTTACTTCTTTGAAACTTTTCTTGAAATTAGTTTCTGAATTGCCTTTTCTCCGAACAAGCGCCAAGCTAATTAATTGTATTAAACGACATGACTACTGGAAGTGCAAATAAATCCAATAAGTAAAACGTTCATTTGAGCCGAACAAGTGAGATATTTTGGTGTAATTAACGAGTTTACAATTTAGTACTCTATATCGACTACTACATTTTCGTTAAGATTATGTTGCTTCTTTAGTTACCAATCCATCGAATAAACATATCTGAATTCTTTGTAATTTTTGAATAAAATGTATTTCAGCCATATTGCATAAATAATTCAATAAGTTTCAATGATGACTTCATGAAGTATTTTGTCATTGTGTCTTATTTATTAAACCTTCTTTTTTAATTGCGGCAAGTTCATTGATTTTCTAACAAGAAGTTAATAGTTCAAATCTTGCTAGGTGTGTATATTTAAAGGTGGTCTCAAAAGGGTTGGATATGGTCTCGGGATGAAGCTAAAAAAAGTGAAGGTAATTAATGAAATGTTGTATTAACAACATTTCATCTAAAACACATTGTCAATTTTGTAAAAAAAAAAAAAAAAAAAAAAAAAAAAAAAAAAAAAAAAAAGTGAAGGTGATTAATGAAATGTTGCTAAATTTTTAATAACTTATTTTTTTTAGTAACTTAATAAATGTAATAAATACTCTTTATACCCTCTATATTTATATTATAAAAAAATAAAACATATATGTTGTTGTTATTACTTATAAATATTATTATTAGTATATATATTAATTTTATGTATTTTTTTTTAAAACACGAGTTATTTTGACATGTAAATGAAAATACTAGATTATACAAAAATGAACAATTCATGTTATTTCTCTTTATGAGATTGAGTAAAGATATCTGGAAGCTTGTCCGTTAATGACAAGGTTGAAGGAATACTATCAATCATGGATAGACCCTGCATCAACTAAAGAAAAAACATGCATTTATGACATACTAAATACCACAAAACGCCTAACATCCCAAAAACATTTATAAATTCAAACATACCAGATCTCTTAAAGATTATAAAACAAATATATCCATTGTTAACACATCATAGTCATATACTCATATATCAAGAAAATCATGTATCTTATAATACTTCTCGAGTAATTTTTTAAATTAAACGTAAGACTTTCAAGACAAAAACTCATTATGGATGAAATGATAAACAAAGTTTTTCATGAGTTTTAGAGCTTTACTTGAACCTCTCATTATGGATGCTTTTTTGAAAATTTTCTTGTTCCATGTTGCTAACTCATCAACTCTTTCGAACATCTATTTGAAGAGTGAGGCGTAATTCAAAAAAAAAAAAAAAAAAAGAAAAAAAAATGACAATAGCACATATGTCTATTATATAGAGAATGACCTACTGTATATACACACTCACACACCGGGTTTAGCATACTTATGTCAATGATAGTGTCAGTATGGTGGTCTTAACATAGTTTCTTTAGTGAGCAGACTCAAAGGGGTTTATTTCTGGAGGTTCTCTGGAATCACATGATATTTTTAGCGTAATATGAACTTTGTCAAAAATCATGATATATTATCGTAAAAAACGTTTGTGAATTTAGTCGCTTACAGTTCTTAGGTGGTGTTTGAATTCAACTTTTTTTTTTTTTTTTTTTTTTTTTTTGGGTAAAAGGTCAACGACCCGGTAAATATATTACTCCAAAAAACATTTAAGTACAACGGATATGAGTGAATCCCATATCTCAGCCCGTTACATAGGCGAAAAACTTACATAACAAGATACTTCATATTTTCTAGACAAGAAAACAAAACCACTACCACATAATATTGCAAGACTCGGACAAAAATATAAACTACTTCCTACGACCTTGGAGATTAAAGCCATAAATGGCATTAAGTGCATCCAATTCCCCTGGAAGATCATAAATTTGCTTCGAGTAATCATCATAGTCATCAAACTCATCTTCACGCTCATGACCTCCACCAAAAAGATTTGCTGATTCGTCGAACGTGTTAAGAACCTCTTCCTCATCACTATCAGAAATCACAACATCACCCACCTTGAAAAATGGGTTAGCCATCTTAGTGACAGAGGCAGACGGAATAGGATGACCTTCATCATCCACAATAGTAGCTTTCCCATCAATAAGTAGCTTTTCAAGTTTACTAATCTTCTCAACTATGGGAGTAGAACCAACTTCCTTAGTTCTCATTGAATCACTCACAATCGGTTCGTGTGATGTACTACCAGTCTTAACCGACTCATCCTCATTAACTTCCATTGTACGGCCAGCATCCACATCCATGTTGGTGTCAGAAGTAGGAATACCAAATGCATCCGTATCATCCATATTAAGAGCATCAAATTGGTTAGATGTAGAATCTTCGTACCACTAGAACTATCCACATCAGAAGTCGTCTTCTTAGTGCTACCAGCATTCTTAGTCGTCTTTTTAGGCTCAGGAGGAGTCTTTTTGGGTTGATACCGAAACTGCTTACCCACAACAGGTTTAGTAAACCCCCTTGACCCGGAATTGTAGGACCACCTTGCTTTCCTTTCTTCCTGTGATTGACAGTCTTGAAACTATCATTAACAGGCTTAGTAGACTGAACATGAGGAATAACAACTGTAGGACAATCAGTCAGTGTATGACCAAATATCTTACACTTGTCACAACGAGGTGGTTGCCACTCGTATTCAACCCGTATCTTCTCAATAGTCGAACCCGAACCATCAAGTAATGGTATCTCAACAGTGAGGCTATCCCTAAGCACCTCATCCGATCTCACTTCTATCATGCATCTAGCAAAACTATTACGGCCCCACGATTCCTTGCACATTTGGCTTGTAAAAGCATCTAACCTTTTGGGCGTGCCAATCAGTGTGGCAAGAAGACTGAGGCCATCATCAGAAAACATAGCCAGAGGAACATCATGGAATTTAACCCACACCGGGATATTAGTCAAATCCTCTTTAAGTAGGTTTGTGTTCCCAGTCCATGGTTTAAGAATAATAGGAACATTTCTGATCAACCAAGGACCGTTTTCAAGCACATCATCAAGAAAATAGGAAGTATCTTGTTATGTAAGCTTTTAGCCTATGTAACGGGCTAAGATATGGGATTCACTCATATCCGTTGTACTTAAATGTTTTTTGGAGTAATATATTTACCGGGTCGTTGACCTTTTACCCAAGCACATCATCAACACCTTTCTTCGAGTTGAATTTAAAGAAGAAGAACCCCTTAGCATTCATCATTACCTTTTGCACACCAAACTTAGCCCATGCATTGCGGACATAGTAATCAACAACCGGAAAAGCAAGGCGTTGGCCAAGAAAGTAACCGTAGAGAGTATTCTCAAACCGCGTGTTCACCTCTTCCACTACTTTCATTGGAACTGAAAGGTCAACCTCAGCCTTCTTCTTGCTACATTCCAACCTACGAAAGTTTGAAACATGTTTCAGAGGTTCATTAGAAGTAGCACCCGCGTAAGAAACCAACTTCACTCCCGTACCATTAGTAGTATCAACCTTGTGAGCATTAGGACCAGAAGTTACACTCCTATTCATATTCACATTTATCCCACGCGAAGGAGGGGTACTTGGAATATTAACATTATTAGCACCAATCTCACTTTGAATTTTATTCATGGCATAATCAAAATTCTGATGCGCATTATCAATCAAGTGCTTAACAATATCAGCACTTGTAATCCGTTCCAAGTCGTCACCATGAGATGTATCTTTCGTAAGTGGAAGCGGCTCCACTTTCTGAGTACCATTCATAGAACATTCAGGTACATCATCCTCATTCAAACTAACACTACTAGAATTCAACTTAATTGACTAAAAAAAATAAAAAATGCATGTATTAAGTCATATAAAAGTTGTTTTTTTTTTTTTTTTTTTTTTTTTTTTTTTTTTATTTAATAGAAAAAAATGATTAAAAATATTAATTAATAAAACTGAAGGTATCTTTTTTTAAGTCATCACTTAATTAATAATTACTCAATAGAAAATTTTAATAAACAAGCGCTCGTCTGTCTTGGATTCGTTCTCTTTTTACTAAGAGATAAATACAATAGCTGTTCCTTTCAAAACTTTTATATTACATCTTGTTTCATTCTTTTAAACTTTTGTAGCTATTTTTCCATACTAATGTATTTAGACCTCGTAAACCCGCCCCTTTCATCACTTTTATAAACATCTTAATCGATCTTCAACGCCTACTACAAAGTATTTTTCTATATCAATTAAACATTACATTGTTTCGATTATAACTAGACATGGATTAGTTATTGCTGTCGTAGTAGTTAATTAAATTAGGTGATATATGAAGGCATGAATTAGTATGGCCAAGAAGATATGAAGACAAGAAAAGAAATCCATCGTTTTACCAATATAAGATGAAGCTTTGAGTGCCTTTTTTTTGCTACCACTACTTTCTAGTATTATATTTTCTTCATTACATATATTGAAGAGGAAATTCTTTATTCACTCCAGAAGTATAATAGTACTTACCCCATATACTCCAAAAAAATTCATTTTTCTCATATACCTTATGGGCGATTCTCTCTCAAAAATTCTTGGGCAACTCTTTTAGAATTGTGACACGTGTCATTATGGTTGTCCCCACATTATACTTTCATAGTACCAGTTACCCAACTAATTTTTTGGGCGACTGGAACCTACTTTCTTGAGCGACTTTATTATTTTGTCTTTATGCCAAAAAGTATAGTTTTTTTATATTATTTTTTATTTTCTTTGAGTGTAAATTACATATATATCCTCACACTTTCTTTTATACCTATTGCTTTATAACTTGTACATTTTGATTATTGTACCAACTACAGCCACCACCACTTATTCCGGCCGCCACCACCACCCACGCCGACCACCACCGCCGCTCCGGCCACCCTATCAAAAAACAAGAATCACATTTTTTTTGCAACAATAATCAAAATCAATTAAATAAATCAACATACCAAAACAAATCCTCAGATCCAACACAAAAAATTACAAGATATTGAAAATAATGAAAAGCCAACAAAAAGGACCAGGTGAACTTTTTTATAAACTACGAGCAACATCAATATCTCTGTGTAACATTTCTTGTTTTTTATTTGAAAACCTAGTCAAAGCCATTTATATTTTGACGAAAACAAAAAGTGTCTATATTGACCTTTTTTTGTTAATAGAAGTGGGCATGGAACCAGGTGAAACTCAACCTGAAGAACATCAACGTTTATATTCCGAGGTCCATCTCCTCAAAAATCTCAGCCACAACTCCATAATCCCTGATCAATCACACTCATATCTATCAACAAAAAAAGTCAATATATGATTGAAAACCATGCTTCGCAACTGCGCAAAAATCAACAAAACCTCATATTTTAGGAACAGGTGAACGAGTTACTATGTTAGGGTCTTCTCAGGCTTTCTAGCAATACAAAATTGGTGATACAACTATAAGTGGATAGAGAGTAACAACGAGAGAAACTAAAGGAAAAGAAGAGTGTTATTAAGAGATATATAAATTCGTTTCATGACATCATTGTGAAACTCCACGATATTCAGGGTATTCTGGTCGTTTCGACAGGTATTTCGCTGAAAACGGAGTTACGGTTCAAAAGTTATGGCCGTTTGAAGTTTTGACGTAAACAATTAACTTTGGTCAAACAAGTGTGGTGACCGAGTCTTCACTAGCAATATTTGTATTCCTAACAAGTGTTCTAAGAACAGGTTAACGAGTTACAGTGTTGGGATCTTCTCATGCTTTCTAGAAATACGAAATTAGTACTATAATTCACATGATTATTGCTTATATGTTGCATGTTTTAGGCCAAAATCGGGGACCGAAGAAAAAGTGATTTAGGAATAGGAGAACGAGTTACAATGTTGGGATCTTATTATTCTATCTAGCACTATGAAGTTGGCCATACAATTATTAGCAGATAGAGAGTAACAAAAAGAGAAAGTAATGGAAAGATGAGTGTTTGAAAGAGATATACAAATTCAATATTTTAGACCACAATTGGAACATGAGAATTTATGATTTAGGAAGAGGTGATCTTCACTAGGAATATTTGTATTCCTAACAAGTGTTCTAAGAACAGGTTAACGAGTTACAGTGTTGGGATCTTCTCATGCTTTCTAGAAATATGAAATTAGTACTATAATTCACATGATTATTGCTCATATGTTGCATGTTTTAGACAAAAATCGGGGACTGGAGAATAAGTGATTTAGGAATAGGAGAACGAGTTACAATGTTGGGATCTTATTATTCTATCTAGCACTATGAAGTTGGCCATACAACTATTAGCAGATAAAGAGTAACAAAAAGAGAAAGTAATGGAAAGATGAGTATTTGAAAGAGATATACAAATTCAATATTTTAGACCACAATTAGAACATGAGAATTTAAGATTTAGGAAGAGGTGAACGGGTTGCAATGTTGGGGATAGGAGAAGTAGTTTGTGTGACCATATGCTATTTAAAAGGAAGAAATGTGTATTTTGTGTGACTATTGATCATCTAATGGCCATATTAATTTTATGTTTGTGTGGTCTTTTGTAATATTTAGTCACACAAAACATCTTTGTTTTGGGTATTTAGTTACATACAATTAAGCAAACAGTGGCCAAAAGTGTTAATAAGTGTGACCATATGATGTTTAAAGTGCAGACATGTGTATTTTGTGTGACTAATGTTCATCCAATGGTCACATGAATTTTTAGTTTGTGTGGCATTTTGTAATATTTAGTCACACATCGAATTAAACAAAGAGTGACCAATAATGTTAGTACTGCTAGTACTACGTTAGTACTGTTAGTACTACGTTCGTACTGCTGGAGCAGAGTTACAACTGCTAGTATATATATAAAACAGAATGTATACACATGAAGCCAATATATGCACAATTGTATTTCAAATTGAATAAAACTCGAATGTATATAAATGAACCAAATATATATACAATTGCATCATTGCCATCATCAACATCTAAGGTTCCTTACTTGATCTTTTCATCAGCTTCTTTCTGCAAAAAAAATATTGGAAATGTTGGTATTAAAAGTTAGTACGGCTAGTATACAGTCAATGCTGCAGGTATATAAGCATGATAATAGAATATGAAGTAAAATTTACAAGTTTATCTGCCAATGAACTAATCTCAACATCTGGAGATTCTCCGTCTATGTTTTCCCTTCCTTTGATCCACAGTACACTACACCATTAGTTTTACTTGTGAATAATAATCGTCCATTTCTTAGTCTATCTACTGAAAAGCAAGTCATCCTATAAACAGATGCTATGAACTATAAGAAACCAAGACACTAATAATGCTGCATAATATAATATAAGATCTGCCAACCATGAAACCGTAAAAATATACTCCACATGGGTTGACTTTTGGTGACAGAGATGGAGCATACCCACGCCTCAATTTAATTCCAGTCCCCCGAAAATGAAGTGTGCCAGAAAATCCAGATGAGGGAATTTTTAGCCAGGCATCCCATGTCTCTTCTTCACCCGTGAAAACAGGATGTAGCCCCTGCAAGAAACAAGTAACGTGCTTAATGCTAACATAAAAGACGACAAAATTAGATGTCATAAATATAAGTTTAGCATCAAAAACGAACATAACGGGGTAGACCCTTGCATATCAACTCGGGCAACAAATAATCCAGATGGTTTTTAATCTATGTAATGTCTTAATTTATGAATAAATAGTTTTAATTTCGTACGATTACATTTAAGTTTACGTTCACATTTACGTTTTTAGTTTATAAATATAAAGTATTTAATTAAATAAAAAAAATTGGATGTATGGTTAGTGGGTTTCACCACTACCGATGTATGGTAAGTGGGAGTGAGTGAAAATAAGAGGAGAGAGAAAATTGAGGTGACGCTGAGATATCGGTGAGTGAGTGCTTACCACTACTTCTAGCCTAAAAGTCGGGAACGCATTGTAGCTACATTGCTTGCTACAGTAGCATTAACTAGTATCTATAGCCATTTAACAAAATAGTCTCTAAGGTTTAACTGTCTTAGCAAATTAGGTCTTTCGGGGACTAACGATTTAAAGGACCGATACATAAATACATATATACATTTACCAAAAATGTACCGGGGTCACAACACTCCCGCAGCAATGCGCAGGATCACCCACTCGTTTTTTGTTAACAACGAAGTGTATTTTACAATAACATCAAACGTTCGATGGAACGCCATTCCTATTTTAATTTTTTTTGGTAAACTGTTAGTTTATATTAGTAAAACAAGAGTTAAAATAACTCATTTTAAATTCGAAAATTTAAATCCGTAAGTAACAAAAAGGCCGTCTTAATTGTAAAACCAAAGCTAAAGTCACTTTGACAATCGTCATTTAACAAAGTCAAATGCATTAATAAAATTTTATTAATCGTGTTCTGGTAATCGAACGTAATACTTACTTGAAACTTAAGTGTTAATGTGTTATACTCCGGCGTTGCATGTTCGGACACAAGTCATTATCTTTGATTCATGATCATTGGAAGTCCATCATATGAATAAATAACTCGTACCATAATTACCTCGAGATTTTTACCCGGATGTATGTTTAATAACTTGGTTCAAGGGTCATCGCTGTAACGTATTGCATCTAAAGCTAAGTTAATCCGAAGCTCACTAAATCCTAAGGTCACAATGTCACACTTGTTCGAAGCAAGACCTTAAATCCAGGATGGTAGGCTTTGAAATTGGCCAAAATACATTTGTCTTCTAAACATTTACTACCTAATTACGAATCATCATTTTTTTTATCAGGACCCTTGCTCCTACACTAGTTTATAGGCTCGTAGTCTCCATCGCTACTTGCGTAGGACAAAATCCTTGAGTAAAATTTTCATTCATCATCTTGACATCAAATGCGCCCGACATAAAGCAAAAAATAAATAAAGCATACGTATCAGTTAGAGGCATGCATGCACGAAATCTCATGCATTCGTAGAGGTTTTCTATGTACAGTTCGCCATGCACATTCTTTTTAACTCGCATGTTTACGTGCCAAAGAAATAATAAAGGAAAATTAGTCTACTATACGACAGGGCATGTGAGATGTAAGTATGCATGCATTATATCTCAATCTTAAAATAAAATAAAATAAAATAAGATTATACAACTCACTGTACACATATTACAAGCTCAACTTCTTTCATTGCTTTGGATTTCCAACCGAGGAATTAACAGTTCCGTCGATTGGATCAATTGGAGGTTGTTTGGTTATTTTGTGTTTTAGGTGGTAATCTTTATTTTCCTTTTGCAGATTTTCTTCTTGTAGATCTGCTGTTTTGTACCTTTATTCCTCCTTTGCTAGGCTTGTTTGTTATATATAAGCTTGGCCGTTCAAAAAAAAAAAAAAAAAAAAAACTCTTGAGAATAAATCGTACGTATCTGGTTCGAATGTCAAGTTTCCTACTTGAGTCCACCTTTCAAGTTTCAATGGCTACTTTGATAGTTAACACCCGAGTATCAAGTATGAGAAAACACCACGCGTTTGATATTTAACATCCATGTGTAACGTTGTTATTAATTGTTGATTATGTTATCTAATACTTTTTTTTATTTAAGTTCAATGATACTAATATGCTATAGCACCATTGAATTGGAGGGAGTATAGTGGTATGATGCCTCCATTGGTTATGTTATGGTCCGATTGTAACTCGATTTTTATATTGATACAAGCGAAATATTGTGTTTATCATATCTAACGGGAAAAGGCAGAAGAACTTTCATGTTTCACTTTGTATGGATAATTGTATAAGGTTCCACATACGTAACAATTACAAAGAATTAGACATAACATCATAACGACTCAGACGAAGATTAGCTACCTCCGATCAATTAATTTAATCAATATCTAGCCGGGGTATATTTACTTACAAGCGTAGCCGGGGTATATTTACTTACGAGCATTATTTTACCTCAAAAAAGTGCTAAGTCACTAGGGAATGCCAAGGTATATTTACCATAGGCATGATGTTCCCCCAAAAGTACTAAGTCACTAGGGATGAACTTAACCTCGGAAGCGTGACAACGCTAGGGATGAGCCAAGTTATATCTACCATTTGGTGAAACATTTCTCCAAAAAGTGCTAAGTCACTAGGAAAGGTTGAGGTATATTTACCCACGGGCATAATTTTACCCCAAAGGTGCAAGGCACCACGGAGGTCATTAATCACTCTACCCCGGAAGTGCCAGTCACTAGGAACGTCAATAATAACAACTCAAAACGGAGTATATGATATCTCACACAAGTAGGAAGGTCTGATCACGTAAGCAAAAACTATTCTAAACACTAAGTGTCCCAAACATATAAGCTTGTACCTTAGAAGCTATGTTAGTAGCAAAGGTAATAAAAAAACAAGTGTTTGGCGTACATTTATGATTAAAAAAAATTACACATAACGACACTTCATGAAAAATAATGATTATGGTAGAGAAGTTATATTTTATTTGTGTTGGAAACAAAGGAGGATAGACAAGACATGTGTGACTTTCGGCTTTGAGCCTCCGACCTACAATGCACCTTGTTGGTGGTCCACAGCCATTTGGGAGATATTACGAAAAATATATATACATAAAGACCTAGAAAACACAAGACAAAATTTGAGTATAGCATCATTGATCAATGATCCAACAATACTATACTGGGGACATGATGACGTATGTGTTCGAAGGACACATGCCGGAAGGCAGATGCTACACTTGTCCTAATGACATGTGTCGAAGGGCCGTAAAGGTTGACATATGTTTTTGAAGGAAACGTACCGGAAAGTGTATGGTACACATGTTCGAAGGGTATGTGTCGAAGGATTGTAAAGGTACACTTTAAGTATTGCATCATCATTCTTTTACTAATAATGCAATACTGGGGGGACATGATGACATCTGTGGTCTCATAGACCCTTATCTTAAACAAACACCATGTATCACTTTCATAGTGATAGTTTCATTCCCTTAGCGTTCATTTGGACATCCGGATATTTTATTTGGAAAGAAAGTGTGAGATTCGACAACCTACAACCTGATTACTAGAGCAGAATGACTTCGATCGTGAAGATGACACACACAGCAATATCGACAGAAAAGAAGAAACAAGCACAAGGTAATTATCCCTAATCGTTTCCTTGATTAGTATTGAAAGAATGCGTACCAAATCCGCCCCCGCCCCCTCACCTCCTTTTATAGAGATGAGGGGTCTAACAAGAGTCCTAAGTCGGCTATTACAATGACATGGGTTGGGCTTGGGACACAAGCCAACCAAACCGACTCTTTAAGCTATGACAACTAAACATTAACACTAGGACCCGTGGACTTAACAATAAGCTAATATAGAGACTAAACTTGTAACAATTTCCACCTTAGGCTTTGTATTAGCCTACTCCGACACTCAGCAACTCCAAGAAATGCTATAACTTCCGTCCAGGTACCACCTTCGTCAAAGCATCCGCAGCATTATGTTCAGTACCCACCTTTAGAACTTCAACCGTCTTTGCTTCCATGACCTCTCTGATAAAGTGGTAACGCACATTGATGTGCTTAGTCCTTTCATGAAAAACATGATTCCGTGATAAGTGAATCGCGCCCTGATTATCACAATTAACTGCCACAGTGTTAAGCTCCACGCCCAACTCTTCCAAGAGTCCCCTTAGCCAAATAGCTTCCTTCACAGCCTCCGTAAGGGCCATATACTCCGCCTCTGTAGTTGAAAGAGCCACCACGTGTTGTAGCGTTGCCATCCAGCTTACAACACATCCCTGTACTAAAAACGCGTAACTTGTGATTGACCTACCTTTATCCGGATCCTTAGCGTAGTCTGAATCAACAAAACCTGTTACGTCCACATGATTGCTACAATCTGTCCCATACACCAAACCCACGTTTGCAGTACCCCACAAATATTTCAAAATCCACTTCACTGCTTCCCAATGCTTTTTACCTGGATTCGCCAAATATCTGCTAACAACACTTACCGCATATGCTATATCTGGCCTTGTGCATACCATCAAGTACATTAAGATCCCAACTACATTTGCATATGGCACCCTACTCATCCTTTCAACATCACAATCCCTAACCGGACAATCCTTCAACGACAGCTTGAAGTGCCCACCCAATGGCATCTTAACCGATTTCCCATTGTCTATTCTATAATTATTTAAAATCTTAGAAACGTACCCGGATTGTCACACCCTCAGAATCTTGCGACTCCGATCCCTGATGATCTCCATACCAAGAATCTTCTTTGCTTCTTCGAGCTCTTTCATGTCAAACTCCTTTTTGAGCAAAGACTTGATAGACCCAATCTCAGCCTTGCTTTTACAAGCAATCAGCATATCGTCTACATATAACAGTAGATAGATATACTCACCTGGTGCATAACTCCTGTAATATACGCAGCTGTCGTAACTGCTACGCTTGAACCCGTTGCTCAGCATGTACTCATCAAACCTCTTATACCATTGCCTAGGTGACTGCTTTAAACCATAAAGAGATTTCTTTAACAAACATACCTTGTTACCTTGTTCATAACCAGGTGGCTGTCTCATGTAGATCACTTCTTCAAGATTCCCATGTAAAAATGCCGTCTTCACATCAAGCTGCTCTAGCTAACAATCTCTACACGCAGTCAATGCAAGTATAACCCGAATAGATGTGTGTCGAACTACCGGCGAAAATACTTCATTATAGTCAACACCTGCCCTTTGAGTGAATCCACGAGCCACCAACCTCGCCTTATGCCTAGGCTTTTGAACATCTTCAATCCATTCCTTTATTTTGAACAGCCATTTGCAGCTCACCAGCTTTTGCCCAGCTGGATGATCCACTAACTCATAGGTGATGAGTGTGTAAATACTCATCATTTTTATCGTATTTTAACTGCCAAAACACGAGAAAATACTCAGAAATGCATCAAAATAATGAAAATATCCCAAAGATCGTGTTTTATATGTTTCAAATGCAAAATGATTGAAAACAAACGAAAAACGAACAAAGTTTTCATAATTGGCAGTTTTAGTCCCCCAACTTTCAAAAGTCGTCAAAACTAGTCCCTGAGCGTTTATTTTGATAGAAAAGTCAAACCAAGTTCTTAAAAATCAAAAACTACCAAATAATGATCTTTTGGTAAAAATCTATAAAAAATGTACAAGTTTACATGTTTGGTCCCTCAAGTTTCAAAGTTTGGCAGATATGGTCCCCGGGAATTATAAATTGAAGAAAAATGACAAAGTGGATCTTGTGGAATTGAATAGTGGCAAAATTGGTCCTTGGGAGTAACTTTGGAGACTTGGCATGAATAGTCCCTAAAATTCAGCTTATGACAATTTGGTCCTTGTGATACTTATATACCAAACGGATCCCAAATGCTGTGAACTTAAGATATATCTAACAAGCCCAATCCAATATAACCTAACCCAACTCCACACCTCCAATCCAGTCCACTCAAGCCCACCTTATTCCCCCAAGCCCAAACCTAATACGTTTTTAATAAAAACGTATAACCCTTGACTTGGTCAAAACTCACCTCTGCCTTTCTTCTTCACCCTCCCTTTTACCCAACGAATATCCCCCCTCCTATACTCCACCTCCTGCCATACTCCATCTTCACCTCAAAAGCACCCCAAACACAACCCCCAATCCCACTACCTTCCTCCACCTTTCACAAAACCATACCTACCACACCCACCCTGGGAATCCACAACACAATTTGGGCGCCAATTCAGATTGAAGGGTCGAGATGACTTAAAAAGAAATGGATGGCTGAGATTCATGAAGACCAAGAAAGCACAACAAGACAAGAAGAGCAATCCAGGAAACCCTAGTTTGTTTAGTATAAATAGTTATGATATATAAGCCTCCAAGGCAGTCTTAAAAAAATAGGTTTTAGTAATAGTCAGTCAAGTAGGGTTGTAGTTTACTTGTTAGTTTTCTGAGTTTCAATTCAGTTCTTATGTACTTTTTCAATTAAGTTTAATACAAGTTAAGTTTTATTTAAAATTTTCCTTTATTGCATATTTTCTAAGTTCTTGCTTAAAAGCTAATCTCACTGTTTCTTTAAGCTTTCATAAGCCCTCATAGCTTATGTTGAGCCTAGGATCACTTCTGTTTTCATTCAGACTATTTACTTAAGTTTTATTCAAGCTCTTATAAAATCCAGGAAATACATAAAAATTTAGTGGTTTTGCTTATTAGCTTATGTAGGTGCTTATTAATAGTTCATTAATGCTTATTTGCTTCTAGAATAGCTTACTTTAACATTGTCTTTCAAACTTTATAGCTTAGATACATTTATTCATTTGAAAAAATCCAAAACACCTCTGCTAAGGGGTGTTTGGCACAAAAGCATCTTTCAGTTACAAACTTGTCTTGGTCACTTTTCAAATTTTCAATCAGTTCTTTTCCATATTAGTTAGTAGTTTTTGATCAAATAGTTTCACTTCCAAGTAGTTTTCAAGATTGCAAGCTTAATTCTCCAATATTTCTTTGTTTTAACTATTTGCATAAGCTATTTAGGTCCAAGCTGTTTTTAAATCTTTGTAGTTGTTCCTACTACTTGATATTAGCTCACTTTTAGGATTTTATATAGAGGTGCAAATTCTGGTAGTTGACCTCTTGTTGGCCAAATTCATTTTTTTGTACCCATTATTAGCAACTGTTGCATCAGTCCACTCTAGCACCAAACAGCCCTTTTTCTTTTTCAGTTTTAGACTAGTGAATGTAGGATTCAGCCCCTAATTTTGATTTTTCAAATAAATAGTAGTATGGAGTTTACCAATTTGAGTTTGTTTTGCAGTTTGCAGCTTATTTGGTTGGCTTATTTTGGGCTGCAAGTCAGCTCACCATGAGGCCTGCTGTCCCAAACAGCCTCACACTTGCATTTTTAATCCGCTCGTTCCTTGCCTATTTGACCTAAAAATCGTTATAGTACTTCTTTGTCAGCTTGTTCACAAGCTCGTAATTTTAATTTATTTTTCGAATTTTTTTCGCAGCTTGTGCAGGGTGCCAAAGTTGGCCATTTAGCCCACTGTTTATATTTTTGCCACTTTAGGATTGTTTAGTTTTAGCTTATTAGTGCTTATTAGGATCTCCATACTGCTTATATCTGTCCCCTTAGTGCTTATTTAAGTTTCCCCCTAGATCCCCTTGTATATTTCTCCCCTAGTTAGCTTTTGTTAGTTTGTTTGCACCACGTATTGGTTGTTTGCTTGTGCTCACGCGACAGCAGCCCATGTTAACTTGTTGTTGCATTCCGTTTAATCAGGTCTTGTTAATTTCCACCTGATTGGTGTTTTAAGCTTATGTTTATTATTGACTGTGTTAGATTGGCTTGTGTGGCTTGGTGTTGGCTTGTGTGGCCAATTGTGGTAGCTACGTAATTCTCAAGCTCACTTAAGCTCTACCACTTCGAACCCCTGACCTTAGGCCACCATCAGACACAAACACACCACACTTCAACCACTGCGCCCTAGGGTCTTTTCTCAAATGATTTCCTTGATTAATTCTTTTAAAGTAGTTGTAGCTATTATCTATTATTAGCTTATTAAACTGTTTGAGCTTATCCCAGCTTATCTATGGTAGTTTATTTAAATCCAATATTTTTCTTAGGTAAATATTAGTTTAAATTAATTTCCAAAATAAATTTCATATTTATTGGATTAGTGTAGAATTATTTAGAATTTAATTAGTGTTAAATAGATTTAAATTCATAATAAATACAATTTTTATAGAAAAATTAATTTTCTTTTTTCTAAAATTTTCTTTTGTCATTAGGATTATAAAAAAATTGTTTGTAGACCCGTAGGACTTGCGTAGCTAAATATTTACGTTTTTATTTGCGCGTTGATGTTTATCTTAAATAAACGTCACGTTTATTTGTCAATTTGTGTTTTAGGATTCCCGATACCTAACTTTTCTTCCCGTAGTGTTTTAGGACTTCCCTAGTTTACCTATTGCCTTTTATTTCCTCTAGGTTGTTTATAATTCATTTACGTTTGATAATTTCAAATTTCAAAACGTATCACAAAACCAAACAATCCTTCCAACATACAAGATTTTAATCTCAATCTCACTCGAAGCTTTCCATTCACACCTCGTTGGGGTACGACCCGGGAAATCACTTTCTGGTCTCACAATTTAATATCACTTCCACAAGTTTTGCGAAGTAATCTTTTTCCTAACAGGTTTACTCGTATTACTTCACGTCTATTTGTCTCACGATAAATTAGACATCACGTTGTTGATATATTGATAAATTATTTTTACACACACCAAAACACAACGAATCAATAGGTCTCATTCTTCTCCAGAGAATCCACCTCTTCATCCATAGCAGCTTTCCACTTAGATCTATCTTTACAAGTAACTGCCTCCAGGTATGTTAATGATTCATGAGTATCTTCTTCCTCTGCTGCAGCAAACGCGTAAGCAGCCATATTACTTTCATCTCGAAACCTCAAAGGTTTCGTTCTTGTCGTTGGCTCTCTATCCCGAACCAACTGATAATCTGTGAGATCCGGTGTTTGATCATGATCCCAATCCCCTGCATCTTCATCATCGCCATCTTCCTGACCATCAATCAGATCTTCCTCAAGCTATTGATTATTTAACCTCTGCAGTTCCACCTCAACCTGTAATTCAACAGACTTATCAGTACCTGCACCAGAATCCTTCAACGTGTCTTTATACATGACACTTTCATTGAAGACCACGTTCCTGCTAGTAACTATTTTAGGTGATTCATTATCAAGCCTATATAGCCTGTACCCCTTCACACCTTCAGGATACCCCAAAAGAACTCATTTTACCGCTCTCGGCTTGAGCTTACCTTGTTTAACGTGTGAATATGCGACACAACCGAAAATCCTCAACATCCCATAATCACTTGGATGTCCCGACCACATTTCCATAGGTGTCTTTTTCTCAATCGCTGTCGATGGTGACCTATTTATAAGATATGCAGCCGTACATGTCGCTTCCGCCCAGAAGGTCTTGGGCAATCCAGAGTGAATTAATAAACAACGTACCTTATCCATGAGAGTTCTATTCATCCTTTATGCTAATCCATTCTGTTGCGGCATCCCGACAACTGTCAAATGTCTAGCAATCCCACTCTCAGTACATAGTTGCTCAAACTCCCGGTTATAGAACTCAAGACCATTATCCGTTCTAAGCTTCTTAACCGTCCTCCCAGTCTGATTCTCTACTAACTGCTTCTACTCTTTGAACTTTCCAAATGCTTCGTGTTTGAACATGAGAATATAAACCCATACCCTCCTAGAATAATCATCAACAATAGATAAAAAGTACCTCTTACCTCCCAATGATTCCACCTGAGACAGACCCCATAAGTTTGAATGAACATAGTCTATCACTCCCTGAGTAGTGTGCCTTCCTACACCGAAACTGACTTGATGTAACTTTCCTAGAACACAATTCTCACAAAAATCGAGCTTACCTAGACTTTTCTTGCCAAACAGCTCCTGCTTTTCTTGCACCTGAAGTCCCGCCTCACTGATATGTCCCAGTCTTTTGTGCCAAACCTGCGCAAGACTGTCTTTTTCTTCAACACTAGCATTAAGCTCACCCGCCACTTCATGGCCATCCAAAGAGTATACGCAATTATCCCTTCGGGTTCCAGATAAAATAACCTTAGAACCATTAATCACCTTGATTTTGCCCGACTGCATTTTTACGGTATATCCCTCTTTTTCAAGAGTTCCCAGCGATATCAAGTTTCTTTTCAATTCAGGAATATACCTGACATTGTGTAACACAAAACTTGACCCATCTTTCAGTTGTAGCCTGACCTTGCCAATACCTCTGATCTTGCACTCCCTGTTGTCACCCAACAGTACCCTGCCCCCATCGCATTCCAGAAAATCAAAAAATATGTCTGACCTGGGTGTCATGTGGTATGAACCTCCTGAATCCATAATCCAATCCAACAAGGCTTCTGCACTCATAACCATCATTACCTCAGAACCATTATAAATCGAACCACTAGAGCTTGGCTGATCATCTTTCTTGACAAAACCATTTGACTTCTTGCGATTATTCTTCGGACAGTTTCTCTTCTAGTGCTCCTCAGACTGGCAAATATAGCACTTGAGTCTTCCACCTCGAGACTTCGATCTTGACTTTCCCTTAGACTGATGCGAATTCCTGCGATCAGTTCTTCCCCTCACATATAACCCTTCACCATCATCCCCCTTCGCCATAGATCTTTCTTTGAATTCAGTGTGGCCATCACATCCTCCAAAGTCAAAGCTTCACGTCCATAAAACAAGGTATCCACAAAGTGTTCGTATGATGCTGGTAAAGAAGTGAGTAATAATAAAGCAAGATCTTCATCCTCGAATTTTACCTCAATATTTGCTAAATCAAGAACGATTTTGTTGAACTCATCTATATGCTCAGAAATCGTACGTCCAGCCGGCATGTAGAATGTATACAACTTCTTCTTTAGGTACAACTTATTGGCCAAGGACTTTGTCATGTATAAAGTCTCAAGCTTGGTCTAAACCCCCGCTGTGGTCGTTTCCCCGGTAACTTCTCTTAGAACCTTATTACCTAAACACAAAATCATGGCACTGTGAGCTTTCTTGTTTAGCTCAGCTTTCGCTGTAGCATCCATATTCGCGGGTAAAACCTCCAGACCTGCTTCACATCCATGTTGGATTAATAAAGCACGCATCTTGACTCTCTATAACCCGAAATCACCAGTTCCATCGAATTTTTCGATTTCAAACTTGGCTCCCGTCATTCTTTAATCCCTTTATTAATTTGCTAAACCTTGTGAAAAAACCTCACAATCACAAACCAATGAAGTCCCTTGTGCGATACATTTTTAATTATTTACTCCTTTTGTTTAAATAATAAAAAAAAAACAAAGAAAAAATAAAGATTCTATTTGTTTTATTATTTATTCCACCAATATACTCTCCTGTTGACTTTGAAAACAATTAACCTACTGTTCTTCTTCTTCCTTTCCTATACGCCGACAAAGAAGAAAACCAGATCCAACAAAAAAATCAACAGAAAACCTTTGTCGATCAAAAAACCAACAAAACCAAAAGAAAACCCTTGACTGTCGATCGATCCTGCTGTAACCTTTGTTGTCGATAACCTGGTAGCCCAAACAGGATAAAAACCTCCTGCTCCTTCCAAAAAAACGAACACCAAAGAACCCTTCAATCGGTCGACCAAGTAACCAGAAACCCTCGCGAACCAAAGCTCTTGATACCACTTGTGAGATTCGACAACCTACAACCTGATTACTAGAGCGGAATGACTTCGATCGTGAAGATGACACACACAACAATATCGACAGAAAAGAAGAAACAAGCACAAGGTAATTATCCCTAATTGTTTCCTTGATTAGTATTGAAAGAATGCGTACCAAATCCGTCCCCCCCCCCCCCCCCCCTCACCTCCTTTTATAGAGATGAGGGGAGGGTATTTTTTGGGTAAAAGGTCAACGACCTGGTAAATATATTACTCCAAAAAACATTTAAGTACAACGGATATGAGTGAATCCCATATCTCAGCCCGTTACATAGGCGAAAAGCTTACATAACAAGATACTTCCTATTTTCTAGACAAGAAAACAAAACCACTACCACATAATATTGAAAGACTCGGACAAAAATATAAACTACTTCCTACGACCTTGGAGATTAAAGCCATAAATGGCATTAAGAGCATCCAATTCCCCTGGAAGATCATAAATTTGCTTCGAGTAATCATCATAGTCATCAAACTCATCTTCACGCTCATGACCTCCACCAAAAAGATTTGCTGATTCGTCGAACGTGTTACGAACCTCATCCTCATCACTATCATCATCACTATCAGAAACCACAACATCACCCACCTTGGAAAATGGGTTAGCCCTCTTAGATGAGGGGAGGGTAAACCGACTCTAACAAGAGTCCTAAGTCGGCTATTACAATGACACGGGTTGGGCTTGGGACACAAGCCAACCAAACCGACTCTTTAAGCTATGACGACTAAACATTAACACTAAGACCCGTGGACTTAACAATAAGCTAATATAGAGACTAAACTTGTAACAGAAAGAAATACACGGGTGTTTAAAGGTAGAGCTTCAAGTGTAAACAAAATTATTCAAGATATTCAACTTAAAAGTTTCGAGTGGATTGTTAGAAGAACGGGAAAGAAAAGTGAGTTGAATTGGCAACATTGGATTTTTGATCCTCTAAAATGTCAAATTTGAAGATGTTTCTCAAGTGTGGTCAGCTGCTGTGTGTTCTGTTATGGCATTAGTTGCAGGTCTGCAATTTTAAAGTTTTTGTTATGGGCTGCATTTTTTGTCTATAACGTACCTGGTATGCACATGCTTTCTCAAGTGTGGTCAATTATCATTTGTTCATGCATGGCATAAGGTGAAGGGATGCATTCTTAAAGTTTTGGTGGGTCTACATCTTTTGGCATTGGTGTGCATCCTCATTGTGGTTCTATTTTCTTGGAGTGAGATACAAGGTCAAGAGTGTTGGTAATGAGTATGGTTTGTATTGTGCTTTTTGGTCTTTGTTTTCTTTTAGTTTTAATCTTTTTTTTTTTTTTTTTTTTTTTTTTTTGTCCCCTATATTTAATCATCTTGTTGATATGTGGATGCCTTTTATTTGTATTTTGGTTGCGGTTTTCGCTTAGTTATATATTGCCTTTAAAAAAAAAATAATAAAAATTAAAAAACCTTATTTACTCCATATATGCCCAAAGGCCATATCCACTATCTAGCTATTTTTATTTACTTCATATATGTCAAAAACCATACCAACTATTTATTTAGATTCCATTTATTTATTTACTGTACACATGCAGGCTATATATATGATATAACAATATAACCCAATCCATTTCTTTCATAATCTTTTTGAGAAGATGACAATGATAGGTAAGTTGGTAAGATTTAGCAGAAGGCAGCTTCACACTATCGTCTCAAGAGAATTTATAAAACCTTCTACACCGACACCTCTTCACCTTAAGACTTACAATCTATCATTGTTTGATCAAATCAGTATTAATACATACATGCCAATGGTTGTATTCTACCCGAACACACCCACTCGTAGTTCACTTGATCTGAAGAAGTCTTTGTCTCAAATTTTAACAAAGTATTACCCTTTTGCTGGTAAACTCGCTAAAATTGCACCAACCTATGTTGATTGCAACGACGAAGGTGCTGAGTTTGTTGAAGCAACTATTGATAGCAGACTCAAGGATTTCCTCCAAAACTCGCAGCATGAAGATTTCGACCGATGTTTTCCATACAATCAAGTATGGAGTACGTCAAATCGCCACCAAAGTGATAAAGTTATCATCCCTTTGTCAGTTCAAGTTAATCATTTTGAATGTGGAGGAGTGGCTGTGGCTGTGTCATTATCTCACAAGATAGCAGATGGAAGTAGTTGTACACATTTTTTAAACGATTGGGGTAAAATAACGAGACATGGTGTACTTCCTGTTGATCCCAAGTTTTTATATTTACCAAATATAAACATAAATTTTGATGGACTTGAGTTTAAGGCTGATGATTGTATCACTAGGAGTTTCATCTTCCCCAACTCGAAGATTAACGATCTTAAACTCAAAGTCCAGGCCATGACAGCTGAATCTGGTCAGCCCATCACCAACCCTACTCGTGTCGAAGTTATATGTTGGCTGCTCTACAAGTCTGCGGTATTAGCAGCAGCTACCACAAATAATTCTGGATTTTCTATTCCAGTTGGCATCAATCATGCTTTAAACATAAGAGACAAAATGATGGAGCCATTGCCTCACAATAGCATAGGCAATCGTTACATGATAATGAAGATGTTTACGAATAATCAAAGTGAAATGAAGCCGGAGGCATTCATCAGCGACTTTAAGAAAAATAAGAGGGAATTTCAAGATCTAAAAAACATCGAAGCTGCAACTGATCTTCTTTCAACTTGTTAAACAAAGGAATAATTTATGGGATCAGCAAGATTAAAGATAATCACATCATATCCCTAAATTATAGAAGGCAATATACGGTTTCCATTATTTAAAATGACAGCCACACAATTAGTTTGTTTCCCTAAATTGATCTCTGAAAAATCATGTACAAATGTTGGTTGTCATCTCTTTGTAAAGATTAAGTTTGAATGAATATACAATTCTGGTTTTTTTATCATGGTATCAGAGAAGTGTTTCTGATTCTAGGAACAATCTGCTCACACCACAAATATCCTATCCCTAACCAAAAATCAAACCAAAAATCCCAAACTCAAACCAAAAACCCCCAAAACTCAGTTGAAAAACAAAAATCAAACTCCAAATAAAGAAAAAAAAAAGGAGGAACACAGTCAACTCACACCACAAATATCCTATCACTAACCAAAACTTACAACAAAACCATCACTCCCACAAAACCTGCTTCGATCAAAAGGTCAACATCACTAAATCGATCCACGCACAAATCTTACAAAAAAAAAAAAAAAAAAAAAAAAAAAAAATCACCCTCAACACAAAATCCAAATCCCTTCAATCATCTTCAAAAACACAATCATCTTCAAATCCCACATCAAATTCGATTCTTTCCTAGAGGAAAGTTTCAGAAATTGAAAAATGGCTCTTAAATATGTTGGAAGGGCCAATATGGCTCAAACTTGTTATGAAAAACAAGATAAACCATGGATATTCGATAGCGGGGCAACCGACACCATGACGTATGACATGTCAGACATCAGCATTTTTTCTAAACCAAGGAAAAATCACATTCATACGGCGAATAAAGGGATAATGGATGTGAAAAGAGCGGGAACCATTGAGATATCACCAACTTTGAAACTATCTAATTGTCTTTATGTTCCCTCACTGTCACACAAGTTGTTATCAATAAGCCATGTGACAAAGGAACTCAATTGTACGGTATTGATGCATCCAACTTTTTGTATCTTACAGGATATCAGGACGGGAGTGATCATTGGGCGTGGCACTGAGCACCAAGGATTGTATTATGTCGACGAGGTGACTCAACAAGGCACTGTGATGCTTGCTCATGGAACTACAAGTCGGGAAGCTTGGTTGTGGCATAGGCGTCTGGGACATCCGTCCATTGGGTATTTACACCTTTTATTTCCTAAGCTTTTCCCTTCAAATAAACCAATAAATTGTGAAACTTGTGTGCTTGCTAAAAGCCATCGATCAACTTTCAAACCAAACAACACAAAAGTTGATTTACCTTTCTCATTGATTCACTCGGATGTATGGGGTCCGGCTCCTATTATTGGAGGACAAAACTTTCGGTATTTTCTACTCTTTGTGGATGATTGCACCCGTATGACTTGGATCTATTTTTTGAGGCATAAATCTGAAGTGTTCGAAAAATTCACCTGGTTTTATGCCATGGTCCAAACACAATACAAAAAATCCATCCAGATTTTACGATCTGATAATGGAAGTGAATTTGTGAATAATTCTATGAAACAATTTTTTCAAAATAAAGGAATGATTCACCAAACTTCATGCACAAATACACCAGAACAAAATGGCGTTGTTGAAAGAAAAAACCGTATCCTTCTTGAAATAACTCGGGCTCTCTTAATTGAATCCCAAGCTCCTAAGTCATTCCGGCCTGAGGCTGTTGCCACTGCTACTTACCTCATTAATCGACTACCAACTTATGCTCTTAAACTTAAAACTCCTCTTCAAACTCTGTCAGAGTTTACTAAAATCCCTCCAGCTCTTACCTTAAGCCCACGTGTCTTTGGTTGTTCTGTGTTTGCCCACATCCCCAAGTCTCATCGAAATAAGCTCGGTCCATGTGCTGAAAAATGTGTTTTTGTCGGATATGGAGAGAATCAAAAGGGATACAAATGTTATAACCCCAAGACTCGTAACATGCATACTACTATGAACTGTGATTTTCTTGAAACGGAGTACTACTATGCGTCTCAACACAGTGGTCAGGGGGAGAGAGATTTTGACACACTGAGTTGGTTGAAATGGATGCCATCATCTGAAGAAATTAATCACAGTACCCAAGACAAGTCATTCCAACCAACTACACAATCTGAGGATCCCAATATCAGTGCCACCAAAGATGGTCCTCCCAACTTGACATCTGAGGTTAGTGATACTCAACCTTCTCACTCTTCTGATTCTCCTGAACATGTTGAGTCTGTTGAAGATACTATTACTTCTAATCATGAAACCACAACAGAGCAAACTGAGTCTTTGTAGGAACAATCAATACAAGAAGAAACACCAGGAAGATATGTTCTTCCTCCGAGAACGAACAGGGGTGTTCCACCGAGAAGGTATTCCCCGGAAAAAGAATCCTGAAAAAGCAGATATCCAATGGCTAACATAGCCAAAGGAAATCTATCCAATCAAGCCAAAGCCTTTGTCTCATCTTTGTATTCGGAGGAAATCCCGACAAATACAGAACAAGCCTTGAAATCAAGACATTGGAAAAATGCAATGGAAGAAGAAATGAAAGCTCTCTCGAAGAATAACACGTGGGACAAATGTACTCTACCACCAGGGAAGAAAATTGTCAGATGCCGGTGGGTGTTTACAATCAAATATAAACCTGATGGTACAATTGAAAGGTACAAGGCAAGACTGGTAGCCAAAGGCTATACACAGACATACGGAATTGATTACTCCGAAACTTTTTCTCCAGTTGCAAAGATTAACACAATCCGAGTTCTTTGCTCCATAGCTGCAAATAAAGGATGGCCTTTACATCAATTTGATGTGAAGAATGCATTCCTACATGGAGAACTACAGGAGGAAGTTTACATGGAAGCCCCACATGGATTCACAGATGGTTTCGGAGAAAGAGAAGTTTGTCGTCTCAAAAAATCTCTCTATGGACTTAAACAGTCCCCTAGAGCATGGTTTGGGAGGTTCACCTTAGCCATGAAGAATTATGGGTTCAAACAAAGCAATTCAGACCACACATTGTTTCTTAAACATAGAGGCAATCTTGTAACCTGTCTAATAATCTATGTTGATGATATGATTATCACAGGTGACGACAAAGAAGAAATAGCCAAACTGAAGAAGAATTTGTTTACAGAATTTGAAATGAAAGACTTGGGGAATCTCAAATACTTCCTTGGAATTGAAGTTCTAAGATCAAAACAAGGGATCTTCATGCACCAGAAAAATATGTTCTTGATCTATTAGCAGAAACTGGTATGGTTGATTGTAAACCAAGAGAAACCCCGATGATTGTGAATAAGAAGCTCTTTAATGAAGAAAAAACAGACCTAGCTGACAAAGAGAGATACCAACGAATGGTGGGGAAGTTAATATATCTCTCACACACCCGACCCGATATAGCATATGCTGTGGGAGTGGTAAGCCAGTTCATGCATCAACCTCAAAAAACTCACATGAAAGCCGTCTTAAGAATTGTAAGGTATCTCAAGGGAACAGCGGGGCATGGAATCTTATTTAAACCAAATGGGCATCTAGAAACTCAGTTATATACCGATGCAGATTGGGCAGGAGACAAAAATAACCGAAGATCCACCGCAGGGTACTTCACCCTAGTCGGTGGAAATCTTGTTACATGGCGTAGCAAGAAACAGAAAGTGGTGGCCCTATCAAGCGCAGAAGCTGAGTTCCGTGGAATTACAAGAGGAATAACTGAAGCATTATGGGTACGGAAGCTTCTTACCGAGATAGGGTACCCTCCACAAGAACCTAGCAAGGTGATAAGTGACAATAAGGCAGCTATTCAAATCTCAGAAAATCCAGTACAGCATGATCGAACAAAGCACATCGAGGTAGATCGTCACTTTATTAAAGAAAAACTGGAAGCTAAGATTATCACACTTCCGTTTGTTAGATCAGAAGATCAACTTGCTGATATCCTAACAAAAGCTGTCAATGAAAGATCCCTGCACAAATGTCTGGGCAAGTTGAATTTTGGAAATCCCACTATTCAACTTGAGGGGGAGTGTTAAACAAAGGAATAATTTATGGGATCAGCAAGATTAAAGATAATCACATCATATCCCTGAATTATAGAAGGCAATATACGGTTTCCATTATTTAAAATGACAGCCACACAATTAGTTTGTTTCCCTAAATTGATCTCTGAAAAATCATGTACAAATGGTGGTTGTCATCTCTTTGTAAAGATTAAGTTTGAATGAATATACAATTCTGGTTTTTTTATCACAACTTCGCTAGATGACTTAGAACAAGTGCAAAGAATAATTGACACCGCCTTTTTCTGTTCAAGTATTATCAGGTATCCTTTATATGATGTTGATTTTGGGTGGGGAAAGCCCGTGAAAGCAACTGTGGCGGGAAATATGAAAAACAATTGCTTTATTCTGATGGATACTCCGAACCGGGATGGTATTGAAGCACTCGTGTCTATGCGAAATCAAGACATGGCCATCATTCAAACTGACCCGGAGTTGCTTGCCTTTTGTGGCTAGGATTTCCAAATTATTTCTTTGGTTAGGATTTCCAAATTCATCAATAAATTTCTCTTTACCAAATGTCAAAAATAAAGGGAATTATTTCTTTCCCAGTGTTGCAATATGTAATAGTTGTTTTAATTTTATTTTATAAATCTGGACTATACATGGTCTCTTATTAGAGTGTTTATAGTATTGATATTTCTTGATTATCAAAATAGAAACATGGCTCAAGTGATACACTAATTTTTTTTCCCCGAAAAGCAAGCATAAAATAAACCAAAACAACCAAAGTACAATACAAGAACGAGGAACCCATTATTCTAACAAGAACTTAAAATAATGGGCTCCAAGAAAAAACGAAAAAAACTACCCACGAAGGAGTATACCAACAAAGTAAAAAACATAGGGTAAAACTAGAAAAATAATGGCCACTACATAATACACTATCACAAATTAATAATAGGCCACTAACCCAAACACCCAACTACTTGCTGTACTCTACTACACAAAACATAGCCAAACACAAAAACTAGCAGCCACATTACAGAACCTCACTCCCAGCCAAATCCAATAGCGTTGCAGCAACTATGAAGACGAAAGGTGCTAGGAACCACTTGACACACCCCATGACAACCGAACAGAAACAAATCACAGTAAACTTAGCGATGCCATCACTGAATTCTGCAGCTTGAGGGATCAATGAACCATTTCTGCCAGTCAAAGGAGGCTTTCTTCGATCTCCTTGAAATCCAGTCAAAGCTCTTAACTTGAATTTCATGAAAAAATTTTATTAATAGTAGCCACTTTTGCTTTGAAAACGCGAGAATTACGCTCTTTCCATATGAAATACCCGGCTGTCCATATTACCAATTGCCACAAAGATCTCGAATAAGGTTGAACAGCCACATTCCCACTAAAGCGATACAAGTCATTTGCCTAAAAAACATTACATGGACTGATCTTCCACCATTCAAATATTTTGTCCCAAACACTTTTTGCCACATTACACGTAACTAAGCTATGATCACACGAATCCAGACTATCATCACAACATGGACATAATATCGAATCCAACTCAATTCCTCTTTTGTCGAGCTCTACACGAACAGGAATTCTCCCATGTAAAACTCTTCATACAAAACGTTTACTTTTTTGGAGCAAGTTTATTTCAAAGTGTCTCTTGAGTCGTATTTCCCACACTAAGGTGTATGTCATCCACCATAGAAGCCAAGTCTTTAACCTTGAAACTACCATTTTCAATAAGATTCCAACGCCACGAGTCCCTCCAATTAAGAGATAAAGTAACATTTTCTAAAATCCGAGTTAGCTCTACAACATCGCCACATGCTCTCCCTCTAGGCTCCCTTACCCAATCCCATTCCCACCTTCAGACCCCCTCACACCATCTCCCTCTATCAACCACCCGAGCCTCCTTATGTCAATCTAATTGAAATAACCTAGGGAATCTTTCACGAAGCCTTATATCACCGACCCACCTATCTTCCCAAAAAAGCATATCACCCCCAACACCCAACGTTTTTGAGAAGGAAGAAGAAAACTCAATCCCAACTTTGTCAATGTCAAGCCCTACCATCACAATATCACTCCAAAGACCACTCCTACGCACCCTCGAACATACGCCATGAACTTCTAAACCGCCACTCTCTCCATAAATACTTTTGATCACCCTCACCCATAATGCATCACCTTCTAACTTGAACCGCCACCACCATTTTCCCAATAACGCCCAATTTTTAGCCCTAAGAGATCCAATGTTTAACCCCACAACCCCATAAGAAGACAAAACCTTATCCCATTTAACCCACAGTATTTTTTTATATTCACCAACCCCACCCCAAAAGAACTCTCTCCTAATACTCTCAAGTTTCTTTATCACACATAAAGGCACACGGAACATTGAATAATAGTGCAATGACAAACTTTCTAGAACCGATTTAACCAATGTCAATCGTCCCCCAAAGGACATCGTTTTTGCTTTCCACTCGGATAATCTTTTTTTTTTTTTTTTTTTTTTTTTTTTTTTTGAATTTCTCAACCACAATTCTCCATGAACTTTCCCGACGCATACAATCCCCAATCGGAAGTCCCAAGTAAGTAAACGGGAAGTCACCTACCTTACATTGCATCCAACTCTCCATATTGGACACATCACTGGTACTTACCCCAACACCATACAATATACTTTTATTAAGGTTTACCTTCAGGCCCGACATCCTTTCAAGACACTTCAAGATATACATTAGATTCTTTGCATTTTCTTTATCCCATTCACCAAAGAAAATAGTATTGCCGGCATATTCTAAATGAGATACAACCACTCTCTCAGATCCCACACTAATCCCTTTAAAGATATCTTTGTCAACCGCCTCTTTAATCATTGAATTTAGCCCTTCTTTTGCAAGAATGAACAAAAATGGTGCCAATGGGTCACCTTGCCAAACAACATGTTCCAAACTAAGTTCGATTGTCGAGGACCCATTAACCAAAATTGACATTGAAGATGATTTTAAGCAAGCATCAATCCACGGACACCACTTTTCCCCAAACCCCATGCTCTTTAAAATATTGCACAAATATCTCCAATTAATACTATCGTATGCTTTTTCAAAATCGACTTTAAAAATCAAACATTTGCTTTTATCTTTCTTCACAAACTCAACAGTCTCATTTGCTATTAGCTATGTAGCACCGAAACGGGAACGGCAAAGGGATACGGGAACGATACGGGAACGGAAAACGACAAAAATAGAAAATTCAATATACGGGAACAGCATAGATACAACAATAAAAAATTATAAAAAAAATTAAAAGTATACTAAAGAAAATCTAAATTAAATATATATTAATGTACGTAAATTGTTAACTTCATAAATATTACATCTTCCCAAAATGCTAACTTTATAAATTAGACATATAATGAAGAAACACAATATTTCAAAAAAAAAAAAAAAAAAAAAAAAAAAATAGTCAACAGCCTCAGCCAAATACTCACGTGGGGTCATCACACCATTTTAATATATAAACTTTTTTATTTTCACATTCTCTCTCCACCAAACTTCTTCTCCACAAAGCTTCATATGCCATCTCCTACTCCTTCATATGAAACAGCTTGGAAACTTCTTAAATATCTGGAAGCGGCTAGGGATACGGCGTGGAATCCAGAAACGGCTAGGGATACGTCTAAGAAACGTTTCGGGGACGTTTCGTTGGCGTTTCCGTTCCCAAGCCGTTCCCAAACGGGCACGCGGGCCTTTCAGGCGTTTCGGTGCATCAGAGGCTATTAGGATACCATCAAGAATAAACCTGCCACCAATAAAAGCATTTTGAACCTCACCTACAAGTTTCCCAATCACTGATTTAATTATCTCTGTCAAAATCTTCACTATAATTTTATAGTAACAACCTATTAAAATAATTGGTCTATACTCACCAAGACCAATCGGATCCTCCACCTTAGGTATCAACGCCACAAATGAAGAATTACAGCCCCTTGAGATTTCATTCCTATCCCAAAACCATTTAATCGCATCTATCAGATCTTTTTAAATAACATTTCAAAACCTTTTTATATAATTAAAACTAAACCCATCCGGTCCGGGAGCCTTATCCCCACCACAATTATTAACAACTTCCCATACCTCTTTTTCCTCAACCAATTTTTCCAGCATGTTTGCTTCATCACTCGAGAGTCGAGCTAAACCGTTACAAGATAGTTGAGGTCTTGAAATCACATGTTCCGAAAATATAGTTTTATAAAATCTATACATCTCTTCTTTAATTTTATCAGGTTCTTCGCACCTTAAGCCATCAACGAATAGCCCTCGAATATTATTCTTATTATTCCTCCTCTTCACAAAAGAATGAAAGAATTTGGAATTATCATCCCCGTCTATATCCCATCTCACTCTTGCCTTTTGTCTAAGCATGTAAGTCTTTTCCTTCTCTTTATCGATCCACAAACACCTTGCTTCCAACCACTTGAGCCTTTCTTCATCATCAAGGGCCCTCGACTCTCCTTCTAGTTTCCATCCCATGGCTTCCCGACTATATTCTTTTATTTTATCATTCAATCCACCAAACCTCTTCCAACTCCACTCCTTTAATTCTAACTTAACATTTTTAAGCTTATCCCGAAACCGACAATCTGGCCTCTTACTCTTCACCTCTTTATTCCAACTCTCGATAAAACATTCTCAATGTCAGCTTCCTTTAACCACACGTCAGAAAAAAAAAAAAAAAAAAAAAAACAACAACGGTTTGGGACCAAAATCAACATATACATCCTTAAGAAAAATAGGACAACGATCTAAGAACTTTCTATCTAATGCCATGATTATCATGAATATATTGTATTCATTTGTAGTGGACTATACACGATTCATGAATTATCCAAGCAATCATTTGATCATCGAGACCCAAAAACGTACATGTTATCCCACACCAGTAAAATTCTGCTCGAACTCCCTACATCATCAACTTTAATTAGAATATCCAAACTAACTAAGGTCTCGTCTATTTGATTCATTTTCTTTTCATGAAGCCCTACTGTTAATGGTCACTGTCATGTTTTTAAGAGCACACGGTAAGGTCATTCAGTGTCAAAACTTAACGCACTGCCACGTCAGCGCCACATCAGCTTTTACCTTTTAACCTTAACTCTTGACTTTCAACCCCGGTAGCATAACTTACATTTAACGCACCTTAACTTACCTCCACCTCAATTAGTATTTTCAATTTCAACCCTGTTAGAGGGGGGTGGGAGGAAACTTTTTTTTTTTTTTTTTTTTTTTTTTTTTTTTTTTTTTGTCCCTAGTGCTTGTTAACGTGGGTTAAGCCCTTAACGTGCACGTTAACTTGTCCTCTTAACTCACTTCACGATAAGGTAACGCACCCCAAAATGGAGGTGCGTTAACTTTTAACGCGGGTCGTGCGTTACCTTACCCAACGCTCTAAGGGGAAAAAGAGGTCAAGTTTGCATGCATTACTTCATCACGTCTCATGCGAATTGCCATGCGTGAGCGTGTATCTATGCATGTGCTTTTCATGTCTGCATGTATGTGGGTGGGTAGTGATTAGTGAATGGTCACTGTCATGTTTTTAAGGGAAAAAAAAAAAGAAATTGTTCATGCCGAACATATCTGTTTATATGCCACCTCTAGCATTTGTCTTTCACTGTTGAAAGGGCATGACGAAGTACAAAAATAATGGAATAATATAGACTTGTTTGTGTGAAAAGTATTTACTTTTAACAAAAATGAGGTACAAACAAAAGCTAATATTTGTGGCAATGATGAATTTATCCAGTTTTGTGATCACATTTTTTCCAAATCATTTTTTTATTAGTACGAAAAATAAAACAAATAAGATGATGATAAACGAACGGCAAAATGTTTGGAAAGTAAAAATTGTTTATCATATGGCTTATGATCAACTACATGTCATGAGTTGCTACTTCTGGCACTAATTAGATATATCGGTGATTATACTGCCTTGCTATGTCAAATACAATGTTATGGATACCACGCAAACTTAATGGGATAAGTGAATATTTAAAATGTTATAGATTATGCCTTGTTAAACACTTAAAAAAAATCATTATTTTAGACCAAAGTTTAGATCATCTCAATGTTATTCGTAAACACACTTTTACAATATACAAATACACCATATGCAATCCGGTGAAAATAGATAGATTGAAGGTTGACAAGTCCCTTTCAGCTGCAAAAGTTTCTTTTAATTTAATACCATATCACTGTTCCAAATCTTATTATTTAGTACTTTTTTTTTTGGTAAAAGGTCAACGACCCGGTAAATAAATTACTCTAAAAAGCGTTTAAGTACAACGGATATGGGTGAATCCCATATCTCAGCCCGTTACATAGGCGAGAAGTTTACATAACAAGATACTTCCTAGTTTCTAGACAAGAAAACAAAACCACTACCACATGATATTGAAAGACTCTGACAAAAATATAAACTACTTCCTACGACCTTGGAGATTAAAGCCATAAATGGCATTAAGAGCATCCAAATTCCCTGGAAGATCATAAATTTGCTTCGAGTAATCATCATAGTCATCAAACTCATCTTCACGCTCATGACCACCACCAAAAAGATTTGCTGATTCGTCGAACGTGTTAAGAACCTCATCCTCCTCAATATCAGAAACCACAACCTCACCCACTTTAAAAAATGGGTTAGCCCTCTTAGTGACAGAGGTAGACGGAATAGGATGACCTTCATCATCCACAAGAGTAGCTTTCCCATCGATAAGTAGCTTTTCAAGCTTACTAATTTTCTCAACTATAGGAGTAGAACCAACTTCCTTAGTTCTCATTGAATCACTCACAAGCGGTTCTTGTGATGTAGTACCAGTCTTAACCGACTCATCCTCATTAACTTCCATTGTACATCCAGCATCCACATCCATGTTGGTGTCATAAGTAGGAATACCAAACGCATACGTATCATCCATATTAAGAGCATCAAATTGGTTAGATGTAGAAATCGTTGTTCCACTAGAACTAGCCACATCAGAAGTCTTCTTCTTAGTGCCACCAACATTCTTAGGCTCAGGAGGAGTCTTTTTGGGTTGATACTGAAACTGCTTACCCACAACAGGTTTAGTAAACCCTCTTTTACCCGGAATTGTAGAACCACCTTGTTTTCCTTTCTTCCTGTTAGTAACAGTCTTGAAACCAATGTTGCAAAAATCGTGAATCGGTCCCGAGGCGGTCGAGGGCCTTGTAGCGATTTTTGGCCGATTAATTGCCGATTCCAAGGTCCAAGGCCGATTAATCGGCCGATTACCTTGTAATTCGCTCTAAGGTCCAATGCCTTTCAGCTTGTAATCGCCGATTAATCGGCCTTGTAGGCCGATTTTTGCAACACTGCTTGAAACTATCATATACAGGCTTAGTAGGCTGAACAGGAGGTATAACAACTTTAGGACAGTCGGTCAGAGTATGACCAAATATCTTACACTTGTCACAACGAGGTGGTTGCCGCTCGTATTCAACCCGTATCTTCTCAATAGTCGAACCCGAACCATCAAGTAATGGTATCTCAATAGTGAGGCTGTCCCGAAGTACCTCGATTATTTAGTACTTTTTAAATACACATAGTTATACTTCATTATTTTTCTTGGTATAAAAGTCAAAAATTAGTCAAATAATACAAGTAAAAATAAATAATGCATTATCTAATATCACCTTTGAATGTATTTGAGCATACCTTAAGTAACCATGTTTTCAAATATGATAGTCATTTGGAATTAATACATACTTTATTAAAACTGATAATTGTATGTGTTGGAATTATGTATTTATATAAATGATGAATTCGTATTTGAAAACATGATTATTTAAGGTATACTTAAATAACACCCAATAGGTTATTGTTAGCAAATCCCTTACGTAAAGTCATACTTTCTTGTCGGATACAATAATCAAAATAGCATCACTCTCTCAGTTTTGGGTTTGAGGTTGGATATAAGACAATTTGTTTCCATCGTTTGTTTGTTCCAACAACAACATAAACTATTTTTTGTTTAAGCCTCAAAAAATAAATACAGAAATAAAAAATGATCTTCGCTAAAGCTCAAGACTAGATATTGCAACATGAATTTGGTATAGTTGGGTTGCTTAGTTTAAGAAGATATGTAAAAGGGCGAAAGATTATATATATGGAGCAATGGGTAGATGTGGCCTTACATGCAAGTTTTAATATTGGAGTGAAGTTGGTGGGAGCATTTATATTGGTCAATTGGTGGTACTGTTTATGTGGTTTTCAAATACGGGTGGAAGGAGGGGCAACAGCCTTGTCAAGGCGCGGGCCAAGCCCACTCAAAGTGAAGCGATTTTGAAAACCACATAAACAGTACCACCAATTGACTCAAATTGGTACTCTTTATATTTGAAAACCACATAAACAGTACCACCAATTGACTCAAATTGGCCTTACATGCAAGAAAATGTTCAAAGACAATATTAATCTTATTTGAAAACCACATAAACAGTACCACATGAACACATCTACAGTTTATGTGGTACTGTTTATGTGGAATAACGTAAGTTGTAGACAATATAAATGAAGTTGGTCAATTGGTACTATTTAATATTGGAGTGAAGTTGTAGAGTGTATCTTGATGTGTTCATTTATATTAATGCATTTTTAAATAAGATTAATATTGTCTTTGAACATTTTCTTACGTTATTCCACGTAAGTTTTATCCAACTAGTCTTGGCAAAAATATCTTTAGTCTCAAATTAAATATCCACATTCGCCGGTACAATGTTATCTTAACTTTTTTAAAGAATTTTTGATAGGTTGAAGTATAAAAAGTTCTTTTGAAACAAAATAAAATAAACAAACAAACATTTAATTCATGACATAGTATCAGAAAATCAAAGAGGAATGCATAATCGTACAAAGATACAGGTGTGGTTATTTTTTAAAAGCTTAGGCGTTATATAGTTGAGCCTTAAATCATAAATCGCTAGGCTTTGTGTTAATTTATATGTTAAGAAAAATGAATACACTAAATAAAAAATGTACGAGTAATTAATGGTTTAGTATAGCAATATACCAACTTCGTTTACTAGGAGTATATTTGTTTTGTTTAGTCGTTTCCTATTTATAGTACTATATGGTAGCAGTTGGCATGCGGGATTAATTACAAGAGCAGTGGGTAGATATATGACTGGTAAAATTTATGGGAGCATGAGAAAAATGGAAAAAAGGTCAAATTTATAGGTGAATCCTTTCGTTTTAAATGGTTTGATCATGGTTTGGTGTGAATTTAATGCATGTTAAGTTAGGAGTATGTCATCAAAAGATAGCATGAACAAATATAGAGATGATAACGTAAAAATACAAAACGAAAATGACAAAGTATTCTTTTTAACTCTTTTAGCATGACTCAATCTCGTACCTTTGAGGTTGTTAAAACCCAATTCAACCATCCCACAGTCAACTTATATGTAATAGCTTTATATGCAAATCTAACACTTAATAATTAGTAAGATGTTGTACGATCTAGATACGAGGAACAAAATAAAGGGAAAACTACACACTAGCATCGCCTCGTTTTGAGTCTTCTCCTGAATTACTTTGAGGTTTTATCTATCAATACAAAAATCTGACATATTGATTGACCGCATGCTTTCCATAAGATATACTTCCACAACACAATATGACAAAATTGTAATGGGTGACTAACGTAATCAAAATATAAGTTTTGCTCATGCTTGTTCGACTTTCAATATGAATATGCTTTTAGTGAGCTACTTGTGAGTCCTCCAGAGTAGGCAGACATAATATTCTTTTAATCTGAGAAGTATCCCATCTGCCTCACGCTTCTAGTCAGCTACTTGCTCATGCTTCTCTCCCAAATTGGTAATCTCATATGTCACACTATTAATATAATGAAGTATTTTTAGTCATTTGCTGTTTTTTTATAAAATGACCTGTTTGACCCACAACCGTTTTGATCTGTACCAGTTTGATCCGAATTTTAATTTGGTCTGTTTGAGCCGTGCCCATTCGGACCAAGCCCATTTGACCCGTTATCCGAACCTACACATTTTGGCACATCTATTATAAATCAATAATCAAACACACACACCCAATAAATTAAGTAATAAGATGAGAATAAAACTGAAGCACATTTTGTAAAATACCACATAATACATTATATACACCCCACATAGAAGACGACGTATGATCACTAGGGGTGTTATCAAATAGCACCAAATGAGAAAATACTCAAACCTTTCAACTAGCAGTTCGAGAATTTCCTCATTTGATTTATTTGTATATGACTTGTCATCTGTAGTCAGCTCAATAAAATCCAGAAACATTCTACAATAATAATAATAATAATAATAATAATAATAATAATAATAATAATAATAATAATAATAATAATAATAATAATAATAAATAAATAAATAAAATGTATAAAAGATTACATTTAATATTGCCCACCCACTTAAAAATGGCAACTCTTGGACTCACCTCCTTAGACATTCATCATTTAATCTCACTTCTTCCACTTCCATCAGTTCCATGTCCCTCAACTTTTAAGTCAATAAGCTGTGTTGGATTAATAATTCATCAGTAACTTGCACACTAAAAAATTACAAATGAAACTGAAATCAATGTACATGTTACTTGATTTCTATTCAACAAGTATAAGACATTTGTATCCATGATTACATAGACATACTAACAGAACTTAAATTGCCTTATTAATCAACTAATTAAGGTCAATACTGCCTATAGACTAGCGCTCGAAAGAAATGTAAATTAACATCATTCCGATGCATCTACCTCTACCACCACACATAAAACTGTAACTACATTTTTTTTTTGTAATCATGAGTTTCCGACTCAACATTGCGAGCCGACTAATCCCACGGTGAATACCCTTTTTGGATAGCCCAGAGTCGGCGCAAGTGAACCTCTGTGGCCACAAACTATAACTACATATTGACAAACAAACATTTATTCTAAAACTGAAAATCCCGTTAGGAGGTGAATGTTCTTCATAAACTTGGATCCTCGAGCATTCGCTATGAATTTGTAATTATAGACAAAAAAAAATGCTCTACAAGACAACGCACTAAAGAATCTAGGTTTTTAATTATTATAATTAAAGTTGTAATTTGTAATCTAACCTAACATCAAATGAAATAGAAGCAAAGATTAAGATCCAGATTACCACTGCCCCACGTAAGATATCGAGCAATGAGATTGTTACAATAAACATCTATGGACATATAGCAAAGGGAATAAATTATATTTAAAAGGTGAACTGAAACTAAAATGAGGCAATTTTACCTTTATATTCCGAGACCACCTATTCCAATTCCAAAAAGAAATTATATTTATTTGCTTGTGCATCTAAGAATAGAAGCAGAAACAATGTATGATCTTCACCAACGATGTTCCTCACCACCACAAGAACTTGGTATACAATTGTGTTGGTGAGCTTCAAAGAGATATATGGTTATGACAAGAGTCAATTACATGGGTAAGTCTGAAGAAGAGTATATCATTGGCTTATATTGGATATGAATTATACGTGATTTAGCGGACATGATTGAATTAGGCTTTATTTGGGGTTGATGTAATTAGTTTTTTAGGTTTTTTATTTGAGGTTTTAGTGAATTATAATTAGTTTTATGTTTTATTTGAGGTTCTTATAGGTGGTTAGAGACATTGAGTTGATGCATTAGCTATTTGAGGTTTTAGCGTAAAGACGTTAGGATATGATTCATATGTATCATAATGTATTTTGTATATCAATAGCTGTAACTCCGAAGCAGAGGATTATATCATTGGTTTATATTGGATATGATTTATACGTGACTTAGTAGACGTGATTGAATTAGGCCTTATTTGAGGTTGATGTAATTAGATTTTTAGGTTTTATTTGAGGTTTTAGTGAATTATGATTGGTTTTATGTTTTATTTGAGGTTTTTATAGGTGATTAGAGACATTGAATTGATGCATTAGCTATTTGAGGTTTTAGCATAAAGGCGTTATGATATTATTCATATGGTGTTAATGATCACTTCATTTCTCAGGTAATATCTGATACTTACTTCACCAATAAATTATTGTTAATTCGATAATCTGTTTTAACAATAATATTCCTGTACAGGTTATGGTTGAGAACATAAGCGTCTATGACATACTGAATAAGCTCCCTTCTTGGTGCCATTTACAAGCATATTTAAAATAGACACTGTGAGTGTCAGATTATTTTACACAAAAAGGCTAACACACACTTCTATATAACTCTGCAGTCACAACTTGCTGTGATCAAGTATAGACCTGGGTCTCATTCCCTGTTTTACCGAAGCAGTTTTAAGATAAGACGAGACCGTATACTAGAAGATGTATTTTAATCAGTTGAACACATTACCAAAAGAGGATAACAACTTCTATCTGATTATTACAGTAGGATATCTAATCATTAAACTGGTTTTTTGTATCTGATGTACGAGGTTATTATGGCTATTGGAGCTTCAAAGCCTATTGCAGTTGCTGACAAATATGGATATTTCAGCATGGAAAGTCAAATGATGGTGAGTTCTTATTAAAAATCTTCAACGATTTTTAAACACATATCATCTTTTTAATGTCAGTATTTAAAGTATTGTCATTGACCCTGCTGATTATGCAGGTCTTAACTCTTGAATGAGTAGGACCGGGAACGGGAATCTGGATGAGATGATGTGCTTATCTCAAGAAGAGTATCAACAAGTCAAACAATCTTACTAATTGAACTTACAGGTGATGGAATTCATAGATAACTCAATCATATTATCACTATTTCTATATAAATTCAAATACTCAAACAACGCTTGATTGTGACTAATGAAAATTGGACTATGGTTGATCCTTGATATGGATCTATCATCTATGACTTAACTTGGCAAGAGTTGCCAAAATTAGTAGCCAAATTCTGTTTTGTTTGTATTAATAAGCATTTTACATTTTAGGACAGGGTCAAAAGGCTTTTGTTTATTGTGTTCCTAAAAAGGGTGGCATTACCGTTGTCACCAACGAGGATAACGAGTTGATTCCAACTCGTTTGGTCACGGGTTGGCGAGTATGTATTGACTATCGAAAGTTGAATGAAGCCACCCGTAAAGACCATTTTCCTCTCCCTTTTATGGACCAGATGCTTGAATGACTTGCGGGGAACTTCCAATTCCCCATTGATCCACAAGATCAAGAGAAGACTGCTTTCACATGCCCCTACGGAACTTTTGCTTACAGACGTATGCCTTTCGGCTTATGTAATGCACCAGGCACGTTCCAGAGGTGCATGATGTCTATCTTTTCCGAAATGATCGGGAAAACCATGGAGGTATTCATGGATGACTTTTCAGTCATCGGGGATTCATTCCAGTCTTGCCTCTCCCACTTGGAACAGATGCTTAAACGTTGCAAAGAAACGAATCTAAGTCTCAACTGGGAGAAGAGCCACTTTATGGTCAAGGAGGGCATTGTCCTCGGCCATAAAATTTCAAAAAACAGGATTGAGGTTGACAGAGCCAAAATCGATGTCATTGCTAAATTACCTCATCCCACCACCGTTAAAGGTGTTAGGAGCTTTTTGGGTCATGCCGGCTTCTACCGTAGGTTTATCCAAGATTTTTCTAAAATTGCCCGGCCTATGACCCATCTCCTCGAAAAGGATGCTCCTTTCATCTTCTCTCCTGAGTGCATCGAAGCTTTTGAAACATTAAAGAAAAAGCTTACCGAGGCACCGATTCTTGTTGCCCCCGATTGGGACCTACCTTTTGAGCTTATGTGCGATGCTAGTGATTTTGCCATAGGTGCGGTCTTGGGGCAACGAAAAGCAAAATACTTTCAGCCTGTACACTACGCAAGCAAAATTATGACCGAGGCTCAAGGTCATTACACCACCACTGAAAAAGAACTCCTAGCTGTGGTGTATGCTTTTGAGAAATTCCGGCCATACTTGATCCTGACCAAATGCGTAGTGTATACGGATCACTCGGCTTTGAAGTACCTATTTGCAAAGCAAGATGCAAAACCGAGGCTTCTCCATTGGGTTCTCCTCCTTCAAGAATTTGATATCATTATCCGTGATAAAAAAGGAGCTGAGAACCTTGCTGCTGATCATCTCTCACGATTAGAAAACCCTCATCAGGATGTGTTCGAGAAAAAGGAAATAAATGAAACATTTCCTCTCGAAACACTCAATGCGGTTGCTTTTCGTGGTGACTCTACTACCCCATGGTTTGCCGACTTTGCAAATTACCATGCGGGTAACTTCATCGTTAAGGGGTTATCATCCCAACAGAAGAACAAATTCTTCAAAGACGTTAAACATTACTTCTGGGACGACCCCTTTCTCTTCAAAATCTGTGCCGATCAAGTCATCAGGCGATGTGTATACGGACAGGAAGCCGCTGATATTCTCAAGGCTTGCCATGCTGGACCCACCGGGGGCCACCATAGTCCTAACTACACCACCAAAAAGGTGTTTGATTCTGGTTTCTATTGGCCCACGATCTATAAGGATGCCCACGAGTTAGTCAAAGCCTGTGATGCTTGTCAGCGTCACGGGAATATTTCACAAAAGAACGAAATGCCACAAAATGCTATTCAAGTTTGTGAAATCTTTGACGTCTGGGGCATTGACTTTATGGGGCCATTCCCATCTTCTCGTGGAAACAAGTATATTCTCGTGGCTGTTGACTATTTGTCAAAATGGGTTGAGGTTAAGGCTTTACCCACTAACGATGCCCGAGTTGTTGTGAAATTCTTGAAATCCCTCTTTGCTCATTTTGGAACTCCACGTGCCATCATTAGTGATCGCGGTACTCACTTTTGCAATGATCAATTTGCAAAAGTCATGCTTAAGTACGGTGTTACTCATCGTCTTTCTACCGCATATCACCCCCAAACAAGTGGGCAGGTGGAGATTTCCAACCGTGGTATAAAACGGATTCTTGAGAGGACAGTAGGTGAAAACCGTGCTTCCTGGTCGGATAAACTAGATGATGCACTCTGGGCCTTCCGTACAGCTTACAAAACACCCATCGGGTGTACTCCATACAAGCTTGTATACGGGAAGGCGTGTCATTTACCGATCGAGCTCGAGCACAAAGCCTACTGGGCCTTGAAACATGCAAACTACGACCTTCATAAAGCGGGTGATCATTGTAAGGTTCAACTCAATGAATTAAACGAACTTCGTGATCAAGCCTACGAGAACTCTTTGATCTACAAAGAAAAGACAAAGAAGATTCACGACTCTAAGATTAAGAACCGCGTTTTCAACGTCGGTGACAGAGTCCTTCTTTTCAACTCAAGATTAAAGATCTTCTCGGGGAAATTAAAAACCCGATGGACTGGACCATTCACTATTGCTAAAGTATATCCATACGGGACTGTTGAGTTATCTCAACCCGAAGGTCCCAACTTCAAAGTGAATGGTCATCGATTGAAACATTATTTTGGAGAGGACATACCACCCATGGTTGTCCCGGATCTCCAAACTTTCCCCATGGACCAATGAATTCGGGGATCGAGTCAAGCTAGTGACTCGGTGAACAAAAATTAGCAACATAAATGGGTTTTCACCCGTATTTCTGACTTCTTTCTACTTTCTACCACCCTAGTGTGGGGGAGTGGCCGTCCCCCACCGTTTGAAAAGTAAATATGTATATAAGTTTCTTCCAAAAAAAAAATAATAATAAAAAAAAATGAAAAATGATTGTATGTACAGATAAATAAAGTGGAAAATAAAATCCATATTTCCACAATTAGCATCGAATATTAGCTTTTTCCGTTCAGAGATTCGGCATAATAGCCGGGACTTTGAATATTGAGGACAATATTCAATTCTAGTGTGGGGGGGAAAATTCTTACGAATTTTATCACAAAACTTTCTAAGTACCCCCATTTTTAGGCCTAAATTTTTCAAAATTTTTTCACTTTATTTCAAAATTTTTGTGGTAATCAGTCCGCCAAAGTCTAAATGACAAATGGATTGGCTAGTCCAGGAGCAAACGGCTCTTGGTAAAGACATCTCAAACCCGTTGATGGCTTGCAATTTGCCAAAAATTGTATGGTTCCTCAACTCCCAATATCCCATAAAGCAAATGAGTTGGCTAGCCCGCAAGATTATGGCTTGTGGTAAAGGCCGTGGAAAATCCATAATTGGTAATCAGCTCACCAAGATGTTGACTTAGTCCATCAAGATGCTGGCTAGTCCAGAATCAAACGGCTTTTGGTAAAGACTAATCAAATCCGTTGACAGTTGGTAGTTTGCTCAAAATCACACGGTTATCAGGTGTGCCACAGTTCTTACACCTGGCTACTCCAGAAGTGATAGATTTTGGTAAAGAGAATTTCAAATCCATCAGGTTTTTCTCAAAAGATTGCTAGGGACTAGCAATGTTTTAGTGTGGGGGATTGATGAGTGTGTAAATACTCATCATTTTTACCATTTCTGAGCTGCCAAAACATATAAAAACACTCAATATTGAACCAAAATAGTGAAAATATCCCAGGAAAGTGTTTTACATGTTTCAAATGCAAAAAATATCAAAAACAGATGAAAAATCGCACAAAGTTTGCAAAATTGGCAGTTTCAGTCCCTCAACTTTCAAAAGTTGTCAAATCTAGTCCCTGGTTATTCTAAAAACTTGAAAAAGTCACCAAAGGTCATTTTAAATCAAAAAGTGACATAATTAGTCCTTTGGTGAAAAGTTTCACAAAATGTCAAGTTTAGTCCCTGAACTTTGAAAATTATCAAAAATGGTCCCTGGGATATTAAAAACTTTGAGAAAAACAAATTTTGTCCTTGCACTAACCTTTTATGGCAGGATTGGTCCTTGGTGGAAAGTTTGGTGAAAATTACACAAATGGTCCCTGAAGTTTGAAAGTTTGGCAATTTTAGTCCCTGGTGTATTTAACATGGAAAAATCAACAAAGGACCTTACACTATTCATAATATGGCAAGATACACCCTTGGAAACAATTTGGAAAAATGCCAAAGCCCACCCCTCAACTTTCGTTAAATTGCAAAATAGGTCCTTGTGTAAACTAAAACCAAAACCGGACCTAAAACTATTACTAATCCAAAAAAAACCCAAGTCCATTCCATTCCCTAGCCCATCCCCACTTCCCTTGGGCCCAATATACCACACACCCCACCCAATACCCAAAATATTAAACCGGGTCAAACATTTGACCCCCTCGGTCAAATAAAGTCAAACGACCATCACCCCCACCATCCTTCCCTCCCCCACATCCCCACTTGCAGGTCCCATCATACCTCCATCAGAAGCCACCGCCCAACCCACTTTACCTAACTATCACACCACAATTAATGCCACCCACCCCCCCCCCCCCCCCAGTTGTAATATCAATCCAAACACCTTTACCCAATTTTGGCGCCAAAACCCAATTTAAAGGATGAGATCATTTCAGAGCAAATTAACGGCCAAGATCAATTGGGATAGGTTCAGAGATGTTCAAGAAACCCTAGGAGAGGGCTATATAAAGCAGAAGAGTGCAAGGAAGAAGTGTGTAGTTTAATTAGTAATTTTTAGTGTCGTATTTTATTAAGCTTTCAAAATTCAGTGTATCTTTCTTAATTCTAGCATTGTAGCAGTTTCTTATTGTATTCTAAACTTTTTCAAGCAATATTAATCGAAGTTTCATTACTGTTCTTGTTATTTCAAAACTTTGGATTTATGAATTTCTTAATAAGCTGAGTTGTGATTGGAAGCAAGAACCATAGACTGAGTTAGCTACATTTAGGTTCCAATAAGCTCATTGAAGCTTTTAGAGACTCTAAAATCTAGTGTTAGTAGGAAACAATCAAAAAAACTAAAAAAGTCAACATTGGTCAAACTGTGTTTGCTTTTGAATGTTTTCAGGTACTGAGGAGTATTGAAGAGCAAAGTTGGGATTGGATTGAGCCTATCTAAAGATAGGCTTCTGTGGAAAAGCCTCTTGTTCATGGTAGGGGTTTCTTGTAAGCTTTTACTCATTTGAAAATTTCTCTAAAATTTTAGTTATTAGTAGCTTCTGTTTTGATTGTTTGCTTGTTGTTAATCTGTGTTTCTTGTGCTTAATCAGTGTTGTTTAAGTATTTAATTGCTTAAAATAGTTAACTTGTTCATTAGAATTATTAGTTATCAAAAATCATAGTTGTAACAGTCAAATAGTCTAAGTAGTAATCTTGTGTACTTGTCTTTGCTTTATGTTTCTAAGTGCTTAATTGATCATTTTTCATCAGTATAAGATATTGTGGTTAGGTATCATAAGCTATAAAAGCATTTTGCTACTTAAATCACAAAACAGTCCAACAATAAGGTGTGTTTGGATTAGTGAATTTCATCTGTGAAATCTGTGTTTCTTTGGTCTAAATAGGGTTGAGTAGCATTTATAAACATTCAGTATACCATTTTGAGCATAACAACAAGGTGTTGTTTGGTTAAAAGTCAAAAACTCAAAAAATCACCCCACACAATTTACTGTGTTGGATTTGGCATCCATAAGTCCTTCAATCTAGTTTAAAAGTAGTTGTTTTGTATTAATTTAACCTAATATTAGCTTATTATCTTAGTTCCATTCCTTAAATTAAGCCCAAAATCCAAATAAGTCAAAGTTCCAAGTTTTTCTCAAAAAGTCAAATTGCACCATCTCAGATTTTTGCAAAAGTTACAAGATTTTTTGTGATTTATGTGTTTGGATTGAGGATCTGAAACTTGTTGTAGATAAATTATACCACTTCAACTTTTGATTCTGATAGTTGCTAGAATTTTGTGAATTTGTGTGTGGGCTCCACAAGCCCTGGAACACAGTTGCAGGGAAGAAGCCTTCCCCTGCACCAGCAGACCTCCACCACACCACCACCTTTGGTGGTGGCTGCAGCCCACCTCAGTGGACCCTAGAGGTTTATATTGGTTTTTCCCAACCCCCCTCCTACCAGGGAACAAGGATTGACCATTTGTTTGACCTAGATTCAAGTGGACCCCACCTGGAATTCACCCAATAGTTTGTCCCCATTCTATGTTCATTCTCAGTTTGCTCAATTGCTTATTTGGTTCCAAACTGCTTATTTGTGATCATTGTCTGTTGTTTCTGGCTTATTTGAGTTAGTATAACTTATTTGCACCCATTTTCACCCTTGTGGGTCCCACCTCTAGTCATTTGTGCTTATTTGTGCATTCAGTCAACCAAAGTCAACTGATAAGCAAAAGGGGGTGCTTACAGCTTATAAATAAGCTATTTTCAAAAGTGTTTTCACAAAAGTTTTCTATTTTCAGTAGTAAAGTAAGTTTGTAAAAGAAAATCCAAGAAAAACCAATTTAATATTAAGTGATAGTTTCTATTTAATTTAATTTAAATTTTATTTTTCATTTTTAGATTTTTATTAAGTACTTAGTATTTTTATATTTTTATTAATTACCTTATATAGTAAAGTAACTTTAGTAAATTTTTCAGATTTTTATTCTGCCATTTAGTATTTATTAGATTTAATACTAGTTTTCTTAATTATTAATTAATATTAAGTATTAAATAGCATATTAGTTTTTATAAAGCATAACCTAGTTTTTATATTTTTCCTAGCTCTAATAGAGTATAATAGACTTTTATAAAATAAAGTTTTAGTTTCTACTGTGCATTTTCAGTTTTTCTTATTTTAATCATTTAAATTAGATTTAAGTTAATTAAAAGGTAATTAATTTGTGGATTAACCTTAAACATAATTTTTAGAAGTTTTTATATTTTTGAAGGATTCCTGTGATGATTAATAATTTTATAAATTTCTCTCTTAATTTTCTAAGTTAATTTAATATTAATAATAATTTAAAATAATTAAATTAGTTTAATTAAGTTAAATAGTTTTTAATTCATAAAAAATCCATAAAAAGACAAAAATATTTATTTTTATTTTTTATACTTTCTTCAAGTTCTAATTTAAGTTTATAAATTGTTTTTGCAAATTTTTAGTTTAATTTGTAACACTTATAATTATTAGTTAATTTAAATTAGATATAAATTAGATTTTAATTAGTTTAATTAATTAAATAATATTTAAATAGTATAATAATCACTTTTATAATCTCATTTTTCATTTTCAATTTTAAGTTTTCAATAGTTCAAAAGCACCCCTTGTAGTTTGTAATTCACCAAATCCCACTTTTCCAGTCCGTTACGTGATCTTAATTATGAATTTGTGCATATTCTTGTATATCTGATTTTTGTGAATATTATATCTGTGTACAAATACCAAAATAACAGTAGCAAAATCAATTCCATATCATCTGGGCTACTGTCCTCAGTGCCACTCACTCATAAACGATTTCAAATAACACCATTTCAATCTCGCTGGGACTTTAACGACCCGGGGACACACTATACTATCCACGGAGTATTGGGATAAGCTATTTTTGACTAGTTGACCTTGGTCAATTATATCTGACTGCTTTCACACCAATCACGTATACTCGATCTAAACTTTAACAGGTAGAGGTAGCATTTCAACACGTTTACTTATGCATGAGTTGATGTCAGATTAAATTAAAGGGCGTGTTTCTTTTTACTATTAGCTAAAGGATTGAGTTCACAAAACATTTAATATTATTTCTTTTTCGAATGAGACCCTCTTATTTCTCTTACTTCCTTTATATCCTTAAGGAATGAAATGTTAACCTCTCCCTATTAAGTAACTTTAATAGAGGTGGTCCCACACAAATTTATAAACCTCTTAGTCTAGAAATAAAAAGAAACACCTCCTAAATCTTAATTAATTTTTTATTTTTATTTTTATTTATTTATTTTTTTCAGGTTTGCTTGGTTTATGCGATAAGGATAATAATTACGCAAAATCAAAGACCCTTCATTTCGCATTTAAGTTAAATTATATACTATGCTCTTAGAACAACTTTGTAACTTTTAATTGGTCAATAAAAGTTAACGTTCATTTATTTTCATTGTTAATGCATTCAATGTAAAAATTGGTACGTTTATATCTTATTTTTTGTTAAATTATCTTTTCCAGCGATAATCATAATTCTAGCCCGCCCATCGGGCCATGATAAAAATTTATAAATAACAAAAAAAAATTAAAAACAAAAAGGTGAATACAATTATAATGTACATCAAACATTTAAGAAAAAAAAAAAAAAAAAAAAAAAAAAAAAAAAAAAAAAAAAAAAAAAAAAACTAACACAATTAAACAACAGAAAACAATATTGTCTTTAAGAACCAAAAATCCATTAAGTAACACCATCAAAACAAAAAAATACAACAAAACATAAACTAATAGTGCATTTTAAACAATAATAAAAAACACTGTACTTGAAAAATAAATTTCCATTAACTAACACTATCAGAAGTAAAATTATAACACAGGCCCGCCCATCGGGCGGGCTTTGACAACTAGTATATATATATATATATATATATATATATATATATATATATATATATATATATATATATATATATATATATATATATAGGGTGAGGATCAGGTACGTTTTTGTCTTTTAGTGCGGATGGTACGGACGAATCTCAGCCCTCCATCTAGTCAACCATCTGAAAAAGGCGGAGTGGCAATATCGTAAATATCCCGTCTTTTTTTAAGATCGTTACTATCGTATTAACTTTTTTTAAGATCAGATCTTGACTTTTGTAAAAAAGTCAAAATCAGATTCTGAAAACTTTTTTTTTTTAATAAAAAATTTAATATCACAATAACTTTTTTAATATCGTAAAAACTTTTTCTTAATAAAAATTGTTAATATCGCCGTAACTATCATGCTTTCTTAATATCAAAGTTAATTTTTTTTAATATCACTTTAACTTTTTCTTAATATCGTAATATCACGGTACATTTTTACATGTAAAAAAGCTTAATATCACGGTACCACTCATAATATCGTTAATATCACATTAGCACTCATAATCAAAAAAGAAAAAAGTGCTCAGAAAAATCTGAAAAAATAAAAAAATAAAAGAACACAACTAGAGTAAGGATCGCTGAGAAGGAAAAAAAAAATCGTTTTCATGATCAATTGGTATCGTGATATTAGCGTCAGATCTTGACTTTTTTACAAAATGTCAAGATCAGATCTGGAATGGGCGGTCCAGATCCATCCGCACGTCCGCACTAAAAAATTGTATCCGCACGTGATCCTCACTCTCTCTCTCTCTCTCTCTCTCTCTCTCTATATATATATATATATATATATATATATATATATATATATATATATATATATATATATATATATATATATATATATAGATTTATGTTCATATGTTGTACACCTTTAAAGTAAGATACAATAGACACCAATAAGAGATTGAAAAGTGTAATTTTCATTTAATAGTAAATGTAAATTATAGTATTTTATATTTATATAAGGGTATTATAGTATTTTTCTCTCTTCACAATCTCATCACAACCCTACTTTCACTCATTCATAACTCCATAACCACTCAAAACAGTTCCATCTCATCCATTTTTTTTCCAGAAAACTTCCGATTATAAAACCGATTTATGAAAAATTCCTTATTCTATCACCCTCCGCACAAAAGAAAAACCTACAGATCTTTCTCTCCGCAAAAACCAACATCCTCTTTCGAACAAAACCCACAATGACGGGCTAGGGTGGTTTTCAGATCCAGACAGTGCCCGACACTTCTTCCTATTCAAAATCGACGTTAGATCTAGTCCCGCAACCATCGCATCTTGTGTGACATAGGTGTGAGCATCACTATGATACAAAGTGCTCGTCAGATCCAAAGTGGGGCACCATATGTTTCTTTTTCATTTGTGTATCTTTATATTTATTTCAATTGTTGTTTATGTTTTGTAAAGTTTGTATCAATTACCATATTTGTGTATAACTGTTTTAAAGTGTTTTAAATGTGTTGATTATTAATTTTATGTTTGATTTTCTTATGTACAAGTTGTGTACCTTTATTTCAATAGATGTTTATATTTTTGGATTGTGTAATAATTTTTGAAAAAAGATAAACAAACTGATGTGTATCTTTAAGATTTAGTCTTGTGGTTATGTGTTTTTGGGTGATGATTGGACTTCTTTTCTCTGATTTGGGGTCTAATTTTGTGTATTGACTCGTAACTCATTTGAATAACTATTATTTTTTTACTTGCGTATTGACTAAGTATTTTATGTTAGGATTTTGATTTGTGTATTAATGAATTGTTGTTATTTAAATTTTTGTCTACATGTGGAGTGACACATTAAATTTTACAATATATTTATAATGACACACTAATTTGTAGCGACACATTAAATTTTAATACATTTGTAGTAACACATTAAATTTTACAATATATTTATAATGACACACTAATTTGTAGCGACACATTAAATTTTAATACATTTGTAGTGACACATTAAATTTTTAATACATTTGTAGCGACACATTGCAAATTTTTGAACATTGTAGCGATACACTATGTTTATCACTTTATTCTTTTGATAGATATAAAGTGACACATTAGATTTTACGATATATTTATAATGACACTAATTTTTTTTTTTACCAAAATTGTATTACTAATATTAAATTAAAATATAAACGTTGATTCTAGAATGTCATATTTAATTAGCTACTAATATTTTTGATATCTTCTTGGGTACAAGTGTACAACATTTACAGCAGACGAATTTAAGAAGAAGATGAAAAAAAAAAAAAAAAAAAAAAAAAAAAAAAAAAAAAAAAAAAAAGCAAACGTGCACATTTAAGTCTTTCAAAAAGGTTAGATACACTATGCCATTAGCAATACACCTAATTACAATTATGCCATTCATTTAATTTAATTTGAATCTCATTTATTTTGTTGATCCAACGGTTTACAAGTGCACCTATTATTTTCTATTTTAACTTGTACACCACAATAACACCTCCCTATATATATATATATATATATATATATATATATATATATATATAGAAAATAATATATATATATATATATATATATATATATATATATATATATATATATATATATATATATATATATATATATATATGCCCTTTGGTGAACATTAATGTTGTTAGTTAGAGCTTGTCGATATCGAAAAGCCATTGATAGTAGGGCTTCATGAAACGAAAATGAATCAAATAGACGAGCCTTAGTTAGTTTGGATATTCTAACTAAAGTTTATGGTGTAGGTAGTTCATGCACAATTGGACTGGTGTGAGATAACATGCAGGTTTTCGGGTCTCGATATTTAAAAATGATTGCTTGGATAATTATTGAATCGTATATAGTCCACTACAAAAGAATACAATGTAGAGGTAATTTCTCAAATACCCCAAAAGTAGACATGTACTTACCGCATATGCCCAAAATAATTTCATTTCTCAAAATGCCCTAGGGGCGAAAGTCGCCCCAGGATGCTTAGGCGACTATTATAAATTGGTGACACGTGTCCTACACTAGAACTTTTCAAGTATATACACTAGTTAATATAAGTTACTTTTTAAGTACATACACTAGAACTTTTCAAGTAAATACTCTTGTATAAGAGTTGCCCAAGAAAGTGGATACATAACGTGCATGATTTTTAATTTCAAGGCAGATACATTTTTCATGCATGATGAATGCAATTGGATGTACGTAGTATCAACTTGATTATGAATTAATGTAAGTTACTTGCATGATGAATGTAATTGGATGTACGTTACTTGCATGATGAATGTAATTGGATGTACGTAGTATCAACTTGATTATGAATTAAATTAATATCATGCATGTTATGTATTTTAGCATAGGTGTAAAGGTCTAATAATAAATAAAAAAATGTATCTACCTTGTACTTTTTTTTTTCTTTTTTTTTTTTTTTTTTTTTGAACATTCATGATTATATGATACGGTTTGTTGTTTCGATGACATGCCATGAAATATATTAATTACATGATCTTAACAACTCTTCGATTGAATAAATCAAATATTTATGTGATTTTGGATATTGTTTCAATTTTCCTACACTTTATAAGGAGTGCAATCTATTTGTGGGACAGAACTTGTTATTATGTGTCTTCGAAAATAGTTGTTTCATTGGAGGTGGGTATCACTTCAAATTAGTAGAAAACCAAGAACCACACATTGCATTTTAATAGCCATGTACAAGAGAATTTTTATTTAATTTTGGTTGATTGGCAATTGTTGCTTCTAATTGTTAAGAATAGAGGAGTCGATGGATGAGTTTGTTATTTTCAAAGTGTGAAAATATATATGCATGGATTTTTTATTTTCAAACATTCAATGAAAATATAATATGGATTACATACAAATATATTATTTTAGTGCATGATAGGACTGATGTTATGTAAGTTTGTTGTCTCGAAAATGGTTTTTTTTTTTTGGTCCATATGCAATTTTGTACTTGTAGGCTCTTGGCCTGTGTTTTTGTTTTTGCATTAAGTTGTTTATTGTGTAATTATTTGTTTGTAATAACAAATGTGTTTGGGCACACTTTGATCTATACGTTGTGTATGGTGGAAGGAATGCCTTACCAAATTAGCCATAGGTGTTATACAAAGGTAATCATCAATCAAGTTATTTTGTCTAATGAATTCTCAGTACTTGTATATTTAGACAATCTGTTGATAGTTAATGAGTGTCATTTACTTGACATTCATCCAAACAGTTCATTGGATTTTTTTTAGGCTATATAAGCTAATAAGCCCCATAAAAAAAAGCTAAAAAAGCCCCCCCCCCCCCCCCCCCCCCCCCCCCTCTTAAAGTAACTCTAGTAATTAACTTCAAATATTATTGAAAATACAAGAACAATTCTGTTAAATGGTCTAATTAATTAACGTTCATAACTCACATTGCTAATTAGGCTTCAGGAGGTCACTTGATGGTCTGATTCATTATTCTACAAGTTAAGGATCGGGTGACCTTGTCATTAGTGGTTGAATACATTGGTTGTAGGCTTTGGAACATCCTTATAATTTATGATCTATTTGATGCATGCATGCTAGAAGTGGCAAACTGAGAGGGTTGTTTAACGGATCAAAACAGCTAATTTTAAAAAGGGGTCAATGCTCAAACCAGGCTGAGTTGACCTGCTAACATTTGTTTTCTTTATTATAAATAATTAATGTATCATGATTGAAAACTGTAATTGTTTTAAGGTAGTTGGGACTAGTCTATTTGTTTTAAAAGTAAACCAAGTATTACACTTCGGCTCACTGCGACCCGCTCAACTGGTTTGGCATGTTTCATAATGAACCAAGTCTATAGGTTTAGTTATTTGATCTGTTACATATAAATTATAATTCAACTATTTCTGAATAAATTCATGATTAATGCTTCTTGTTTTTACATCTAATTTTAGAATGATGTGAGTGAGAGTGCACTATAAGGCCGAGATCAAGTGCATCGAAGATCATAAGCTTGAAGATCAGTACCCATTGGTCCCACATCAAAAACAGATACTTCTGCTCGAGAAAGCGAAGGCAGACAAAAAGCGAGCCACAGAAGTTTTACTGCTTTAGTATGGAAAACTTTGTGAAAAATGAAAAAAAAAAATGTTGAATGTTTAGCTCTAAACTTGGTTGCATTAGCTGACACTGAAAATGTAATCCTCTAATATTTGAACTTCTCTATCTTTAGTTACTTATTGTGTCTGATTTCGTTACTTGATGCTAATACTCCTCTGTCCAAGGGGTGTACATTTTGATTTTTGATGTCGAATGTTATTGGTCACCCATATGTCAAACTATAGTTTTGGGACAGGGTGATTAACATTATTTCACCCAAAAATATGTCTCACGAGTTTTATGCATACATAGTTGCGGTTGGTGTTACTGTTTGAGGGTATATGGCGAGGAATGTTGAACTTGATTTAGGAATAATTGGACTGAATCGTAATGATTTTGTATTAACCCTGAGCAATGATACTTTTACACTAAACTAACTATTCTCCTAACAAATCAACGATCATTATTGTTGCAATATCTCATTTTTGTCTGATTGATAGTCTCTCTTTGATTTTTCAACATTGCATTATAATCATGTGGATCATGCTACCTCTTTGTTCTAAAACTGATCATGCTAACAACATACAAGTATAACCAAGATTTCACATGAAGCTCACCCGCTCATCGGGCGGGTCATGAAGTCGTAGATCAAGGATAAAAGTAATGTATGAGCATGGAGTTGTCGTGGGATGAAGTCGGAGATCAAGGTCAAAAGCAATGTACGTGCATGATATGCTTTGAGAGCTTGAGATGTAAGTGGATTGATTAAATTTGAGTTTTAGCGAGATGCTTTTAGTGTCAAAAATAAAAGATTTATACCTTTATAATTGTTGTGTAATTTGATCAACCCCAATTATTACGTAGTATTCATTATATACAGAGGTTAACATAATTATTTGATACCCCATGTGTTTTTTTCTATGTTAATGTAGAATGCAAGAAAAAACACATTGGGGGATTTGGGTTGGTGCAAATGTAATTGAAATGAGCAAACGGTATGGGTATGTTGATGGATATGTGTTAGTTGAGGGTTCTATCTGTTGGGTTTTGGTCATGTCTTGTCATGTCGTAGATTGATTGTTTTTTATTAGGTATGCAATGCAAATTACTCAGGGTGGGAAAATTTAGACCGAAAAAACAGGACTAGAACCGAATATATGCGGTCTTGGTCTTTAATTGGTTTCATAATGCAGCACCTCTATTTATGTAGACCTGCAACGAGGTGAACGACATATATTACAAGGTAGTCCTAAGGCTCCAAATTGGAAACTAAAATGAATGGTCATCTGCATTACCTGATTAGCTCTACGTCCTAACCCATAAGAAAATTATCCGGCTTGATGTTATGATGCATGTAGAAACGACTTAGATTGAACAAACTCAATTTGGTTGATCTGAAACAATCCCCATCATCATCAATAAGAAACTATATTTTAAAAGTTGAGGCACAAAGATATAAACTGGTAATATTTACCATTTGATCAACAAGCATACGAACTGTTCCTAAAGAAAATTTCCTACTACAGAAACTGAATAATTTCTCGAGACTGGGTCCAATCAAATGAGTCTTGGGATTATGGTTAAGGGACCTATTGAGAGAAACATCTTATTACAGCTACTTACTTCCTCGTAAAATTCCGTGTTGACTCGTATAGCAGCTGAGGGTGCTTTGCCTTGACATTTTCCTGAACATACCATCATCATAGTCAAACAAACACAGGGTAAAGACATTTCCTAATTGTAAGTTAGGAATAAAATTGTATATTATTGACTTGGAGCAATTAGCGAGCCTGATAGACTATGGGAAAAGGGATCATCTTAAGCCGAGAGGATTTTATTGGTTATCACCTCATTACTCCAATCCTAAATTTCCTAATGTGTTGCACAAAATCCTACTTAAGTCTATAATTAGAGATGGGAACGGGGCCGGGTTTGCGGGCAATGGTTGATACCGTCCCCATCCCCGAAGTTCAATAACTATTCTCATACGCGTCCCCATCCCCATCGGGTTTCACAGTTAAGTCCCCATCCCCGTCCCCGATGGGGAACGGGGATCCCCAATGGGGAATTGGGATTTTTCCCCTTACAAGGTTGATATATTTAATACATTTCCAATTGTGCAACCAAACTAACATCAAACAAAATTCATATTTATTAGAGTAAATTCAAACATTCAACACAAAACATAACAGAAAGTATGACTTATTGTGACAACCGGCAATTTAGGGAGTTATTTTAAAAACCCGCATTACGATTAAAGTTCGTTTATAATTTTTATTTGAAATTTTATTTCACAACGAACTTGTAAGACCTATTTTATGGATATTTTTAATTAAAGACGTTATGGAATTCGTGAATTATGTTCATAATTCATTTTTGATTTAATGCTCCGCGATGTATTCTTAAATTCTCACTTGGTACTACGTTGACTCTGGCACTAGGTTTACCTAACGAAAATTTTATGATTCGTTTTACGAGTCCGACTATATATAATTATCTACGAGATGTTTTTCGGGAGATATTGAAGTTTTGGAAATGAGTTCGGGTTCGGGCCACATGTTTTTACATTTACCCACGTTACCCGCTCCACACCGTAATAATATTATTATTACTATTATTATTATTAATATTATTATTATTATTAACAAAAAAAAAATAAAAGAGTTAACTACAAGGGTCCCTTTGGTTTTCGGTTCACACACAACACACACCACACCTCACCCTCATCTCTCTCACTCTCATCTCTCCCATTTTCTTTAACCCTAGCCGCCGCCCATCTTGGCCGGCCACCGCCGTCGCACCGCCACCCTCAACACCAAACAAACACCACCATATTATTCCTTGTTTCATCCTCTTTCTTTTGGTATATCATATACACCCTAAAACCACCATTAACATCACGAAATCTTTAAAGATCCGGTCGAGTTTTTGTTGTTTTACTAGATCTATTCGTTTGGAGGTTCTTGGAGGTGAGTGTAATCGGTTTTGGTTCTTGGGAGCCACGATTTGGTATTAAATCCGTGGCTACACGGATGATTTTTGATGGGAATCGAATATTATGATGGGAAATAATGATTTTGCTATTAAAAATGAGTTTGGTATCCGGGTTTGGTGTTAATCCGAGCCATGGTGCTCGAGTACTAGTCCTTTGGGTTGATTTGGGTTCGATTGGTGGATGGATTTGGTTGTTTCATGATTTGGTCGAGGGCTTGATTCTTGATCTGAGCCTAACCGAGACCCATGAGGTCTCGGGGTCACCTATGGTTGCTCGTATAACCAAGTCGAGACCCATATGGGGTTCTCGTTTGGTCGTGTCTCGAGCCATGTGCTCGTTATTGTCTTAGGTCGACCCTTGTGGGTCGCGGCTCTTAGCCGCATTATTATTTGTGTTGCCGAATACTTATGGGTCGTTTGGCGAATTTGTTGCACTCGATTGGAGTTTATTTGGTTACCTTGGTGATTGGGTCGAGCCTTTGTGCTCGTGGTTTGGACCGAGACTCATTTGAGTCGAGTAAGACTCGGGTTTGGCTTGGTAAACCAACCCGAATATGGACCTTTGTTATATTCTTGTTCATTATTATTATTGTTGATATCTTGGTTTTGGCTTTGGTTGGATATTTTTGGCCGAATACTTGTGGGTCGAGACCACATTTGGTCTCGACAATGGATATTGGTTTTGAGGAGTTGTTGACGAAAAGTGTGATTGGGGACCGATTGTGAGACGGTCATTAGATTGATGGAGATAGGTTAGTCGGGTGCTGTAGTGGGACCCTATTGTTGTAGCACGTGGATTGGGATTGATTGGACGAAGATATATTGTTTTATAACATTTGTTTATTACTTTGGACTTGGACAATGAGCCGAGAGTCATGACTCGGACATGTGACCATTTCGTATGACTCGATAACTATTACAATTAAAATGTAAATAATAAAACTCGTAATAACAATTATTGATAATATGAACGTTTATATGAATATATAGACGTGAATAACGTATATATAATTATATAGGCGCGTATATTAATAATAATAATAATCACGAGTCGTATTATAAATAATACAATTAGATATATATTAGGCTACGAAAGTGGCGTAATATTATTGAACGTATTATTATTATAAAAATGTGTATAAAACGAGAAACTCTCGACAATTATTAAACGTTTAATAAAATGTCATTTTGTATATATAACGGGTAAACTTATCGAGTTATGCGGAGTCGTTGTCACTCGAGTCCAGGTAAGTTATTATTTGTGACTTTCGTGTTGTTACGGATATATGACGATTAATATAAACGTTTTCTATAACTAAATAACCACTTAACCGTAAGGTTGAATCGGGCTATTTAGTTATACGAAATGAATATATTAATGGGCATCGTATCCTACGACGCCCATAGGTTGTAGTATATGTAAAGTGTAATAAATTGCGAGTGTATATATCGGGAAATCTGGCCAATTTGACGATATATATGAGGAATTTATTAAACTATGATATGTACTATATAGTATTTATGTGCTATGTGCTTTAGGTTGGGTGTAATCTTGGAACGGTATGTTACGTAAATAAATATGGGGATTATCAAATCGACGGATTTGATAAACTTCGACGATTTATTTAAATGACATATTGGGCTAATATTAGATCCATAGTTTATTTTATTATTATTCTTGGTGTGATCTTTTAGTTTGTTTTGAGTCGACCCACCACCCGTATGGATACCAAACGTAAATACACCAAACTAATGCGAAATGGATTTTCGGAAATAAAACGGATTCTCATCCGGGTTTGGGAATATTTTAAATTTGAGGAAATGATTTCTGAACGAGTTGATAATGTTAGGTCGTGCCAAGTCCGTAGTTGCTGTTTTGTGAGTTATCATACATCTTATTTCTACCGACTTCTTCTTGCTATTTTCTGGACTTGAGGTGAGTCATAGCCCCACTTTTTAATCTTGAACTATGTTTTCAATACTTGGGGTGAGAAACGTGCAAATTATTTTATGTGGACTATTATCGCTTTTATATTCTTTCTAAACTTGCTATGCATATGGACTAGGATGTATTGTCAGCTTTAGTCACATATTTTGTGTGTACTATTCAAGGTTGGCTTATTTGGTTATTTGGTGGATTGTCAGCTTTAGTCACATAATTGTTGTGTGTACTATTCAATGTTGGCTTATTTGGTTATTGATGGATTGTCAGCTTTAGTCACATATTTGTTGTGTGTACTATTCAAGGTTGGCTTATTTGGATTGTCAGCTTTAGTCACACGGTTCGTGTGTACTATTCAAGGTTGGCTTATTAGATACTATAGTGTGCACCTATAGGTTATTAATACTTCGGAGGTTATCCGAGTATTTATTGGTATTGCGGGGGTTACCCGAATATCTATGTTAGAACGAAGGGTATCCGTGTGTTATGTTGGAGCGGAGGGTATCCGCAGGCTTTTAGCGAATCCTTAGTCTAGCTAGCAAGCGTTTTGTGTATATGTCCACTATATTGTTAGATGAATTTAAACCTATGATCTCACCAGCGAAAGCTGACTTTTAACACGTTTTCTCAGGTAATTAAGTGATGAGATGCATGCTTGGAATGGAAGGCTCGGCCAAGGCTCATGGTTAATGGATCTATTTTTCTAAACTCTGATAAATAAATTTTGGACCTACTGTTATTTTATTTTTTGCCTGACTCTGAATGATGTTGGGATAAATGTAAACTTTAAAACCCCGTTTTGGTTGTGTTTTTATTATGTTTACTTTATCTCGTTCTATATTGTCTTGTGTTGGATACCAATCCTCGTAGCACCCCGAAAGCTTGTTGAGTCTTCCGCTGTATCAAATTTTGGGGGTGTTACACTTATCGTAAGCACGAAAACCAAAGTATGACTACCACTAGAAACAAAAATGCCAAATAATCCAACATGAAAAAGGATAAGAAACAATAACATGAGCAACGACGTATCGGTTTGAGAAATGAGTCGGTTACAAACTTGTTTCTAAAATTCCAAAATGTTATTTTCAAAGAGGATATTTACTACTGTACTATTTAACAAGTTTTCAAATACTATATACATAATGTATTTATACAGACAAGAAATTCGGGGACTAAATTTATTCCGGTGGGGGGTCCGATGGTTCGTACTACCACCGCATGAAACTGGTGACCTGCTCCATCCCCATAGAACATTTCACTAGAGCAAAAATGTTTTGCGATCTTCCAAGTCGACTTATAAGCTGCACACACACAAATACATTATCAATAAAAACATAAATGGAAGTGATTTTTTCTATTGCATGGAACCCAATTATGTACTAGTGGGAAATACTAAAGGAATGCTAAGAAATACTAATGGATATTATGATTCCATTAGTGTTGCATGGTTGTTCCAATAATCATAACAATATTTTATAAGATAGTTATTGTATAGACTTTTTCCATTTATCAAACTATAGATTTAACACAATAAAAATTGTGTTTTATAACCATGATTTTATATAATGCATCTGGTTTGTAACTACATTACAATATTCTTTTTCGTAATAAAAAATATCACACGTAGATTAATTTTGTTGTTAAGAATTCTAAATAATAGTTTGTGAAGAAGAAAAAAAATTGCATAATGGGTTCTTCTACATACATAATCATCAAATTGTAGAAAGGAGAAATGACGAAAACATATATACCAAAGATGGCGTCGATCAAAAAAGTATTCAGAATTTAACAAGCAATTTGACAAACAAACAAAATTGAATCTTTATTGTCATCACATAAATGAAATATTATGTAAATAATAAAATAGAAATAGAGGATGTGGGTAATGAGTATTCCAATACCCCCAAGATTGTAGGTAAATGTGTATTCGCCGGTATTGGGGAATCACTGATTATATAATGCTTAACCAAGCGCCATTATTCATTTTCTTTGCCATTACTTAAACCTCATAACCCCCAACCAAGTATCCCTAAGTATGAAATTTAAAGATTAATAGTGTAGTGCGTAATTTACCCGAGATCGGTAATCGAGATGACAAGCACATCCGCAGTTGGTAATAAAAGTCGGACAGTTTGACGCATGTGGTGGAGGCAACAGAGGGGAGGGAAGGCCCATCGACACCAGTTTTAGTCGCTAAACTCAACTGAAAAAAATACTTAAACATATCATAATCAATTAATTGGTCCTACTAGAGCAGAAATAAGAAATAAAAACATAATACTTAACATATCATAATTAACTAAATGGTCTACTCGAGCAAAAATAAGAAATAAAAACATACATGCCCATCTTCAGAGACATATGTTATCTCGTATTATCTCGTATACGGTATCATGAATAAATGGACACTGCAATAAAGAAACTATTTGAGTCACAAAAGAAAACCGAAATAACCTACTCCAACATGATAGTTTATAGAAACATGATTACATACCTCACAATATTCACCATCTTTCGCCCTATGTGTACAAGTTTCCCCGTTAAAAATGTTAACGGCATGAAATGTAAAGATACCTTTTCTTTTTTTAACTTTGGTAACCTGTATACAAAAAAGCACGAGGCACAAGTCAATTTACAAAAGGAGGAGAGACCCCAGGGTTCAAATAAAAATACAGAACAAATAAAAATACACACAAGACCAAAACTGATCCAAACACCCAAATAGACTACACTAAACAGATACATGATGTAAACTTAAAACATATTACCAAACAAATCTCTAGAACCAATCACATCACATAATTATTTGACTAACAGGACGTAAAATTTTTCAAGAAGCCATGAACACTTTAACAGCAATAAAAGACATAATCACTTATCCATAGAAATAGACGGATGTGGGTAATGAATTTTCCAATACCCCCAAAATTGTAGGTAACGGTGTATTCGCCAGGATTGGGGAATCACTGATTATATAATGCTTAACCAAGCGCCATTATTCATTTTCTTTGCCATTACTTATACCTCATAACCCCCAACCAAGCATCCCTAAGTATGAAATTTAATGATTAATAGTTTAGTGCGTAATTTACCCGGGATTGGTAATCACGATGACAAGCACGGTCACAATCAGTCAAATAAGTCGGACAATCTGAAGCATGTGGTGGAGGAAGCAGATGTGAAGGTGGCATGGCAGGGGGAGGGAAGGCCTATCCTCATCTGTTTTGACTCATTAAAATCAACTGAAAAAAATACTTAACACATCAGAATCAATTAAGTGGTCTATCTACTCGAGCAAAAATAAGAAGAAAAAATACTTACACGCCCATCATTAGAGACATGACTTATCTTGTATTCGGTATCGCGAATTATGGGACACTGCAATAAAGAAACTAGTTAATTCACAAAAGAAAACCGAAATAAAATCATGGCAGTTGATATAAAATGATTACATACCTCACAATACTTACCAACATGCGACGTATGTGTACAAAGTTCTCCGTTAAAAATGTTAACGGCACGAAATGTCAAGAAATAATTTTTTTCGGTAATTCTGATAACCTTGATAACCTGTATATAAAAAAGCATCAGGCACAAGTCAATTTACAAAAGGAGGAGAGACCATAGGGTTCAAATAAAAATACAGAACAAATAAAAATACACACAAGACCAAAACTAAATCAAACACCCCAATAGTCTACACTATTACCAAACAAATCTCTGGAACCAATCACAGCACATAATTATTTGACCCACAGGAGGTAAAATCTTTCAAGAAGCAATGAACACTTTAACAGCAATATCAGACATAATCACTTATCCACAATTCTTAGACTATCACTTGCATTACTTTTTAAACCTTCAGCTGACCTAGCTTGTAGACAAAACTCAGTAACCATTTAACACATGTAACAAACTATACCCCAGGCCCATAGAGATTTGACAACCAAGATATAACAAGAGAAAAAAGCAAGAACAAAAAACACAGTGAGCTAACCGGACACAGCCAACTGCCACCTGATTGTGATCTTTGAATCCTTACTCCAACCTCAAGCCTCACTCACTGAACTCACTTACTTGTGATCTTTGAATCCTATCCTTACTGCAACCTCAAGCCTCACTCACTGAACTCACTTACTGTAACAGAGTTGTATACAATGTTCCAACAACTCATATTAACTTGTTTACAACTTAACCAGCTCATTCTAAGATCAACTATCCATCCTACGCTTTAGGCCATTTTAGCCAATTATTAGCCATTTTAGTCACTTACTAGCCAAAATGCCAAATTCCACGTATTATCTATCTTTTCAACCAAAAATGCATACATTTTCATTAGGGCCAACTCAATTAGACGTTCATGAAGTATGTTGAGGTCAATTTGCACATTATGACTTGTTTGGCCCGTTTGGGTCAAACTTAGCCCATTCACCAAACGGATAATTTTAATACATGCCAAATGGTTTATTTAATTCATCTACTCGTTTACAACTCAATTCATGCCTTTTTAATACTACTGAACTCATTTAGTCCATTTTTCAATCTAAACATACATCTTGATACAACAAAACCAATATTACAAGCTCCTAGCATCATCATAACCTAGCTCATTATCTAGACAAATGATCTCATGAACTCATTTTATCATATTATGCTAAAATTGCTAGAAATTTCTAATCAAGCTTATCTAAACATACATCTTGATCAAACAAAACCAATATTACTATTTTCCTACTAACATCCAAAAAAATAATCACCCAAAATTAATAGATCAATCAGATTAAATTTAAAATAACAACTTACGTATTATTATGAAAGTAGTCTAGTCCACATGCAGGACAAGAAGAGCTCCATCTTTTGAAAGAAATCAAAAGCCATTATAAGCTAAGAGCGTGTAGCCGAAAAGTTAAGAAAATTTTAAAGGGTGCGTCTTTGGTGACTGGGTTTCGTATAAGAAAGAAACCAAGAAAAGGTATTACCTGGGTTGTGGTTTGTTTGAGCAGATAAATTTTTTTAATCTTAGATTTGTGGTTTTATTTGAGAGAAAAGTTTAGGTGACTGCGTTTTTCTAAGATTAGGTTAGTGTGTGTAAGTCTTTAGGGTAACAAGTGATAAAGGGTGTCTTTAAAACCAAAAGTTTAGGATAGCATTTGGACTTGGGTCTTTAGGGTAACTGGGCTTATTGGATCCGAAAGTTTTATTATCAATATGATGCAATATTCGGGTGCTGTTTATTTAATAAAATGCTCTGAATCTGATTTGATTTGAGACGTAAATGTCTAAATTTGAATGAAATAATTTTTTTTTTTTTTTTTTGTAAAAAAAATATCTGAATGATATAAACATGATGCAATTTTATTCTTACGACACATAAACATTAAAAGACATTAAGAGGCAACAAGACAAACCCTACACATCTTGTTGGTTAAAGGTTTGAGCCTCTAACTCCTCTGAACGAGAAGAAAAAAAACAAACACACCTAATGACACAATTGTCTGACCGCGTCTGAACGAGTCAGATTAAAAGGCTGTTAAGAGACATTTTTTAAAAAACAAACACCACCACCTTAATGTCATGAATAAAGTATTATCATGTTTAATAAATGAAATTGTTAGAGGAGTTAATTTGTAAATTGTAATTTTTTAAAAAGTGAGTCCCAAAAAGGCGATATTATTTTGTGAGAAGGCGTGATTTTTTGGGGTTAAATATTTTTGTGTTGAAAGGATGTGGCGCTGACGTGGCGACACTTTTTTTATGTTAACATGTTACCGTGCTAGTTAATGTAATGTGAAATTAAAAAGAAAAAAGAAAAAACGAGAGATGGATTGATAGTTTACCACGTACTGATAATGGTGGTTGGAGGTGTGAGTGGAGATGACGACAAAGCTTGATCCGGTGACAATGGAGGAGATAGCTGCCACCGGTGGCGACGTTGAAGGCTAGCAGTGTGAGGGAGAAGATGATGGTTGGTTGTGTGAAGTGCGAGGGAGAAGATGATGGTTGGTTGGTCGAAATGTAAGTAGCGGTGAGATGAAGATGATATTAGAAGTATAGTTTACATATCTGGTGATAACATAGCATTAATGAGAACAATGAATATTGTGCGGCATTGGATTCCTAACCATGAACCAAAAAACAATCAAACAAGTTGCTCTAATATATGTAAGTGGGGTTTATTTCATGACTGAATAATGAGCGTCTCTTACAATATAAATACATATACATCATACTAAAAGGCTAGACGGGCTTGGCCCAATACAAACTATACTAGTCCACCAATAATATCAACTTTAGGCTGCACACATCGTCAATATTCTTAATTGCAGACAACATTTACAGAGCATATCATATGACAACAATATACGCATCTCTAGATCCTTAAGTCACTAACATCATTACACAGCAAAAGAAATTGCATATCTAACTTTTATATCAAAATCAGGAAGCTTATACTAATTCAAGCTTAAATCACTAGTTACTCAACCACATGCTTAATCTAAAAAAAATGTTTAATTCCATATAAAAAACAAGACTAAAGGGGTGTTTGTTAAGCTTATTTAAGGGCTAACAAGCTTATCTGTTTTTGGCATAAATTTCATAAATTCAATTTTTCGGCTTAGTTCGAAATTGGGCTTATATAAGTTTGTTATGACATAAGCACATAAATAAGCTTAAACTTCTTTTTCTTCATTGTAAATTTCATAATGCTGCAGTAAAAGTTCATTAAGTGTGTGGTGGTGGTGGTGGTGATGGTTGTGTGGTGGGCAGGGACGGAGCCAGAAATTAAGAATAAAGGGGGCCGAAATTTTTTTCTCAAGCTAACAAAGTAATTTAACTAAAGGTTAGGGGGTCATTTGCATATAGTTGCGTTATATGCATAAATTTCATAAGGTAAATAGCAAAGCAATTGGACGTGTTGGAGGGGGCCGAGCACCCCCTGGCTCCCCCATTGTCTCCGTCTTTGGTGGTGGGGATGGGAAGCCAAAATAAAATGAATAGTAAACTGCAACAAATGTTTTTGCAAAAAATGTTCTTGTTGTAGGCGAGGGTAAATAGTCATTTCACACGGCCAAAACTAACGAGTGTTAGCCAAAAACAAGAATTTGCAACTACATTAACTTTTCGCGGATATAACTTGCAGAAAAATAAAACGTTAGGGACATTTCTTGCACTTTTTTGCGGACATATATTGCATTTTTCAGAAAGTGTAGGGACATTTTTGCAGTTTACTCTTTTTATTTTTTATTTCTTGGGTCAGTTTAGTAACAAATGAAAAAAAAGAAAAGGAAATGTTTTTTTTCAGCTTGGGGTTGGGGGGGGGGGGGGGGGTTGGTGTGTTTGCAGGAAATGAAGAAAAAGAAAATGTTTTTTTTTTTTTCATTTTATAAAACAAAAATAATATGGAGGCATAACTGTAGACCTAAACTGAGGTGTCATGCTGTGATTGGTGACATCAGAGGGGCCCACTTCTAATGTCACCAATCAGATGATAACACCTCAGTTTAGGCCGACCATTAGATCCATATATCATTGTTCAAACTTAAAGTTTATATTTATTTATTTATTTATTTTATCATTTTTGCTTATAGTTACATCCGTGATGATGAACCCGTATGATCGGAAGAAAGTATGTTAGAACTTATTAGAGAAATACACAAAAAGCAAACTCATCTTCATCTTAAAGCTGATTTAGTGGAACACGTTTGGAGTCAAACAAATCAAGAAGCGCTTTAATTTTTATCGTAATGTTTTTTATTTTATTTGAATTATTATTGTAATGTTGATTTAATTATGAATGAAATTTTAGTTTTAAAAAGATAGTTGCAATAGCCATTGCGGTCACCATTAGCAAATTGCGATTGGGGTGTAGTCTTGGAGAGGAAGAAAGCTAAGTTTGCGCCGATGTGAAAATTTATTAGAAGCAAGTAAAAACATACTACAGTAGTATTTAATTTCTTCACGAAGAGAGTAAAAGGGAGGAAAGAGAATGAAAGTGATAAAAATTGTGTTCTCTAGGAATGAAAGTAAAAGTAAATGGGGTATTTTGCTTTTAATTTCACTTCACTTTCACTCAAATTGAGAACATATTGTTAATTTGAAGTTTGTGTCGTCTAGATGAAAATGGAGGTCTGTTAGAAGATTAGTGGACTGAAATCACAGGTTTGTTACCGATTGTGTGGACTCGGGGATCTTTCAAAAGCTGCACTTGCGAGAATCACTCTACAAACTATCTTGCAAAGGTGGAAAAAAGAAAGAAAACAAAAAAGTACCAAATGTTAGGAGACAAAAGCAAATGACTGCACGAGAACGTGTCTACTTAACAAATTCATCTAAGCGATTTTCAAGGAGGAACTTCGTTGGTCATCAAATGCTGACTTTTTGTTTAGCTCAAAGGGACGCATGCCAGTGTGGTTTTAGGCATTGTAGACATTCATACTGATGCAACACAAAACAATCTTAGCTGAACATATTTAATTGTTATGTGTATTTAATGGTTTTATACTTTTATTTATACAGGTGCAGCTCAAAATGAGAAGGATCTTAGTTGAATAGTATATTGGCATGCAAACATTCAATTCTATGAGTTTTGCAATATATTAAATTTACCATTCAGAAGTAATAAGAGGAACACATGATCTGTCAATGATCAAATACAGACTCAATTAATCTTAAACAGAAAGAAAAACAATTAGCATTTTGAATATTCATTGTTAGCCAATGTTCATGCTCCTCTGTGGTTATAAACAATTTCTGGTAGGACACAATTATGGTAATTATAAGAGCACTAGGTGTAGGGTTCGTCGTTGGCTTCGTCGTCTGACCTGGCTCCATCAACGGCGAGCCGTAGCTCGCCGCTACACCAAATGCCCTTCGCCCTTGCTCGTTGTTGGTCACCTCCCCGTGGCCACGGCGAACCAAAATGCTGACAACTTTGCAGGTTTACGTTTGAGAAAAAGGAGAAAGTGGGAAACATTACCATTTTTTACAACGGTTTTTTTTTTTTTTTTTTTTTTTTTTCTTTTCTTTTCTTTTTTTTCCCTCCTACCCTCTTTTACATAACACTATAAATACTAACCTCCTTTTCACTTCTCTTCACTACATTCAACAATCTAAACTAAAAATTTCTATACCTCTTCTCCTAAGCAAAACAAAATGTCTCAAAACCCGAACGAAGGAGGTTATTTCACGAACCTCCTAACGTCAAACCAACGTCAATACGGGGGAGCCTCAAACTCTTCTAGTCCCTCGTCTCAAAGTCCAAACCCTTCACCGCCATACGGTTCGCAATCATTAAATCTGAATGACATTTACCGTAACCAACAATATGCGTTTCAACAAGGATTCGCAAGTCAACAACAATTCAATTAGTCGCCTCAATTTTATAACCCGAATCAACCATCCACTTTTCCTCCATACAACCACCACAACCGTCACAGCCATCTCAAGGTACGTTTAAAGTACCTAAGGCAAGATCACCACCCAAAGGCCGAGGAAAAAAAACCAAAGCCCAAAGAGGAAAAAACGTCGTAAATTTGGACGCGGACGATAACGATGACTTGGAAGAAGCTGCTCATACGCGTGCGCGAAAGTTGTTGTCCAAAGAAGAAGAAACGATTCTTGCGGAAGCGTGGATAGAAGTTTCCCAAGACGAAGATCTGGGAAATGACAAAGAGAATGAATTCTTTTGGAACGAAATTCATGCACTTTTCAACGAGCGGAGTACTGAAGCCCCACGAACCAAAAACATGCTATCCGGTAAATGGTCAAGGATCAATGCCGACTGCCAAAAATTCAACGCTATTTATAAACATTTAGAGCGTCGCAATGGTGAAAATGATCATGATCATGTCGAGAATGCCAAAACGAACTTCTCACAACGTTTTGGACAGAGGGGTTTCACTTTGGTTCACGTTTGGGAGATCCTGAAACGCTACCCGTAATGGGATGCTGAAGAACCTCTAGACATTACATGTCTTGAGGATATATTAGGGCCGGACAAACGACCTCATCCCGAAAGAAACAACAGGCGACCCGGAAAGAAACAAAAGTCGACGGAAACGTCGAGTGCGGCGAGTTCCGGGGGGAGTCAAACGAGTACTTTTTCAAGACAATTATCCGAAAAGTATAATCAAGCAAAAGACGCTCAAACGGCTTGTTACGAGGCGCAGAGGAAGAGGGAGGAAAAGGCGTTGGAGTGGCCGAAGCTGCGGCGTTGGAGTGGCAGGATATGCAGATGCTAATGCTCGATCCAAACACGGTTACTGACCCGGTTAGAGCCGAAGTAATTCGCAAGAGACAAGCAAGAATAACTCAGAAATACCAAAGTCTTGACCGCGAAGATGACGCATAAAATGTTTAATTTTCGTATTAGTATCGTATGTTTTTTTTTTCGTATCGTATTTTCTTTTCCATATTGTATGCGTGTTTTTTTTTCTTGTATCGTATTTTTTTTCCGTATTGTAACTTTTTTATTTGATGAAATAAAATTAGTATGTTTTGTTATTTTTTAGTATTTGTGAAAAGAATTTAATTTTTTTAATGAAATGAATAAAAAAATAAATGTGTAAGAGGTGGGCCCTAATGGGAAAGTTGAGGTTTGTTGTTTGGTGAGGAGGGTTTGTTGTAGATAGTTGAAGTTGAGATGTTTGTTGATGTGGCAGGGGTGGGACCCGAATGGGGAGGCAAGCCTCCCCATCTACACCTAGTGCTCTAACATACCTATATATCTACCTTTTATATAAAAATGGGCGTTTTACTTAGGAGATGACACATCAGAGAAGTAAAACCCCAAGGATATGACACGTCAGCAGCCAAATAAAAGACACTAAGAGCATGCCCATACGTAACCTGGGTTAAAACTTAACACAGTGCCACGTCAGCGCCACATCAGCTTTTACACTTTAACTTTAACTCAGAAAAAAACACCCACAACAATAACTCAGCCTTAACTCAGCTTTAACTCAAATATTTTCAAATTCTACCCTCAACTAAAACTATTCTTTCATTTAATAACTAATAAAAACAACTTATATCAATACTTAAAATTTAAACATACATTTCAAAATTTGAATTTTAAACATTTAAAAATAATCCTGCTTTTTAATTTGAATATTCAAATTTAAACACGTTTAAAATTGAATTTTGAAATTTGAATATCCCGCTCAGATTTTGAAATTCAAATTTTAAACGTTTAACCTTTCCTATATATACTATACATTATCTTATAATTATACACACACTTCAATTTCTACACAATGGCAAATCGTTGGGATATTGAAGAAGAAACCTTGCTAGCCGATATGTGGCAAGTGGTTCATGAATTCCATGCCGGCGAAGGACCTTTTTGGCAAGTCGTTACAGAAAGGTTTAATGAACAAGCAGTCGGTCCTCATCGGAGCAAATCCCATATAACAAGCAAGTGGGCACGGATGAACTCTGAATGCCAACAATTTCATGCAATTCATGACAATTTGCAGCCTACACGTGACCCCTGGGTTCGTGTTGAAGATGCAATGAATGTTTTCAAAGAACGCAATGATGGGAAAGCATTCAAATATTTTCACGTTTGGTCGCTTTTGAGGTTCAACCACACTTGGTGCAGGTTTATGGGTTAATGACTTTTGTATTCCATGAAGATGTGATGTATCGTTTGTGTTTTCTGTTTCGTTTGTGCTGTATCTTGTGTTTGTTTAACTTTTAATTTGAATAAAACGCTTAACGACTACTTTTCCAACGGCTATTTGTTTAACGGCTACTTTTCCCCTATAAAAACTAGTTTAACAGAACTATATTTTATCACACAAATATCAATACTATTAACACACACAAAAAATGGCAAACAACCTAGCTGAGGTGCAAAAATCTATTCTTTCCCGTTTACGCAGCGAACAAGAGAAGGAACTCAGGTTGGTTAACAGTTTGCTTGGTGAGATAACTCGTTGTATAAGGCAGATGCATACTCGTGCTCCTGAGGTCGAAAGGTTACGTGATATGCCTCAAGACCATCCAATCATCAGCGTCGGGTTAGAAACTCTATTAAGAAATGATGAAACAGATTTGCAACTTCATGTCGCCTTAAAAATGGTTAGGGAACAAGTATTGCAAGTGTGGGAGGAGAAGTCAAATCTAATCGACAGTTACAAAGCTATATAAATCGTATCTGTTGTATTTGTTTCTCGTATCGTTTGTAATTGTATTTCCGTATCGTGTGTCTTTAAATAAATTAGTATCGTTTAAGAATTACAAGGGCCAAAATTGTCAACACACAAACATAAATACAGGGACCAGAAGTGTAATTTTTTTTTTTTTTTTTTTTTTTTTTTTTTTAAGCAAATGTGCCTTAACGCCATGTTAGTGGCTTAACTTGCCATGTTAACGTGGCCTTAACACGCTCCTCCACATCAATAACGCACGTTAACGTGCGTTAAAAAGGCCTTAACGCAGCCCTTCGCGTTACGTGTGTTCATGCTCTTAAGCAACCAATACACTATTTGAGCTTTAAAAAAAATATATACCGAGTACTTCTTTTTTACTTCATTACTCAACAACCAAGTAAACATCTTCCACGGTCTCTCAATCTCACTCTCACTCTCTCTCTATAACTGTGAAATCTCTAAAGCTAGCATTGATTCATTCATTACTTCCAAGCATTACTCCAAGCTAAGGGTGCGTTTGGTATGGTAATATGGGAATGGAACTATGACTATCATAGTGATTAATGATGTTTGTTTTAGTTGAGAGGGCCCACAACTATGACTATGAAAGTTCAATATTATCCATACTCCATATACCTCAAACTAGAGGGGAATGAAACTTTCATAGTTGAGGACCCACCACCACTATCAAACTCATACCCATTGTCATTCCTCGCAACATACCAAACGCACCCTTAAATCTCTCATGCTATTTTGGTATGTTCCTACCCTTACATATTCTTGTGTCGTTTTATGGCTTTGATGATAGATGTAAAGTGTTGAATTTGCTGATTATTTGTTTCATATTTATCCAGAATGATGGAGTGTTAGACTAGACTGGTGGAGGTAATGCGTATTTCAAGGAAGAAAATGAAGGTAACTCTTTTCAAATAAAAAATATAAAAAATTTATCAATGTAAGTTGATCAAGTTTTTTTTCTTCATCTCTAAAAGTAATAACTTTACATCTCTTTACATGACACTTCTATTTTCTTCATAAAATATGACTAGAAGGCCTTTTTTTTTTTTGAAACTAAAAGGTCTCCAACGATTTCCCATTACGTATGATAACGCCATTATCTTTATCATCTTTAAATTTCAGGTTTTCTCACGAGGTTCTTGTGAAGTGGGTTATCATTTAGCACCATTTTGTTTTAAATTATATTTGGATTATATCTTCTTTTATATTATGTTTCATTATATGCTTTGATTTACGTTTCCTTTTTTTTTTTCATTAGATATGAACCGACTTAATGTTGTTGATCAGGAGTGGTGGTGAAAGTAAAAAAGATGTTGGTTATAAGCTTCTTCAAGAACATAATTAATGATACAGTGGGACATGTGACCTCAGAATATAGTCCTTGTGATAGTTTTATTATTTTTGCTTTTGCTTGTAAGTTTGCTTTTGTTAGTGTTGTTTTCTTCTTGGGGCTCTTCCTTTTTAACTATCTTGTTAAGAAGGTGGGCGGCCATTTCTTTTGTATCTTCTCTTAGTTTTTGGTTCTTTTAATTCATGTTGCCTTTCAAATATCGTTTTAAACTTTTTAGAAATTTATTTTAAACTCCAATAATATAAATCTCAATTGTAAAATTATAGTCATGTGTCATCATTTTTACAGTATAGTAGTGTATACAAGTCACATATTTTATTTTTTTATATTATGTCATATTCTATTTTGTATATTATGTTAATTGCATATTTCAGGTATAAAAAAATGGGATGAATCTATTCACAAGGAAAATTATTTAATAAACCCATAATAAAATCTTGTAGTAGAAAGAGAAAAGAGGTGAAGAAATGTGTGGATAAAGAGTTGATAGAAAGAGGTCATATGGGTTTATAGACGGAGCCCATGTCACGCTGTATGTAATTATACTACTATATCATGTAAGTTGTTAGTAATGTTAATGTATTTTTTGTATCGATTATGGAACACATTCGTTTTTTATCAGATAATACCTGTGGAATGAAAATGTATCCATTCGTAACAGGTCATGTATTTTTGTATAAAGATCAAAACTTTTCAATAATAGTGAGTAACAAGTTAAAAATATACTGGTGAATGAAACTTCCACAAAAGGAAAAAAAAATGGAGGCAACAAATGATGGAGTAGAATAGTATATTAAAAAAAACACACACTATTACGTGTAGAATGGTGAGAGAAGGTCAACATTTTTCTTTAGCTTGTAGAATGGTGAAAAGAGTATGGAGGGTAGGTGCTAATGGCAGATATGTGTTACTGTATATTTTAGACTTGCTATAGAATGGTGAACAGAGTATTGAGCTAGGGTAGGTGCTAGATTTTCAAAAAGTGAATAGTGCCATACTATTAAGTCCCATACTCCCATGTCACTATGTGTCTTGTTTTGGCAAAGATATGTTACAGAGTAGAATAGTAACAAGAAAAAGAATCATAGTGTGTATGGCCGTATGTTTGTAAACTATATAGCAGGGGATGGGAGGAAATGCATAGGCTATGCTGAAGTATTGGAGTGGTAGGTCAAGAGAATGGTATACAATTTGAACTACTTTTTTTTTTTTTTTTTTTTTTTTTTTTTTTTTTTTTTTTTTTTTTTAAGATCACATCATACCATAAATAAACTTTTAAGTTATCTCAAATAGTCAAATGGTATGCAATTTGAACCAAAAGAAAAATAAGTTACGCTTGTATTTCTTCATATTATTCTAATTGTTTCTTTAGAGCACTTGATAAGGTAACGCACAACCCAAGTATCTTTTAACGCAGCTCCAAAACGGGGTGCGTTACCTTACCGTGCCCCGCGTTAACTTGCACGTTAAAAGGGTGCGTTAACCCCTTAACACACGTTAAAGTCAGGCAAAGCAAAAAAAAAAAAAAAAAAAAACACCGAGCCCTCTCAAACGGCTATTTAGTTCAAAAAAAAAAAAATTCATTAACACCCCTATACTTTATAACCGTTAATAACGGCTATATACTAAAAAAAAATTCCAACCCAATTTCTTACCACTAAAAATACTCACCTCATACACATTTTATTTTCACGCTTACAAAACTCAAATTCAATCTATACACTTCCTCTCTAAAAAAAAAAAAAAAAAAAAAAAAAAAAATCACCCAAAACTTTCTTGCTCACAATGGATCCGAATGAAAATAACCAAGAAGAACGAAGTTTTTCCGATATAGATGATGAACTAGACATGGAGCATATGATAGCCGCATTTGAATATCATCAACAACTGGAACAACAAGAAGCACAATTGGAACAACAAGAAGCATCAACAATTGGAACAACAACAAGAGCATATGATGACGAACCGGACATGGAGCATTTAAGAATTTATGTTATGTTTAAAATAAATGAAGTGTTTGTTAAAATTTGGGGTTGAAATTGAAAATAATTGGGGTGAAAGTGAGTTAAGATGAGTTAAATGTAAGTTATGTTACCGGGGTGGAAAGTCATGAGTTAAGTTAAAAGGTAAAAGCTGATGTGGTGCTGACGTGGTAATGTATTAACTTTTGACAGTGAGTTACCTTACCCAAAGCTCTTAGAGTTAAGAGTTAAGACCATACATTAATACTATAATTTATAAAAGACTGTTATGGATGTTGTGCTAAACATAGACAATAAGACCATACATTAATCTACTTTTTTCATATAATCAAGCATGTATACTATTAAATCACCTACTAACATTATGCTCATTTTCTTTAAAGCTAACACATACATGCTACTTAACAGGATGTTCACGACTATATACCTTCACTTATTGAGTGAGATAACTTAAATAAATACACTATCGATACCATAAGACTCAAAAGTCCCATTTTTTAAACACTAGCCCAACATTAAAACCGAATATGAAACCATCTTGGGCCGTGCTTAGCACGGTCAAAAATATTACCTAGTACCACATATAAAACAGAAAACACATTTGCTTAAAATACCCCTACTTATAAAAAGGCAATATTATTTTACGAAGTCGCTGCCATGCGCAGGTAATCATCGTCTAGTATATTAAAAAAGAACAAACTGATATACTGAGATTTCATGGAATCATGCAAGTCTTTTCAGTTTCATTCCTTCACATAAACAAAGCTAAGCATGAAATCATGTGAGAAGTACACTTCTATACGGAAATTTCATGATCGTACCACAAATTAAAAGGAGTTACTTACATTTTCCAGGAGCCAAATGCCCATTTCATCTCTTTCCATTTCCATTATCACCATGCTCTACCATGCCCACCTACCCAACACCTGAACGTGGAGGAGGAAACAAGCACACATACTCTTTAAAATGAGATATGACGATGAGCTTATCCGTATCCGAATAATTTAGCTTCCCCAAAGCAATTACACCCTGTCTCAAACTATTCATAATTGACCCAAAAATAGTTAGCTCCCAATGTTTGTATACATATAAATATAAATGCATCTATAAATAAACAATAAGCATGTGTGTGTGCGTGCACATGCGAATAAACAAGTATATGTGATAGATATATATACACACACAAATACATAAACATATATATGTACTTATATGTGGTTTGTGTATGTAGTGTGTCCTAGTGTCCCTTTTTGGTATGAATGTCATGTTATACGTGTTGATGCTCAAGTGTCAAATTTCGGCTTTTAAAATTAAACATTAAAGTCCTGAACCCTAGAGGTAGCAAATAGGTAGGTTAAGTTAATCAAAACACATCTTGTACAAAGCCGTTAGAAATGTCAGATTACAATTACAAGAATTTAATAGTTTAATTTCTTTAATAATGTGATTCAGTAGGTATTATTGATACGGATTCAAGCCCAATAGAAGAACCTCCGGGAAGCTCGTCAAGCCCTGAAAGGGCTGGTTGAAAGTGGCTAAGTCGACACCAATTTTACAAGAGCCAATCCAACCTATTTTGATTAAGTTATTTCATGTTTCTTGAAGATTATTTGTTTCCTTCTTTTGTGGGATATTTTCCTATTTGGTCGTTTCTTTCTTTACAAGTTGTTTGCTTATTTAAACTTATTGTAATCAAAGGTTGGGTTGTTAATTGAAATAAAGAAATCTCTTTCATCGTTAAACCAGGTTTTTGTGTTTAACAGAACATTCCGGTTGGCCGGAGTTCGACCGTCGATTGACGACTTGGTTGGCCAAACGTCATCGCCGCTAGGTTTAGCCTAGGATATCTTGTCCATTTTTTTTTATACGAATCCGTATCAAGTGGTATTCAGAGCTCAGGAAATCTCAAGATGTCGGAGAACGGAGATCATCGTCGCCAAGATCGTAGATTCGCCGCCGGAGGCAACGAACATGACGAACGTGATCCTCGCGATATCGAGATTGAAAGACTTCGTCAACGGGTTCGTGAACTCGAAATCAATCCTTTTAATAGGTACGAGAGACAATTTGAAGACACATCAAGCGATTCAACCGTGGAAGAAGATGAAAACGAAGGTGAGGAATTTGAAAATTTTTTTCACCAGCGTCCACAACGCCGACCGACCCCTCGTGCACGACATCGTCGGCCTTCACCATCACAACGCCGTCATCATACACCAGCCCCACCAACTGTAGATCCTGTCCGATCGTTGGGTATTCGAACCGAGATCCCAGAGTTTGAAGGACGTTTGTGCCCGGATGATTTTCTTGATTGGTTACGTACGGTGGACCGTATATTTGATCTTCGTGAGACGCCCGAGCATATCAAGGTAAAACTAGTTGCTATTAGATTAAAAAAGTCTGCTTCCTTGTGGTGGGATCATTTGCAGAATAAGCGGTACCGGGAGGGTAAACATCGGGTTGAGTCATGGGCTAAGATGAAGCGCCTAATGGAAAAAAAGTTTTTACCAGTTACTCACAAACAAGATTCCTTTTTAGAATTTCATAATCTCCGACAGCAAACCTTAACAGTTGAAGAGTTTATTGCTGAGTTTGAACGTGTTCGCGTGCGTTGCGGGATTGACGAAGACGAAGAACTGACTATAGCACGTTTTTTGGGTTGTCTTCGATCTGATATTTCTGATATAGTGTATTTGCAACAGTATTATTCTTTCTCTGATGTTTGCAGACTAGCACTACGAGTGGAAAAACAATTATTGGCAAAGCAAAAAACAACTACACGTTTTGGCTCTTCTAGCCGTATCTCACAGCCAACTTCCACTCCCACCAGGACCGGCCCAATCAAAGCCGAGTCCTCGACTCCAACAACAGTTCCATCCGGACCCAGCTCGAGTTCGTTACGGTGCTTTAAGTGTCAAGGAATTGGTCACATAAAACGTGATTGCCCAAATAGCCACATGGTGGCCATTGTTGAAGAGACTGATGCTATGTATGATGTAGACGACGGAGAAGAAGAGACTGAAATTCTTTATCCAGATAAGGGAGAGCTTCTTGTTACACGACGTGTTCTCAACACGTCTATGACCGATACAGGTGATGACACAAAGTGGCTCCGAAATAATATTTTTCGCACACAATGCACATCGAAGGGGAAAGTTTGTACCATCATTATTGACGGCGGTAGCTGCGAGAATATGGTTGCTACCTCAATGGTTGAAAAGTTAGGCCTTCCGTTGCATGATCATCCGGAGCCGTATCAGCTTACATGGTTAAAAAAAAGTAATTTAGTCAAAGTGAATCACAAGTGTCTCGTTCAGTTTTCTATTGGGAACAAATATTCAGACGAATTATGGTGTGAGGTTATTCCCATGGATGCGTGTCATGTACTATTGGGACGACCTTGGTTGTACGATAGGCGAGTTAAGCATGATGGATGTCGCAACACTTATACTTTCAAGAAAGATGGGTTGAACATTACACTAGCACCACTCAACCCCAAAGACGAGCCACAGGACTCATTACTTGTCTCCCGGGCTGAATTTTTGGGTCTCACCCGAACGATTCCAAGACCAGTCATCTTTGGGCTGTTTTTGGCTGAAGAAAATCCACCAGTTCATTCCACACCAGTTTCGTTGCTGCCCCTACTGTCCGAGTTTGCGGACGTCTTTCCGGAAGACATCCCAGCTGGTTTACCTATGATACGAGAAATACAACATTGCATAGACTTTGTACCTGGAGCTAGTATACCGAATAAACCCGCCTACCGTATGAATCCAAAAGACTTTGCCGAGCTTCACAAACAGGTCACTGAGCTTTTGGACAAAGGGTTGATTCGAGAAAGTATGAGCCCGTGTGCAGTTCCCGCTCTTCTTGTACCAAAGCCCAACGGTACTTTTCGTATGTGCATTGACAGCCGAGCTGTTAATAAAATTACAATCAAGTACCGCTTTCCTATTCCAAGGTTTGATGACCTACTTGATCATTTGCATGGTGCGCGGATTTTTTTCTAAAATTGACTTACGAAGTGGGTACCACCAAATTCGCCTACGACCGGGCGACGAATGGAAGACTGCTTTTAAGACAAGGGATGGACTTTATGAATGGATGGTCATGCCGTTTGGTTTATCTAATGCGCCGAGTACGTTTATGCGGCTTATGAATCACATATTCAAACCGTTTATTGGCAAGTGTGTCGTCGTTTATTTCGACGATATATTGATTTTTAGCCAAACAGAAGAACAACACCTCACTCATCTTCGCGATATCTTTGCTGTGTTACGTGCTCAAAAGTTGTTCGCTAATGAAAAGAAGTGTCATTTTCTCACAACTGAGGTCATTTTTTTGGGGTATCTCATCTCTGGGGAGGGTATTCAAATGGACACTAACAAAATATCGGCCATCACCTCTTGGCCACAACCCAAATCACTACACGATGTTCGGAGTTTTCATGGCTTGGCCTCCTTTTATCGCAGGTTCATTCGCAATTTTAGTACCATCGTTGCACCTTTAACAGAATGTTTGAAAAGTAGTAAGTTTATTTGGTCCAAAACAGCTCAGGTTTCGTTTGAACAACTTAAGGTCGCTGTCACCGAGGCACCTGTGCTTGCTCTTCCCAACTTTGAGCATGTATTCCAGGTTGAGTGTGATGCCTCAGGGTTCGGTGTAGGTGGCGTATTGAGTCAGCTTAATCGTCCTATAGCATATTTTAGTGAGAAACTCAATGAAACTCGCAGGCGGTACACTACGTATGACAAGGAGTTCTATGCAATTATCAGGAGTCTCGAATATTGGAGGCACTATCTTTTACCCGCAGAGTTTATTTTATATTCTGATCATCAGGCGTTGAAGTTTATACAAGGGCAAGCAAAGTTAAATCCAAGGCATGCAAAGTGGGTCGAAACTTTACAAGACTTTACTTTCGTAATCAGGCATAAAGCAGGTACCGCAAATTCCGCCGCTGATGCATTGAGCAGGCGTCCCGCGTTGGTGACGTCGTCCTTTTTCAGGGTTGATACTTTCAGCTCGTTTACTCGTTTATATGAAGATGATCCAGATTTTCGTGTTTTCTGGCAAGCGACTAAGCAGGGGACGGTGAAAGATTATTTCCAGCGTGATGGGTTTCTTTACAAGGGACAACGTTTATGTGTTCCTCTCTCGTCTTTCCGTGAGGCAATTATTTTGGAATGTCATCAGGGGGCTCTTGCGGGTCATTTCGGGCGTGAAAAAACAGCGGTGTTGGTACGCGAAAGATTTTATTGGCCTCACTTGGTGAAGGATGTGGTCAAGGTATTACAACGTTGTCGGGTGTGTCATGTGGCCAAAACGCATAATACAAATCAGGGGCTCTATACTCCCTTACCAGCGCCTCATAGTCCTTGGGAAGACGTTAGTCTTGATTTTGTTTTGGGGTTACCTATGACACAACGCAAGAAAGATTCGATTATGGTCGTGGTCGATAGATTCTCCAAAATGGCTCATTTTCTTGCGTGTGCGAAAACTTTTGATGCGTCTCAGGTTGCTCGCTTGTATTTTGAGGAGATCGTTCGTTTACATGGTGTGCCTAAGTCTATTACTTCTGACAGAGATGTCAAATTTGTGAGTCATTTTTGGCGTACGTTGTGGTCGCGGTTGGGGGCTAAGTTACAGTTTAGCAGTTCGCATCACCCTCAAACGGATGGCCAGACTGAAGTTACGAATCGTAGTCTGGGAAATCTGCTTCGGAGTCTTGTGGGTGATCACCCAAAACAGTGGGATTTAGCTTTACCGCAAGCCGAATTTGCTTATAATCGGTCTAATCATTCTTCTACAGGGCGGAGTCCGTTCTTTGTTGTATATGGGTGAAACCCATTTACACCCCTGGATCTTGCTCCACTCCCGGGGACTGACGATTTTAGTGCAGAAGGAGATGCCCGGGCTGATCAAATAAAGAAACTACATGCTGAGGTACGTGACCAGATTATTAAACATAACTTGCAATATCAATCCAGGGTAAACAAACACAGGCGTCGTGTCGTTTTTAACGAAGGTGATCTCGTTTGGGTTTATTTGCGGCGTGACCGATTTCCTCCTGGTCGGTTTGGAAAGCTGCGTCCCCGTGCTGATGGACCATTTCGTGTTTTGAAAAAGATAAATGACAACGCGTACAAGCTAGATTTGCCGGGCCATTATAATGTTTCTGCCACTTTTAATGTCGCTGACCTCACTCCTTACTTTGAAGACGAAGACATTGGGTATGACTCGGAGGCGAGTCGTCTTTTAGAGGGGGAGGATGATACGGATTCAAGCCCAATAGAAGAACCTCCGGGAAGCTCGTCAAGCCCTGAAGGGCTGGTTGAAAGTGGCTAAGTCGACACCAATTTTACAAGATCCAATCCAACCTATTTTGATTAAGTTATTTCATGTTTCTTGAAGATTATTTGTTTCCTTCTTTTGTGGGATATTTTCCTATTTGGTCGTTTCTTTCTTTACAAGTTGTTTGCTTATTTAAACTTATTGTAATCAAAGGTTGGGTTGTTAATTGAAATAAAGAAATCTCTTTCATCGTTAAACCAGGTTTTTGTGTTTAACAGAACATTCCGGTTGGCCGGAGTTCGACCGTCGATTGACGACTTGGTTGGCCAAACGTCATCGCCGCTAGGTTTAGCCTAGGATATCTTGTCCATTTTTTTTTATACGAATCCGTATCAATTATGCTACATTAAGTGAACTTTGGGTGCATTCCAACCCAACCAACTGACCGGTTTCCTTGCAAAACAACTCATTCATATGCAAATGCTTGAAAATTGACATCTCTAAATTTTTCCGATATATACATGAACAGATAGCAAGAGGCAAAAGCTTTGGGTTTAAGAACACACAATAAGCTTATAACAAAGGAATCTGGTTAAGTAATAAATTAAGCTACAAAAGAAGCAACCAACCTCTGCCATTCACCAGTTTTCTTTGCATTTCTCTCCGCTGCTCTGTAAAGTCGGTCCAATGTACACATAATCAGTCCATGATTATAATGACGATCACTCTGCAGAGAGAAAGCAAATATCTACTGAGAGGGGATGCATTTTGAACTATAATATCAAAAGTCAACAACTTTAGCGTGTAGCTAGATTTTAAACTAGAGGAGATGCAATTTGAACCTACATACGCGGTTGATCATTCCCTGAATCCCTGCCAATATGCATTCTTAAGTATGTATGTTTTAAGACATAAAGATGTACTCTTTATAATTTTAACCTATATATGATCAACTATATACTACTGCATAAATGAGGAGCAAGGAGGGAGTTATAATAATGTATGTAAATATTCCCTGATTAAAAGAGTATAATTCCAAATGTTGGTGTTTAAATACGAATGATTTAGATTTTTGTGTATCTATAAGTTCTTTCTAAGTTTGGTAGGTTCATGATCACACTAGCTTAAAGTTAGGATGCGATTATTCTAGTCAGTATTTGATTAATCTATTTGGAACTTCTTATGAAATCTATCTAAACAGATGATTTACTTTGGTATATACACACAATTCATTCAATTGTTGAAGACCCTGACTCCAAACTAAGAAGTCCAATAGCAAGCAGAGCATCTTTTTTATTTTATTTTAGTCAGTTTAATATTAGGTAACTGGGTGAAATGACCAATGGGTTGAAGGAACCTAGGCCACCGCCAGACAGACTCATATCGCTTAGATCCCTCTCTTTTCAGGAGGTTGGTGTGGCCACCTTAAGCCCAAAGTGACAAGGCCCGCCATCAAATGAAAACATGTCATAAGGGCCTACTTTTAATCTATTAGTAAATGATTAATGAAACGTAAATGTTACCGGCGAGCACTGCTTCTGGAATTCTAAAAATCTTTCCTCGACCTCCTTTACTAAAAGTCTTCTTTGAGCTCGAGCACTTCTCCCTTCACCTAGTACCTGAGACACAGGAACCATATGATAATCAGGAAGCTACTATCAGTTAACCTCAAGATAAGAACTATCACAAAAAAATTACATCTTGTATAACTAATTATACAAGTTTGGATACACTTATGCATTTACTTTTAAGAAACTCGGTCGCCATTAAAGAAAGAAATTACTTCTGCTTCCCAAGTGTAGCCGAAAGACATACCGATTGGCAACCTTTTATTTCATGTAAAAAAAAAGTAAAATATATATATAGACCCTTACTAAGTTGAAATTCTCTTTAATGGCGAAGAGTGAAATTTTAGCCTTTCAAGGAACAAGAGCTTGGTGAACCCAGTAATCCCATGGAAATCAAAATCAGTTTTCACTAATCACAAACTCAAAATATAGTGGTTAAACTAGAATCCAGAAGTGAGCATTAAAACTACTTTCATTGATAAAAATGGACCCAAGTGCTTGCGTTTACGAATCAATGCCAAATTTAAAAAATTTGACATATCAACATTGTTCAGTCACACTAGCAAGCTGAAAGATGTAAACTGAACCTACCTGTTTGACCAATGCACATGATATCATGAGCCCACCAAGGGAGAAAATAATTGCTGGTATAGCAGCAAGGGTGACAATGATTCTCTCACTGGCCATCATTATCTGGTGGTTCAGCTCAAGCACTTCCCTTGCCCTGTTAAAAAATGTATTGGCAAGGTTGCCCTATTAGTAATAGCATCATTTTAGAAAATGAGTTAACTAATGAAATGCTTATTTTAACTCACGTGTCAACGCCAAGTTTAAGCTTCTGAATCTGTCATTGGAAAAAAATTAAAACAAATGAATACATTTTTTTTTTAATATGAAATTTTCATAATTCTAACCGGATGAACCGACAGAATAGCTGAAACTGCATTTTTTTGTTTTCTTTTAGAGAGCTACAGTTATTACGGCAAACTTCACTACACACTACATAGCAACCGTACTTTATGCTTTTGTTCCTTGGAGTAATTATAATTTACTTTTATCCGATTTGGTAGCCTTGGTGGGCTATCGTTTTTGTTTCAATTAAAGCACACATTGATTTGGTCTCTTAAATACAGCAAGAAAAAGTTTGGTTTAAAAAGTGAAACGCATTCAAGACGTATATGATTGGAAAAATAAATATTTTCAAATGATTAAATTTAGATATAACAAGAAACCCAAAAGTGTTGAACCCAATAAAAACCTAGCGTTCAACTTCAAAACTTATATCAAAACCCATATCCATGTACACAAGTGTTTCAAAGTAAACGTAAAACGTTAATAACCAAATTGGATATTCGAAAAATTATAATTACCAAAACGGACTAAAGACTTGAAGTACATTGCTTTTTAGTGACATTTGCCATAACAATAATAGCTATAGACCAAAAGTGCGCTGATCATTATTGAAATTAGCCTAGATAAGATATATCAACCAGCAAACGAGAGTGAGATTGGTAGTGTGTTACTTGGCTAAGCATTGGTCGAGCAGAATCTTCGCCGCTAAGATTTTGGGCTGGATACTTAAGCTCCTTCTCAAAACTACATCAATATCAATTGAATAAAATCATTCTGATTACAAAAAATAATAATGTATGGTTTATAAGCTACCACTTATTATGTTAGGTTTACCCACATTGAACATCTTGTATGATTATTATGTGTACGTCGACACTGAGTACCAACAAGCACATATTCACACATAGTCATTACGAGTAAACAAATAGATGTTGTCTGTAACAAGATGGCCATGATTAATATTTTTACTTCACATATAAGACGAAGTGTTAGATATTGTGTGTGATTTTGGGTTACTTGATTTGATTCGGTCACTATTATTAGAGTTCATTTAGTTCCTTTTACAAGCCAGATATCTTTCCATGCCTCATGGCATCCGCAAACTCTTGATACACATTGACTATGCATAACAACACGTACATACTTTTAGTACTTATTTTTAAGCAGAAGAAGCAAACAATCCCAAACACCCTTTAAATTTTATAAAGCATCATTTGTTTTTTTTGGGTAACCATGGTTTCCGACCTTTTGGCCGACTAATCCATGGGGTTTGAACCCACCGCCACACAGACTCAAACCAGGTAAAGCCCTCCCTTTTCATTAATACATAAACAATATTATATAAAAATGATAGCTTACAAAATAGCAACTTAATGACTACAATTATTTGACAGATTTTACATCAGAAAAGAAAAGAAAAAATAATGTCCATTATCAGTTCTAATATACCAACTAACCTGAAATCACGAGTCGATTTCACTTCTTTAAGTTTCATCAATTCCTTGTGCCTATTTACCAATGTCTGCAAATGATAATCTCTAATAGTTATAAGTTGAGATGGATTGATATGACATTATCAACGAGTTATGCATAAAAAAGGAATGAGAATAAGAAGGATGTGCATGCATGCTTATCTGCACATTTTACTCCAAAGGAATGACTTCAGAAGATAAGTTATATTCATCCAATGGCATAGTTTTATTTCTTATACAGAAAACCTCTCTCAAAAAATATGTGTTTGAAATGGTTTAATACAAAATAAAAACATTTAAAAAGATTTAGACATCGGTGTAAAGTAGTACCGATTCTGTGTGGTGCTAAAGCAGGTAGCATCTAAAGTCTTACCAGTTGCTTTACTTGGTCAATAAATAACCCAGTTACTGATTCTTTTGACTCAAGAACCAAATTGTAGACGTCGCCTGATAGTCTACTATGACGTAGAAGCCATAGTGAAAATACTGAAACTCCTACAGCACCAAAAGTGTAGTAAATCCAGCGTCGATACGTTTTACTTGGCTTACGGTATTTTACAACCTAAGACAAAACAACAGTAAAAAAAAAAAAAAAAAAAAAAAAAAAAGGAGCAAGTTAGCAAAACAGTGGTATATATAGTAGCAGCTAATTAAACCACCGAGATAGCAACAGTAGCAAAGCAACATAACAGAAGACACGATGCTAGTTTTCTTATAACTAATGTACTTATATGATCAATTTATCTTTTTGCCATTTACAACACTTGTGCATGTATGGTTACTAATCAACTGTTACTAAACATCTTTCAAATGACAACAAATATTCTGTAAAACATAGTAAGTATTACTAACTTTTGGCTTGGCAACATACAATATGACACGATTTTAATAGATCCTCTAGCATGCAAATATATGGATAATAGCTTGTCGAATTCAGTATTTTGGCAAAAGGGATATTATACTGATAGGTATTTTAAACAGCGGATAAGAAGACACTTACCAAGAAAGATACGTAGTCATCCAATTTGTTTAAATTTGAAGATAGCAAGTCGACTGCATTTTTAAAGTTATCATCTGACCACCTTAATACAAGGTCCTCGTTTTCATCTCCCGGTTTCTTAAACGATAAAGACCGAGTCTGCAGATTCAAGTGTGAGTAACTTATCAATTAAACACCCAATCTAACTTGTATTATTAGATTTTCTTTCATCTATTTATAAGTTGAATGTGTAGGGGTGTGATATAAAGGGTACTTACCGGACATAATTCTTTAACTGATTCTTCCAATTCTAAAAAATGAGCATTTATATTATCTATATATAAAGCCAACGACTTTGACTTCTCCCATTGTGCATACTGACACTCCCTGAATGTATCATTCTCAGCATAGACCTAATGAGTAACAATAGATGAGAAATGATTCAATGTTGCTTCAAGAGTAAAAGAAGAGAAAAGGAGAAAGAGAGGTAAGCAAGTAAGACCGGATGTCCTTGTTTTTGCATTGGCACATACAAATGAATTGATCAATTTACTTATAAATCATACCATTAACAGGAACAATTATTGTTTTATTTTTGTTCATTTTTTATGTAATTGTCATCAAACCAACGACCTCCACGTCAGTGCCACATCATCATTAAGCACACCCCACCAAACAGGCGTAGTGGTGACCAATGCTTAATATTATATTATTAATGGGTTCTCGATTATTCAAGATATTTTATAAAATCATATTGTTAATAGTGTAAGAAGAAGCAAGCAGGGTGAGTCACCTTTGATAAAAAGGTAGCCAAAGAACGTCTTAATTCATATAAGTATTTTACTACTCCTTCAGAATCATCTCCCTGATACCAAAAAAAAAAAAAAAAAAAAAAAAAAAGTGGAGTCACCAAACCAATACTTATGAAATAAAAACAGAAGCATGAACATACATACATATACCTTGTCTTTGACAGACTGCCAGTATTTAAGATTCTTTTCGACACCGCGTAAATGAATTAAAGTATTCGTCATGGTATCGTGTACAACCTTGTACACAGGCGTCCTATCATCATATAAATAATACAAATATTAGCAAAAACCATACATATATATTTAAAAAAAAAAAAAAATGCATACTGGATGAGCCCCGTAGTTGAAGCAAAATAATAAGTCTCTTTTCTCCGGAAAAGGATCATGATGATGATGATAAGGAGGGTTTCTTCTTTTGATTTCTCTCTGCTCAACTAAACCAAACAAAGGGCACTTGTTGTATAGCATCAAGTGAGCCTGACCTGGTTCGGCTTTTGAATAAATAGTAGTAAAAGATAGAGTTAATTTCATAAATGGTCCCTGTGGTCTGTCGGATTTAACGTGTATAGTTTCTATGGTTGCGACCCGTAACGGGTTTGGTCCCTGAGACTAACTGTCGTTAGTTTTTTCCGTTAATCTTTTATACTAACATTTACACCATTAGTCCTTTAACGACCGTTTGCAACAAACATTTGCACCGTTAGTCTTTTATACTAACGACCGTTTACACTTAACAAAAAACTAGTTTTTTTTTTTTTTATTATTTTTTTTAATTTATTCATTTATTATTTTTTAATTAAAAAATAAAATTGGTTTTCTTATTTTTTTTTTCTTCTAAATATCTTTAAAATTTATACACGTTTTCATATACACCACATTTTATTACACGTTTTTTATATACACGTTTTTCTCATTTTTAAACACATTTTTATATACGTTTTTATACCCATGTTTTTATACGCACATTTTTATACACATATTTTTATACACACATTTTTATACACATGTTTTTATACATGACTTTTATGAAAATTTAGTAATTAAAAATATATAAAAATATAAAAGTGTAATCTAATCGAAACTCAATAAAGTACTCGAGCTTCACGAGTCAACTAATTTGAAGCTCGAACTCGACTCGAAAATATTAAAATAAAAAAAAAAAAAAAAAAAAAAAAAAAAAAAAAGTTACAAGTTGGCCAAATAATAACATGAAATAAGTGCATCACTTGTTTGCACTTCCTCAAATAATCACTTGTTTGCACTTGTTAATGTTCTTATTATATAAAGTTAGTTACTTTTTGCAAATTTAAATTCTGGGTACTCATCTTTTTACTTGATTAAGGATACCCATGTTCAAATTTTGTGCAAATTAAGGTTCTTGTTATGTAAAGGTAGTTGCTTTTTGCAAATTTTGATAATGGGTATTTCTCTTGTTACTTGATTAGGGATACCCAAGTTGGAATTTTGTTTAAATTTAGGTTCTTTTCGACTTTGCGAATGAGGCATAGTTTTAGCTGAATGGCTTATATTATCTTAATTGGGTATTTAGAAGTTGTTTTAGTTTGAAAATTATGACTAGTAGCCTCTTTTGAGTAGTCGAAAAACCCTAATCTCATTTTATGTGGTTTTGTTTTGTTCTTAGTTTTGATTATTAAGTCATACATTACATAGGACTTGTTTATGTTGTATCTATAAGATTGTGTTCTAGGTATAAATTTTTTGATGACTTTATGCCTACGAATAGATGAACTCCTTAGGTGTTTTCTAGGTTTAAGGAGATTTGGAATGGAAATGAAATGTGGTTTCTAGAGCCAGACTGCCCCATCTATATGCGCTATAATTATATTTGAGGTTAATTCACTCAATGCCTTTTGTTTGACATGCTTCCAAATTCGTAAGTGCCCTATGGGTCTACTCGACTCTAAACATATCTTAGGACCTTAGGACTTAGGTATCACTTCACCATTATTAATTACATCGACTACTTCACAAGATGGCCCTTCCCTCTTTTCCAATTCTAAGATGGGATTGGTGAGTGCTTATTCACTTTCTTTTATAAGACCAAAACCAGACTCAAAAGACCAAAAACCAATCGAATTATGCCAAATTTGTAGTGTTTTTGTGTTTGTGATATGCAGGTACGGATATTATACAAAATGACGAAAAAATCACAAGAGAACAACAGAACCGAGCACGAGAGTATGAAAAGGTTCAAAAGCCAAGGCCGGAAAGCATTTTTCAAGATCGGATCAATATTTAAGCTCAAAGTGCCATATCAATCCTTGAAGATTTATCAGTTGTCATATTTAGCCCTTGGATTAAGTTTACTCAATTGGCAGCTTGAGTCCTTTCATTTTTAGCTTATTACATAAAAGGTCCTTGTGGTTATATAAGCTTATACAAGAAAAACAGATTTCATACTACTCTTAACCTTTGGTCCATATCCAAAATAAACAAAACCCAAAGTTCAACACAAGTCCACATCAAAATTATCCAAACCGAGCCCATCATACCTTTAACCCGAGCCCAACACCACCCTTTGGTCAAACGGTCAACACAACCAAAAATAATATATTACCCGTACCATCTTTTACCCGCCCCCCAATTTCCCCACTCAACCCAGTAATGAATAGTAAACAAGAACCCTAAAATTACCCTTCCACAATTACCCATTCCCACTCAATTTAACCACAATTAAGGGTACGAGTGACAATTCCCATATCCCTGACAAGGTCTGACACGAAGGAATGACAAGTGGCAGCTGTGGATTGGTCAAGACGCGTCACCAGATGAATTCAAGAAATGTGATTGGTCCAAGTTTGTCACAAGGGATCAAAGAAGGATATTCGATTTGAAGATGCTCATCTCAAAGGCTTGAGCTCAGCTATAAATAGCTCCTCTCCTCACCCCATTGAAGCTGTTAGATAATAGGAGTAGGAGTAGTGTAATGTAGCTTATTTAGCTTAAATTTTTAGCTTATTTAGCCTTTCAGTTGTATTCAGTTTATAGTTTTAATAAAAGTTTATTTTTCAAGATTAATTCCTAGAACTTTAATGTTTCCAAGCATCTTAATAAATCTGTTTTCAAGCTTTCATATCTGTTCAAAATAATTCATTCAAGTCTTATTATAACTTTAGTTGAGTTTTACAAATGTTTTACTGCTTATAATGGTAAATGGTGATATGGTCAATGAAAGTCAAAGGGTATGATGATGATGATTTCTGGGTACGTTAGTTCCTGATCATGGTTGTAGGGTGTTGTTAGAGCCTATCAAAAGATAGGCATGCTCAGTGAACCCCTCTGTTCATGCTGAGGGGATTTTATTTTGTAAGTCTCATATTCTCTTTTTCAACGTTTCCTTCAATAGTAACATTCATCTGTGTTCTGAGTATTCTGATTGTCTTAGTGGTTATTGCTTGTTTGTTACTTGTGTACTTGTGTTCTCATTTTCAGTAGAGCAATTGATAGCTGATGCTAGTTTTGTAGTTTGTTTCATTAATAGCATAGATTACTATATTGATATAATCTGTACTGAGTTACTTAATTTTAGAAGTTAGTTGCTGTTTTTAGTTGTTGATTTAGCTTCATTTAGAGTTTATACATCTGTTAGTATCTTTGGATCAGCGTTTGATAGCTTGTATCAGCTTTTGATAGTGTAATCAGTAGCCTAAGGGAGTGTTTGGATTTGACAGATGCTACATGGTGTAGTTGTTTGATCATTGAATTTTTTTACTTCAACTAGTTCTTTTAGGATATTAAATAAGTTCTGTATCATAAAATAGTAGAGTAGTTTTAATAAAAGTCAAACCTAGGGTTAAAATTAGGCTTGTCTGATTAGCATTAGTAGATTCAGTTAGCATACTTGTAGGAATAGTTGCATAAAAGATTGTATTAGCTTAATTTAGCTTAATCACAGTTTATTGCTTCATTTAGAGTTAGTTTAGAGCAACTGAACTTGGATTTGGTCAAAGTTGAAGTTGCATAATAATTAGTCAACACTAGTGTAAATGCTGTTTTTGGTCACTAGTTTCATGAGCTGGCCTAGAGTTTAGTTTTGATTGGAAATAGTTATAACTTGTTGATTTGTAGCCTCTAGTATCTAATTAATCAATATCATTAAGAAAACTTGGGATTTGAACTTATTAGCTTATTAGAATTGTGGCTTATAGTTGTATGTCTGAGCATTAAGTTCCCCTGCACACAGGTTATGGACCTGCTTTCATGGCATCTTTTTGATTAGTAGCAGATAGCTCTAGCCTTAGATTTTTGTTCTTATTGCATCTCTGTATGGTAGACTTTACATTGCATCCATAATCTTCTTATTTAGAGCTCTTTAGAATAGCTTATTTAGTACTGCTTATTGGTAGTGTAGGACTCATATTCTGTTTGGATCATAGGGCTGCAATAGCTATTTTGAGTTTGATTTTGAGTTTCATTGGCTTATCTGAGTTTATTGGTAGTTGTATAAGAGTTGTGTATGGTCTGCTTCTTTTGATTTATCCATGTCCTTATCAGCTCATGATTTAGCTTATTCTCATTATGCTATTTGATTACATTCATTGCTACTGTGTTTTCTCTCTTCATTTCTGTGTTTACTAGAGCTTAATATAGTATATTACACTTGTATGTTGAGTTTGGTAAAGTTTTGTGGCAAGTGCTTATAAATAAGCACTTGCCATAAGCTGATTTGGCCTGAATTAACTCTTCTGCTTATTATTTTTCATCCAAAATTTTTCTGCAAGCTTTCTATATTATTTTAGAATTTTTGTTAATTTTTCAGATTTTTCTGAGCTCATTTGCTATTTTTCTTAATTTCTTTTAGTTTAAAATCATTTTTAATCATTTTTTAAATTCCAAAAATCCATAAAAAAATAAGAAAAAGCCCTGAAAAATACAAAAATAGTTTTGAAAATTCTTTTATAATATTCTAGATTTTCCAAAATAGTTTTCATAATTTTCCCATTATTTTTCATAATTTCTTTTATTTTTAATTACTTTATAATCCAATAAATAGAAAATAAATTCTAGAGAATAAATAAAAAGTCTAAAAAATATTTTTCTTTTTCTTAAAATTCTTTTAATTAGTTTAAATTTTTTAGAAAATATTTTCAAGTTCGTAGGATCATTTTTCGATATACGTTACGCTTTTAATTTTGCGGTTGCGTTTCCGTTTTTACGTTTTTCATTTCGGTGCATAATTAGCTTGTAACCTTTGCATATTTCATACTTGTTTGTGTTTATGTGAACTATTTGATTGCTATTTTTCACTTTCTCGCTTTTCACGACACGATTTCGCGATTCGTTTATTCACATTCTACCTTCGCTGGGAAAACGACCCGGGAAATACTTTCACCGGTATTTCTTCGGAATAATTATATATACTACGATAAGACTTTATCAGGGATCAACTCTTTTGGTTGGAATTAGTTCAAGCTCGACAAAGAGTAACATCAATAATAAGTAGCAACCTTGACGGTTGAGTTAACTGTTTATCGTGTATAACATTGTAACCTGTTCACATTGTGCCAGTGATTTTGTATGAGCTGTCAACCCTTTTTGTTTTAAAAAGTGAATTATTTATGTATTATTCCTAATGCAGTGTACACGCAGAGGATTGTGAGAAATTAGCTTCACGGTTTTATAATTCGGAGCAGTTAATTATAAGAGCATGGACAAACTGATACCTGACTGCCCATACCCTTGATGTTTCTTCTTTGTCATGAAAGAAGGGGATCCAAACAAGTGGAGAGCAAGCATCATGAAGTTTTTTCCGAGAGCTTCCTTCATTAGACGATGATGATCAAGTGCTCCCTATAAATGGTCTTTGGAATACTGCTATGGCGCATCCTACCGATCCGGGGTTTATTCAGTTGGGTATATTTGAATGCATGGCAGTGCTTATTTGGAAGGGTTTGAAGAATCGCCATTCGCTCTCATGATCAGAATATCTATATGCCGCCCATATAATCGGATCTTACACCACGAACATGGAAGATTTTGCTGAAACTGCGGTCAATGCCTGGTGTAATCCCACCTTTGGTTGATTTTTTGAGGGGCAGGTTGACTTGGGTTGACAAAGAGTCGCTGTACGAGCTTTAGGACACTTGGCTACATATGCAAGCACTTTTCCGGATGTAGCAAGTCATGGTAAGATCCAGTTAGCGATGAGTTCTCTTGAGATTGTTTACTCTCACTTTTATCAGTACGCTGACAGAAGGCTTAGCTACCATTGTGATCTTCTTACGCGGGGCATAGGTGGTGTAGAGATGGAGTCGAGGAAAGCCGAGGAATGGGCTAGTCAATTACAGTGTTGGTCTCTTCAACTTATAAATTGTTTTGCCTTTTAAGCCAGAATTTCTCGTAAAACTTCCTCTTATGTGGGGTGGACTCGTTAATGAAAATTCACCAGCGGGTATAGGCTTGCTAAGAACTATCTGTCATCATAAACATGGAAGAGGACCTGTTAGCAGCTGCCCTGGTGTAATTGAGGAATTATGTAATATCGCACGATCGTCAGATGACTGGCAATATATAAAACAAGCTGCCGCATTGGTGGTAAAGTTAGAAGGCCACTCCCTTTTTTCATCAGGAAATATCTCTGGATCTGCATCAAAGTAATATGAAGCACTAGCGTTGTGTCCAGTAAGATCTACGAAAGAAAGAGTTGTACTGTACAGCAACCGTGCCCAATGTTATCTTTTGCTGCATCAAAGTAATATTGGGTGCAATAGGTGATGCTACTCGTGCTCTCTGTCTATGGAGGAGAGCACAGGCTTAGATATGTTGGGTTTGGCTAAAGAGAGCTTGTTGGATGCTATTTTGTTTATAAACGAGTGTTCTCAGTCAACAGATCCCGATCTGTCATCTAGGCAGAATAAAGTGCCTGATTATGCTGAGAGGTTGGTTAAGAAGCAGATGCGTGCTGCTTGGTTGTTTAGGGAAGCTGCTATAAAACATGGGGGTATTGATTGTGATACGGAAGATGGTAATGCCTATGGGCAAGGGAGTGATGATTCTGAATGACACTCTATTTGTGGAACCCTCTTATGACCTACCTTCTTGCCTTTGACAAGGTTTTTATCATGTCAGATATTAATCGATTGCTCAAGAGCCTATAGAAACTACTTATACAGGCCTTTTTAACTGCTTGTGACATAGTTAACTCTATTGGTGTCTTTTTTTTTTTTTTTTTTTTTTTCTTCCGTATTTTGTTTTTCCATTCAAATATGATTGACGCAGATGGTTAGTTAGTTACACGTGTGTTGATTAAGATTTGTGTTTTAGCCCAACTGTAACCCCATAGAGGTGGCTTTTAAATGAGATGATGTGGGTTGTTTTATCTCGCATAGGTCAGGTCAACATTGGCTGTTGAGGAACAGGTCAACCAGGTTGAAAGTCGCCCAAAATCTATTTTTTATGCATAAAACCTCCTAACGCATTAATGGTTCAAATATTCAGAATTATTGTAGAAATTACATTAACGGGAGCTTGGACAAAAAGTGTTTGTTGGTACCCGGACCATTTTGAATCATAGTAAAAACTAAACAAGTTATCCCCAATCTGCCCATTTGGTCACCTCTATTGTTTCTTATCATGTTTCAATAACTTACCTCAAAGATTTGCTTTACATACGCATTCTCTGGAGGTTTGGAAACATGAAGCCATAACCCGTGATCCCCTGAGCCAAGACTATTCAGGCAGATAGCATAATCAGTACTTTCTCGCAAACGGCGATCAAAACTTCTAAGCCACTGCAGAAAAAATAAAGCATATTGAGTGACCGACTGCTCAAAAAAGGGTGGATATGAAGTCTAAAGAGGAACACACCTTCTGAGTTCCATTGTAGTTATAAGGCCCTCCAGAAGTCAACCCAAAGAGTATATTGTACCTTCCTTGTGTGTTAGGGTTGGAATATAAGAGAGAAAATAATCTATCGATTTCAAGAAGTGCCACAACACCACTGCCATTGCTATCACTTCCAACTGATAATGCCTTATAAGAGAGAATGAAAGACAGAATTCAGTACAAGTCCATCGTTTAGGAAGTAACGGAAAGAGTAAGATGGTTAAACTACCGGAGTTGCATCAAATGTATCATATGATGTGACAATGGCGATAGTTGGAAGCTGGTTTGAATCGCCATCAGCTTTAGATCCAGGCAACCATCCCTGTGAAAAGTTAAATTGATATCAGAAATCACCCAGCAAACACTCTTTTGTCCATTTTCTAACATACAAGCAACGTGTTTCACCAACTTTCTTTTCGACCACAGTAACTTGTTCAGCTTATGTGACCCATTTGAAACAAAGCACAACCCAAATCAGCCCAGTCATAAGCAAAGGGGTCGAAATTTCATTGGGCAGTCCTGATAATGTACGTATATCCACATTCTATGAGCGTGAAAGGCTAGTTTTGTAGATATAAACTTAGTTTCAAGGTTTATAATACAAAAATATCCATTTTAAATGTTCCATGTTTCAGGAAAATACAAAAAAGCACATACAAAGGGATGGAGTAGTTAATGTTGCATTTGAGGTCCACGGTTTTAGTTTAATCCTTAACTTAACAATAATAAAAAGTTAATTATAAGCATATACTAACCCGCCAGTAGTTGTTGTCGCTGGTTGACCAGCTGCATCATTTCTAATTTACACTTTATCTATCTTTAAAAGCAAAATACACAGGATACTGTAAAACAGAAAATGAATTAAAAACAAGATATAAATAGAATAGAACATTGTAATAATATTAACTGATCTAATTTATATGCACCATATAATGACTAGTGACGAATCAAAACTGCTAGCGAGCTCTTTAAGCACCATATCTAGACACAGATTCGTACTTAAAATCATACATGAACTACACTCAGTATCAACTGCTATAAGTAGATTACAGAAACGAGTGCCAAGATGAGCCATTGAAAGACGTCCTTCAGGTTCCTGCAAAGGAAGACGACCGTTGCTTTGCTCTTGTGTTTATTTTCCTATTCCGTACTTGATGTTAAAAATGCAATTGCAAGAGTTTGAAAAGAAAGTTGGCTTCAAAGAGCTGTACATTATCATTTCCTCCTGTAATTTTGGTGAATACACCCTCTATGGAGTAATGAGTAATAATAGTTTATTATATTTGCGCACCATTGTTTTATGAAATAACGGTCAAAAACCGGTGTAATATGACAAGCTTTTAATGTAAAGGAGAGGCATCTCCTTGGCTTGGGAGTATTGTGGACGACTTGTATGCATTCTAACACTCAAACTTTCTTTTAAACGGCAAACAATACTCACTTACACTACATCTAATCTTTGTGAGTTACTATTTGGTGTTTAGATCATGGACCTAACTTAGACTAAACCAGTTTACTGGAATAATAGATAATTCTACAGAAAGTGAATTTAGTTTATTGCTCACCACTCTGATCATATATCCATAATAAACAAACATTTTTTTTGGTAAAAGGGATTTTTCACCGACGTAATAAACTAACATGGATAAGGATATTGCACCTCCAAATGCTATTAATCTAAAACTTCAATCTAATAAGCACAATTGCATATGAAAAAAAGAGATCAACGAATTCAGAGAACAGCCCATAAGCAGTTTGGCATATACTTGCTTTTCTGTTTCATTGTAGAGAAATCAAAAGTAGTTTCTTAACTAAACATGTATTGGGCCACTTTGTCATAACCCCATTTCTAAAACTTTTAGAAACAAAATTAACACTAACAATTAGTATAAGCATGAATAAAAGTTATTGTAAACTTGAAGAATATAAAGAGTCGGGCATATTTATAACGCTTTACTTTTCAAATAGTCTAAATGGTTGTGCATTCAAAGTTCTGACAGTTCCTCGTAACAATGTGACATAATATTCATAATACATTCTTTGGCACTTTAAAGAGCCAAAGGCACCCAAAAGGAAAGAAGCTCACAGAATTCCAAATTCTCGCTATATCCTTAAGATATGTCTATGATGGAACAAAAAAATAAAGAGATATTGATGAATAGATAAAGTCAATGTACACAAAACTACACTTTTGTTGCTAACGAATCAATAATTGGGCGGCCATGGTCGGAACTTTCACTGCGAGATGCATCACCTGCTCCTTTCCCATAGCTAATTTGACATGTGCATATAGCAACTTCCCGTTTCAAAACCTCTCTCTATACTGCACACACACAAATACAGTGTCAATAAAACATAAATGAAAGTGACTTTTTCTATTGCATGGAACCCAATTTTGTAGTAGTCAAATTTAAAAAGCAAGGGAATTCTTGGTTCATACTAGGGAATAGGAAAGGGAAATACTAAAAGAATGCTAAGAAATACTAATGGATATTATGATTCCATTAGTATTGCCCGGTTGCTCCAATAATCATAACAATACTTTATAAGATAGCTATTGTATATACTTTTTCCATTTACCAAACAAAAGTTTTTTAACACAATAAAAATATGTGTTTTGCATCTGGTTAGTAACTACATTACAATATTTTAATAGTAAAGTGCATAACTTACCCGAGGTAGGAAAGCTACATGGCAATCATCACCACAATCATCATCACACCTTGGATCTTTAGGATCTTCAGGAGGATTCTTCTTATGTGCTGGAGGTAGCACAGCCGGTAGGCTAAAGGGAGCCCTGTGATCTCGTATTCTGCGTCGTAGACAAAAGGACACCTACACTCTCCTCCTTTGACTTTAACTTGATGTGTGTGCTCTTCTCTAGTAAAAATGTCAAGACAAAACATATTTATATGAAGCATCTCTGCACTGTTTTAACCTGTATACAAAAGAGCACCAAGCAGAAGTCTGGATTAGAAAAAAAATTAACCATGGGATGTCAACCAAACTAATGGGGATAAAAGTAAAGGATAACTGGGAAGTAAGTATGCTGATACAAGGAATGCAGTCAAAGGGAAACGTAGCATGATAAATTACTATCTGTCTTCTATGAGGTATTTCCTTTGATAAGTCATCTAAGTAGATATGGATGTGTCATAGTACTAGATGTGTCTTTATGAATAAAAGTCTATATGAGGGTACAATATTTCCTTTGATAAAAGCCATATCATTTTTTTTAAGCCATATATAGAAGGAACCAAAACACAATACAATAACAAGACAATTAAAAAGATTGGGTCCCTAGGAACAAAATACATCACAAAATATTCCATGTGCTAAATCCTAACCAATGTTTAAAACCAGTTTTTTTAATTGACCCGGCCAAGTCACCGGGTCACAATTTAACCGGCGGTGTAAACTAAAAATTTGGCCTATTAGTAAAAATGTTGTGGTGTCAATATTTTGTACTTTAACCATTTTAAGAAGCTATATCCGTATATTATGGCTTAATTATATATACGGTTGTTGAGATTATTTCTATTAGTTTTACTTCTCAAGATATTTATGTTGTGTGCCAAATTGAAATACTTATGAACTACAAGTAAGTTGATTCAACATTTAACTAAAAAAAGATGTGATTTTTGAAGTGCAAGTGTTAGTATCGGAGCAGAAGATACACAAGTAAACCACTTGCACAAAAGAAAACATGTCCACAATAATATCATCATTCATCATAAAATATAAAACTTGCCTACTGCCGCAATAAGGAAAACACAGTTTTAAGGTCTACTTAACTGAATCTGATTTGTTTATATTTAATTATCATCCTATTCATTTGGACTGCCACATAAACTTTCAACAATTTCTAATTTCTTCTAAAAGTCTATTTTTAGTTAGTTAATCACACTTTATGAAAAAAGAAAGCAGGAAGTTTATTAGCCATAAAGACAGCATACCTACAGTCACATACTTGAAAATGCTTCATGTGATTCTTCATTTTACAATATCAGCGCTCCGTCACTGCAACATCCACATTTTTTGGTAACATATATCAGTTATAATAAACAGATACATTACCAAATCATTTGGCTTGAATAGGTAAACTTACTTACTGTTACTAGCACCGTGACCATATATTACCGGAAAGTAACACTAGCTATACCGGCTGTCCCACGGCCGTGGGGATGAGGAGCATTCCTCTCGATTCTAAAATACCCGTCCTCTCTATAATTAAAGCCCCAGAAATTCTGACACAGCCAATAGTCAATTCCATCTTGAGTGCCATATCCGATGACGAGCACAAAGTGATATCTGCGCCCACCTAATAATAGTCTTCCGATGAAAGAAAAAAAGAAAATTATGACACGGGAAAACAATTTTTTAAATTTAAAAGCCAGAAAAGTGCAAAAAGCAAATAAGCACTTGAGTTCAAAAGGCATTCAAAACAGATCAAAGGGGCTATGTTTGAGCTTATGCATAAATTTGCAAATAAAGTTCTCAAGCTTGGAAATAATGAGCATACCAAATTTCAGATGAAACAGAGCTTGTAAGAGCTTAAAAAACTAGCTGAAAAGGTGGTGGGTCGGGTCAGACAACTTAAATTGACCCTATTTGAGTGCAGTCCTAGCCTACCTACTTTGAGAGCAAATTAAGCTAATAAGACCTAAAAGCTAGGGTGCATAAACCTAAAACAGATGAAGTTAAGCTACCATAGATGACTTAAAAGCATTTTTCATGAAATTAAACCTTAAAAATAAGCTAGAATTTTAACTGAAAAGATAATGGATGTTTAATTTTAGCTAATTTATGTGTTTCATAATACGTGTTGGATGAAACGACTTAAAGAAAAAGGTATAACTGTTTTCCTTTTAAGCTCCTAATTTGTGTTTATTGGTGCGAACTAAAAATTTGGTCTATTAGTAAAAATGTTTGGTGTCAATATTTTGTACTTTAACCTTTTTATGAAGCTATATCCCTATATAATGGCTTAATTATCTATATTGTTGTTGAGATTATTTCTATTAGTTTTACATCTCAAGATATTTATGTTGTGTGCCAAATTGAAATAATAAATCATCATATTCATTACTATTTTCCTATTAACATCAAAAAAATAATAATAATAATCACCCAAACCCTAACTGTAATATACATCTAACAACGCATAAAAATTAATAGATCAATCAGATTAAATTTAAAATAACAACTTAGATGTGTTTATCACAAACAAAACGAATGTCTAACCTGTGTTTATTATTATGAATGTAGTCTAGTCCACAGGACAAGAAGAAAAGCTGGATCGACTGAAAGAAATCAAAAGCCATAAGCTAAGCAGCACTTGGAAGAACCCTAGATATGTTTAGGTTGTTTGAGATGGGATGAGAGAATGATGAAGGGGTGGTTGTGTTTTGCAGGCAAAAACCCTACAAATGTTGTTGTTAATGAGATGGTTAACTGGTTTCAAAGATTTGTGAGAGAGAAAATGGTAGTAGTAGCTGTTTTGTGAGATGGTTGTGAAAGACAAAGGGAAAGAGAAGAGAGATTATAAAAGGATTGGTTATGTACATTTTAATTTCATAGAGGGTTGGTTGTATGTACGTGACTAGTAATGAACATAAATTAAACTTGTTTATAATTTGTCGATTTCGTCATGTACATAACTTGACCCATGATTATCTGAGACTAGTACGAGACCTACGTTTTCTTCCTTTAGCTTATATGTACACATATCTATATCACATTCAATGTCCCACCTTTGTGTTTTTTTGCACACAGATCGTTACTACACGCAAGATTTTTAATATAAGTTACCAAACAAGGGTTTGTATATTTTAAAAGCACAAACATGTCCTACTCAACCTATATTATATGCTAACTTATAAGCTCAAATTCTGAACCAAGCATGACACGCAATCTGTGTTAGTACTATGTGTTTTTGGGTAAAAGGTCAACGACCCGGTAAATGTATTACTCCAAAAAACGTTTAAGTACAACGGATATGAGTGAGTCTCATATCTCAGCCCGTTACATAGGCGAAAAGCTTACATAACAAGATACTTCCTATTTTCTAAACAAGAAAAACAAAACCACTACCACATAATAATGAAAGACTCGAACAAACATAAAAACTACTTCCTACGACCTTGGAGATTAAAGCCATAAATGGCATTAAGAGCATCCAATTCCCCTGGAAAATCGTAAATTTGCTTCGAGTAATCATCATAATCATCAAGCTCATCTTCACGCTCATGGCCTCTGCCAAAGAGATTTGCAGATTCGTCGAACGTGTTAAGAACCTCCTCCTCCTCACTATCAGAAACCACAACCTCACCCACCTTGGAAAATGGGTTAACCCTCTTAGTGGCAGAGGCGGACGGAATAGGATGACCTTCATCATCCACAAGAGTAGCTTTCCCATCAATGAGAAGCTTTTCAAGCTTACTAATTTTCTCAACTAAAGGAGTAGAACCAACTTCATTAGTTCCCATTGAATCACTCACAAGAGGATCTTGTGATGTAGTACCAGTCTTAACAGACTCATCCTCATTAACTCCATCATCCACTTCCTTGTTGGTGTCATAAGTAGGAATACCAAACGTATCTGTATCATCTATATTAAGAGCATCAAATTGGTTAGATGTAGAAACCGTTGTACCACTAGAACTAGCCACATCAGAAGTCTTCTTCTTAGTGCCACCAACAAGTGCTTTTAAGATGTGTTAGTACTATGTGTTTTAAGATGTGTCAATGAAATTAAGTGCTTTTGTAATATAACCTAACCACAATGCTTTTGAACAGTAGTATTCGATTTTATGAGAAAACCTCTATACTGTATGACTTTGGTCTTTGGCCATAGGAATGGGAGTCCACATTTTTTACTATAAAGCCACACATGCTTATTCCTTTCTTATTTCAATCACCAAATCTTTTATTATAATGTACAATGTTTAGCACATATTTAGAACAAACAAACGAAGAAACGATGGAAACAAATTAAGTCTATCCAACCTCAAACCCAAAACTGAGCTTCACTACGTATATACGATTTACAGCATGGTGCTATTTTTATTAGGGTTTTTCTAACTTGTGTTCTGGAGAACAAGTTAAGCATATCAAAAAAATACAAAAAATACTTATAGGTACCCATAAAAAAGTACTAAGAGACCTACAAAATTCATGGGTCTCTGAGTACTTTTTATTTATTTATTTTTTTTTTACTTTTTCGTAAGACCCGTTGTTTTTTTTTATGTGCTTAACTTGTGCTCCTAAGGCACAAGTTAGAAAAACCTTTTTTATTATTGTATCCAACAAGAAAGTTCATACATTCAAAGATGATATTAGATAATGCATTATTTATTTTAACTTGTATTATTTGACCAATTTTTTACTTTTATACCAAGAAAAATAATAAAGTATAACCATGTGTATTTAAAAAGTACTAAATAATAAGATTTGAAAGTGATATGGTATTATTAAAAGAAGAGAAAATCCCCAAATGATGTCAAAAAGTTGAGGCTTTTCCCAAATGATGCAAAAAATAAGTGGGTTTCCCAAAAGAGTCATGTGCGAATGTGCGATTCCACTAGAATTGTGACACGTGTCCATACCAAAGGTACAAAACCAATCATTTGCAGGCCCACATGAACACCAATCAACACCAAGCAGATGTGCGAACGACAGTTGTGCGAATTCCTACTAATGTGCGATAATAAATCTTTTTTTTTTTTTTTTTTTTTTTTTCAGTCACCATCAACACCACAATCACCACTACAGATCCGCCATCACCACCACAGACTAATATGATCTAAAATTATAAATACATAAATCTATAAATATTTTTTTGCCACTTTAGTGACGCCTTAAGAAACGCAAAAGCTCTGCCATGACGCGTAAAGCTTGAGGCACCGCCATACCGCCACACCACGCCTCACGCCTTTTATAACTTTGGTCAAAAAGTCTTTTAATTATTGTTTGGCGTTTTTGCAAGGCTATAAACTTTATGAACTAGGATGTATAAACGTACTTGTATATGTACGAAGTAAAAGTGTTCATGTATAACATTTAGATGATCTAAACTCTTGTCTACAATAATATAAGGGAAAAATATTTTAAAAGGTATTATACTTGCCACGTATTCATCTTCTGGGTATCAAACTTTTTTTTTTCAGAATTTAATCCTTTAACTTGTAAATTTTTCATCTTTTGGGTAATCTGTCACTTGCTAACCGGTCACCAGTACCCAGAAGATGAATATGTGGCAAGTATAATACTTTTTTTTTATAATTTGCCTTACCCATCACTCCGACGACCACCGCCGCTCCGGCCACCTCAACCCACCACCCACCTTCTCCTTCCTCATCACACAAAACTTAAAAAAAAAAAAAAAAAAAAAAAAAAAAAAACCCAAACACCTCCACCATTATTCGCCGCTGTTATTTCTTCTTGAAACCACCACCACCATCACAGCAGCCGCCGTTATTTCTACATGAAACCACCACCACTAAACTAAGGATTTACCAATAGGGCAAATTATAAAAAAAAAATATATTTTTACCATAATAGCAATTCAATAATTTTTACGTTAATAGCAATTCAAGAATTTTTGGGTAGTGAACTAGAAACATCTCTACGTGCCTGAGAGAGATGTGGGGTGTTGGAATACGGTTATTTCGTGTTATTTACATGATAGGAAGTAAATAACGGCGGCTATTGTGTTAGTGGTGGTGGTTTCATGTAGAAATAACGGCGGCTGTTGTGATGGTGGTGGTGGTTTCCAGAAGAAATAACAGCGGCGAATAATGGTGGAGGTGTTTGGTGTTTTTTTTTTTTTTTTTTTTTTGTTTTTTTGTTTTTTTTATTATTATTATTTTTTTAAGGTTTGTGTGATGAGGAAGGAGAAGGTGGGTGGTGGGTTGAGGTGGCCGGAGCGGCGGTGGTCGTCGGAGTGATGGGTAGGGCAAATTATAAAAAAAAAGTATTATACTTGCCACATATTCATCTTCTGGGTACTGGTGAAACTTGCTACCGGTCGAGCAAGTGACAGATTACCCAAAAGATGAAAAATTTACAAGTTAAAGGATTAAATTCTGAAAAAAAAAAAGTTTGATACCCAGAAGATGAATACGTGGCAAGTATAATACCTTTTAAAATATTTTTCCCTTATAATGATAAGTTTTTTTTGTTCTCCACCCAGTGAAATATATTACACACGAAAAAAAAAACAAAAACTGTTAAATACAATGAAATATGAATTAAGTATCACATTAACCTCTATCAACCGTTTGCATAATCAATAGATCATTTATGACAGGCCCCAACCGATCAACTAGCTACAAACAACTAAACTACCAAACATGAACTAGCATAAACTAAGACACATCAAAATCTATGCAAATCAAAAGAAGAATAACCTATCCAAGTCTGATGTCATGGATGCCCAATAGCCTTCAGTTTGGTTGTAGAGAGACCACAATCGTCAAAGTAACCATCGTCATAAGTATTGTAGTCGTATGTATCTTCTCTCCATGTTAGCCCATATTATGTAACGGGCTCAATACCGAATCTAGAACATTCTGTGTATCAATATTTATCTGTACAATGTAATGTTGGAAATCAATCAAATCAATAAACATATTCTTATCATATCAATTTCATTGCATTACATTGTACAGATAAATAATGATACACAGAATTTTCTAGACTCGGTCTTGAGCCCGTTACATAATATGGGCTAACACTCCATTGCTCCACAAGACTCTTCGGGTTCCCTTCACCACCAGAATAATTAGTCACGTTGGGATAATCCAACACCTCATCATCATCCTTACTATCAGAGACTACCACATCGCGAACATTAGAAAATGGATTACCCACCCTTTTTCCTTTTTCTTCCAGAGAGATTAGAAGAACTAGGAATATTACAAGAACCAACCTTTTTGATTTGAAAAACAGTTTTGATGTGCTTATGGAGCAAGGTTCTATTTTGGAAAGTGTGATTGATCCTACATGTGCTCCCGAGAGTAATATTGCCTTGGGCGATTTGAGTAGCACATGTAGGATCAATCACACATTCAAAATAGAATCTTGCTTCATAAGCACGTCAAAACTAATTTTTCTAGTGTTTGGCCAAAAATATGGAGTTGGTGGAGGATTCGCTCAACAACATATGCTTCTCTTCAAGATATAATTCTAGGAAAAATTGATTCTATTGAGTAAATTGGTTTTAAAGTCTCTACATGGGGTTTGTTATGTTCCTCTGTGGTCTATATGGCATTGGAGAAATCGGATTTTGCATGCTTCCCTACATGATGTGGATAGTGTTAGACAAGAAGACATTTTCTCATCTATACAAAGACTTTCTCTTCTTTGGATTTCCAATAGATATTCTCGTTCCAACCTGAAGTGGTGCGGATGGGTTTCAATCCTCATGGAGCTGTAGATGTGTCCTGATATGGTAGTGTAGTTTTTTTGGTTATTAGTTTGGTTACCTTTTAGATTTTTTGTTTTTGCTTGGTGCTTCGTCTTAAAGCCCATGTGGGATAGTTGTTTCTTTGGTGCATTAACATATTTATTTATTTATTTATTTATTTATTTTTTTTAAAAAAAAACAAGGCATAATCTATAACATTTTAAATATCCACTTATCCCATAAGTTAGTGTGGTATCCATAACATTGTATGACATAACAAGGTAGTATAATCGCGCATGTCTAATTATTGCCAGAAGTGGCAACTAATAACATGTAGTTGATCATAAGCCATGAATACGATAAACACGTTTTACTTGCCAACCATTTTGTCGTTCGTTTATCATCTTATTCGTTTTATTTTTCGTACTAATAAAAAAATGATTTGGAAAAAATGTGATCACGAAACTGGATAAATTCATCGTTGTTGGCTTTTATTTGTACCTCATTTTTGTTAAAAGTAAATACTTTTCACACAAACAAGTCTAAATTATTGCATTGTTTTTGTACTTCGGCATGCCCTTAAGACAATTGCTAGAGGTGTCATATACACAAATATGTTCAGCATGCATGATTTTTTTTTCTTCTTAAAAGCATGACAGCGACCATTCACTAATCACCAGCCACCCACATACATGGAAAACACATGCATAGCTACACGCTACGCCCATGGCAACTGGTATGAGACGTGATGAAGTAATGCATGTAAACTTGACCTCTTTTAAAATCTTAACATTCAATATGACTTTAATTTCATTAGTTCATTTTATCTGTGGATGCAGAATGATACAAGAACACATGGTGTGACATTATTTATGAACATGCATGCAGATTTGGAGGCGGATGGAGAGTTTGATGATTAGATTTAATGTATATATGTGTCTTTTGATGATAGTTGGGTGGGATAGTTATTGTACTCATAGACGAAGGATACATAGGGCCGGGTGGGGCCATGTCCCCCACCCCTAAAAAGTTTGGGTTGTAATTGAAAGTTTTTGTATTATTTATGTAAAATGCATCATATGTATGAGTAAATTTAACTTCTGCCCCTCCCAATTTTTGGGATTAAAACTTCAAAAGCTTTAAGTGAATAGCTAAACTATTCAATCTGAAGACTGAGGTTGCACAGATAACTTATATTTTGCAAATTCTTTTGCTTAGCTTAATCCACTGATAACACCAACGTATCTTTTGACTCCTCATTTTCATTTGCGTATAATATAGTTAGTATTTTGGGATCTCCACTGTTACGATTTAACTTGTTTATCCCTATATAGCCCTAGTTTATTTTATCCTTTCGAAAAAATGATGCAATAGAAAGTTCAATACTACATGTGCTCTTAAATATATAGCGGTTACACCTTTTGTAGGATATTATGAGAAAGTTCAAAACACCACCAACACATGAATCAACAACAATGAAACTATGCAAAAATCTACTTCACGACACAAACATAGACGCTCTATATTTTAAAAACTATTTTCTGTGTTCGAATGTTTCCGCCCTCCCCCCACCCCCCCCCCCCCTCCCAAAAAAAAAAAAAAAAAAATGTCCAAGCTCCGTCCCTGATTGTACTACTTTAATGAAGACTTTCACGTACGTTAGAGCTTATTGATATTGAAAAGCCATTAATAGTAGGGCTTCATGAAAAGAAAATGAATCAAATAGACGAGACCTTAGTTAGTTTGGATGTTATAATTAAAGTTGATGTTGTACGTATTTCAGGCAAAATTATACTAGTGTGGGATAACATGTACATTTTCAGGTCTCGATAATCAAATGATTGCTTGGAAAACTCTTGAATTGTATATAGTCCACTACAAAAGAATACAATGTAGAGGTAATTTCTCAAATACCCCAAAAGTAGACATGTACTTACCCCATATGCACAAAATAATTTCATTTCTCAAAATGCCCGGGCGAAAGTCGCCCCAGGATGCTTGGGTGACTATTATAAATTGGTGACACGTGTCCTAGAACTTTTCAAGTATATACACTAGAACTTTTCTAGTAAATACTCTTGTATAAGAATTGCCCAAGAAAGTGCATACATAACGTGCATATACATTTTTCATGCATGATGAATGCAATTGGATGTACGTAGTATCAACTTGATTATGAATTAATGTAAGTTACTTGCATGATGAATGTAATTGGATGTACGTTACTTGCATCATGAATGTAATTGGATGTACGTAGTATCAACTTGATTATGAATTAAATTAATAATCATGCATGTTATGTATTTTAGCATAGGTGTAAAGGTCTAATAATAAATAAAAAAATGTATCTATCTTGTACTTTTTTTTTGAACATTCATGATTATATGATATGGTTTGTTGTTTGGATGACATGCCATGAAATATATTAATTACATGATCTTAACAACTCTTCGATAGAATAAATCAAATATTTATGTGATTTTGGATACTGTTTCAATTTTCCTACGCTTTATAAGGAGTGCAATCTATTTATGGGACAGAACTTGTTATTATGTGTTTTCGAAAATAGTTGTTTCATTGGAGGTGGGTATCACTTCAACTTGGTAGAAAATCAAGAACCACACATTGCATTTTAATAGCCATGTACAAGAGAATTTTTATTTAATTTTGGTTCATTGGCAATTGTTGCATCTAATTGTTAAGAATAGAGGAATCTATCATTCGATGGATGAGTTTGTTATTTTCAGAGTGTGAAAACATATATGCATGGATTTTTTATTTTCAAATATTCAATGAAAATATAATATGAATTACATACAAATATGTTATTTTAGTGCATGGTAGGACCTGATCACCTGATGTTATGTAAGTTTGTTGTCTCGAAAATAGTTTTTTTTTTTTTTTTTTTTTTTTTTTTTTTTTTTTTTTTTTTTTTTGGGTTGGGTCCATATGCAATTTTGTACTTGTAGGCTTGATGAGGCGAAAAATGATCCGTTTTTAGGGGGTCATTTAAGCCCGAATCCAACTTTATTTGATCAAATATTGCCCTAAATCGTTCCTTTTGTGATTTTAGGTGTTTGGAGAGTGAATTCTGGAAAAGAGGCTATTTTGGACGTTTTTGGAGCATAAAGTGAAGAAAACGACAAAGTACCGAAAATCCAAGCTGGAAATACAAGGTGACGGCGTCAAGGGTTTACTCTTGACGGCGTCAGACAAGATGAATATTTTACCGTAGCTGGTGACGGCGTCAGATGAAGAAATGACGGCGTCAAAGTGGCAAAGATTAATTTACCGTAGGTGGTGACGGCGTCACCAAGGCCGTCACAATTGGATCTAGGGCGTCCGAGGAGGTTTATGGCGGCTTGTTGACGGCGTCAGAATTAACTCTTGACGCCGTCAGGACGATTTTCCTATATATAGTTTTCTAGTTTTTTCATTAAAGAGAGAGAAGTTTTGGTGAAACCCTAAAGACGATTTTGGTGCCTCTTTTACAGGTTTTTCAAGGGTTCCAAACCCTTGAGACCTTGCATTGTAATTGAGATAAGTATACTCTTAATTCAATCAATATGTCTATGTGTTGGTTGTTTATCTTTTGTTCTTATCTTAATTCTACTATGCTATGCTAGATTTACTTTGTGTTTGCTTAGATCTAATGAAACCTAGATGTTGATTATGTGTTAATTACTTGTCTATTCTTGTTCTTGGATGAATGATATTATATGTTAGGCTTAAGAAAACTGGCAGATCTCCAAATGGTAACATGCTTGAACGTCTTAAGAAACATGAACCGAGGCGTACTAGGTCTTTATTGGTTGTATTTAATGCATGAGCCACTGTTTACAATCCCTATAGTTGTGCTGGGTCATGGTGTAGGAGGAGATAAGAGCTCATAGAGTTGGGGAGTTATGTATGCCACCCCACGAATGGTATTAAGGAATACAATCTGTCATCCATGCAAGTGTAACAAGTAATTGACATGTAAAAGATATCTAGGGAGTAATGAAGTCTAAGTAAACACAATTTCTCCAAATACTGCTCACAACCTTAGTTTAATATTAGCTTAATTTCATTTTCATTAGTTTAATTAGTTATAAAGTAGTTTTTGGGTTAGTTGAATAACAACTAATTCCGCCCACTCTTCTAAAACCTGAGATTTTACTTGCTTTCATTAAAATATAAAAACACAAAAATAATCATCTTTCATCTTTAGAACTATTAATTAGGTTTTCTAATCCTAGCGACACTATTCCTAAGCTGAACGATCAATCCCCCGGTACTTGTCACTATACTATACTACAACGATCAGGTACAGTGCCTGGTGGGGGTTGTAAGCCTCGCGAGATCCCTCGAGAGGTAAAGCAAGGTGCGATTCCCACGCATCAAGTTTTTGGCGCCACAGCCCGGGGAATAGTTATTGTCTAGGTTAGGATTTCTTTTTATTAGGTCTACTTGCTAGATTCCTTTCTAGTAAGATTTTTATTTTTATTTTTAGGTCTTCTTTAGTCTATCTTATTTCTTCGTGCCTTTGTTCGTAACTCTTTACCATCCTACATCATGGAAGGTGGTAACATCTTTGAACCCGTCATCCCACCACAACAAAACCCACCATTAGAACCCCTTAGGCCCCGAACCTTAGGAGAGTATTCCCGACCTAGCCACCAAGGCTACCGAAACACCATTGAGCTCACCGGAGCCAATGTGACTCCCTTGCGATCCGACACCATCCGGTTGGTGCAAAGCGGATGTGCATTCCATGGACTTCGTTCCGAAGATCCAAACCAACACCTTAAGGACTTCCTCAAAATCGTAGATTCCATAGACCTAGGTGTTGAAACTAGAGAGACTACCCGTTTACGCCTATTCCAATTCTCTCTACGGGATCAAGCTAGTCAATGGCTTGAGCGTTTACCCGCGGGATCCATCACCACATGGGATGATCTCACCACTCGTTTCCTTGCTCAATTTTTCCCACCGGGGAGAACTACTAAGCTTAGGAATGACATCTTGATGTTCCAACAACGTCAAAATGAATCTCTTTACGAAGCATGGACTCGTTTCAAGGACTTACTCCAAAAAGTCCCTCATCATGGCATAGATCTTTGGCTCCAAGTCCAAATTTTCTATGACCATATCGATATCCCCACGAGGCGAACCATTGACCAATCGGCCGGTGGTAAGCTACGTGATCTTAGTGCGGAACAATCATGGGAACTCATAGAAGATCTTGCTCTCTATGACAACGAAAGTTGGAATGATCCCCGTGATTTGAACAAAACGGTCAAGGCAATATCTTTGCCTTCGAACAATTCAAGCACTCCCGACCGTAGGATCATGGAACTTGAGGACCAAGTCAAGTTTCTCATGAAATCTTACGAAGCTCCGAAGCATTCAAGCCAGGTGAACAAAATCACTTCTTCATGCGAATTATGTAGTGGTCCCCATGACACTCGTGATTGTATGGAACTCCCCGGAACAGCTTTTGCGGACTACGCATCCACGCGTACCGACGAAGCGGGAGATAAGTGGTACACTTTCAAGCCCGAGCCAAACACATACGGTGATTCATACAACCCCTCATGGAAAAATCACCCAAACCTTAGGTGGAAACAAAATCAACCCAATTCTTCCAACCCGCCTAATCGTTATCAATCAAACGGTCCACCACTCAACCGTACTTTCAACAACAATCCTTCTAACAACTATGGTAGTACCAACAATCTTGAAGGGTTGATGTCAAAGTTCATGGCATCTCAAGAAGCTCGCATATCCAAGTTTGAAGCCGATTTCAAACAAAAGCAAAGCGAGATGACCACTAGAATTGACACATTGTTGAAAGTTCTCAACGACCGAGAAATGGGAGCACTCCCAAGTGACACAATCAAGAATCCGAAACTAACCGTTAATTCCATATCATCCGTTTCGTCACCCACTTTGTGTCCACAATATTATTCGGTCAAATCCACGAGCACGTGTTTCAAGCAAAACCAAGTTCCCCAAAAGGACCAATCGACTAAAACTCCCACTATCGAGCCGGTCAAAAGCATTATTGAAACACCTCTTACGCAAGACCTTGACGATGAATTCAAAGAACTTCACGTTGAACGCCCCGTCATTGATGTCTTAGCGCGTGCTCCATACTATAGCGCCCTCCTAGAAAAATATGAGAAGTGTAAGCTAGGCAAAAATGGGACCGCTTTCGTTCAAAACAAGTTACCTAAAAAGCTTGATGACCCGGGTATATTTGTTTTGCCTTGCAAGATAGGAAGATCCGAAGCTTTTGACACATTAGCCGATTTAGGGTCAAGCCTCAACTTGATTCCCTTATCCTTATTCACCACTCTTAAGCTAGGAAAGTTAGAGGAAACGGAGGTATTGATAGGTCTAGCGGATGGGAGTATCGCACACCCGGTTGGAATGATTAAGGATGTAGTTGTTCACGTAGGAAAGTTAACTATATTAGCGGATTTTCACGTCCTAGACATGGTTAGTGACACTACATGCCCATTATTGGTAGGAAGAGGATTCTTAGCAACCGCTAGTGCCATGATAGATTGTAAGGAGTCTAAGATAACGGTAGGAGAAGGCGATACTTGGTCGGTATATGATGTTAAGAAGCATAGTTATGATTGTAATGATGAACCAATACCATATTGGATAGAGATGAATAGGAGACCGTCTAGATATGGGCCTTGGATAGAAAGGAATTTCATAGGACCTCAATGCCCATTCTATCTAGAGAAGGACTTTGTTGAGAAGACACATTCGGTAGAACAACTCATTGCTAGAGATGAGGAGCTAGACCCCTTTGAGGATCCCTTAGTCTTTAGGAAGATGATTGAGTTATTAAGCGTAATGCCCGTCAACATAGAAAGAAATAAATGGAAAAGAGAGGGAGATAAGTGTGAGTGGAGGTGGGACAAGCCACCCAAAGAAGGTGACGGGTCATGGCACATTAGAATGACTTTGTATGATCCAGACGGAGAAATGTTTGAAAGGTCATATTACACTAAAGAGACCGATAAAAAGTTGAAACCCAAGTTTGATCCCAAAGATATCCTCAACGAGGAACTCACCCGAATCACGTAGTAACCCACGACTTTGAGTCTAGCTACAAGACTCGTAAATAAAGAAAAGCGCTTCTTGGGAGGCAACCCATGTTTTGTGTGATTTTAATTGTTTGATTGTTATTTGCTTCCGTATGCATGTTTTATTTTTATTGTTGGTTGATCATGTTTCTCAATTAAAATGTGAAATACTTTATTATGTTGTTTTGCCTAGTCTTAACTTCAACCTAAAGGTATTTTTGCAAAAGATAAGTGTAAGGGGAAACCCCAAATATGTTTTTAAGAAACAAACCGATCATGATTCTCCACAATATTTAATGAACATGTATATTCGTATTTGTTAGAGTCAAATGCTTGTATCGAGTCATAATGAAGTTTTGCAGGATTTTCCAGGAAGTAGGACGAGGTTTTTCCAGAAATTTTCCGGAAACTTAACATAAAGATTTCTGCAGGTCCATTCTGACGGCGTCAGGCAGTTGCTCTTGACGGCGTCAGGAGTTAAAAATCTGGAAATTTTACCGGTTTTGTTTTTCTAACGGAGTCTTATGGTTTTTGTGAATTATTAAGTTTTATAATCTCCAGGAAATCTGCAAACTTCATTCCACAAGCATTATATCTTACTTTGTTTTCTAGGATTTAGTAACTTATATAGGATGCCGCCGATTTTACGCGAGGTTGCCTTGTCTACTTTTGTCAGGATTTACAGGTTATTTATGACAAGAAGATGATTTATATTCTGGAAGGGAAGCTTTGATTGCTCATTTTCTTGGAGGAAGATTTAACCTGGCCAACCTAAAATCCATACCGAGCGAATCAGGGGAGTATTTGATTTCATTCTTTCTACTTTTTACTTTTACATTCTTTACTTGAACATTGGGGACAATGTTCATCCTAAGTGTAAGGGGAGGGTAAAAAGATGATACCTTACATATGCACTTTCGCTTGAGTTTGCTTTGTTTGATAGTAGATGTGTAATAAAACTACGAGAAATACTTGTTAGTGTAATTTTAGCGCCAAATTTAAATTTTTTTACAACATTTAGGAGTAAAACTTTAGCCATAGCAAGCGTCTCATGGATAGGAGGTTGTATAACTAGCACATAACCGTATATTCAGAAAAATTTTCCACCCAAAGATGTGAGGTTCGCCTTTAGTTTTGATAGGAAAAGTATTTATTATTGGTGCTTATGAGTGTACCGGTAGCATTTAGATTCTAGAACTTGCGTTAGTGATGCATCCCGAGACCGCTAGTGAGACTACATTCGTGTGGTAGGATTTACTACATGATAAGAGGCATTAGGATCACCCTTGTGTTAAACCCGTATTACAATTACTTGACCATTTAAGTCATATTACTTGGCTAGTTAAGTCAACTAATTTTTCCCACACCCTTAGCGTTGTACTCATTTTTAGTACACGATACCCCTAGTACACCCCTCCGAGCCTATCTTTTCGTTTCTAACTTTAAGCATCTTACTTAAAGGAAGAATTTGTTACACCCCACTTAAATGTACACCCAAATCGCCTTAGCCTTCCGTGTATGCGCTCATTTTTAGTGCATTATTGTTATTTGTTAAACCCTAAGTTAACTTTCTAATTGATTACATGGTTGCTAAGTCGAGTCATATCCTTGTACATATTGTTTTGGGACGATTGGGACTCATGGGTAAGTACTTATTTTATGGAGTAATGGGGAAGAACATCATATTATTACCCCCATATGTACGTTAATCTTAAAAGTGCTCCAAGTGTTTTGATTTTCTTAATTCGAGTCATTAGATTAGTTAAATGTAAAGTATGTAAAGATTCAAGTGTAAGGGGATTGCTCAAACCCCTATGATGTATTATTTTGGATGGTAGGGTAAGAGTGTATGAAAAAAAAAAAAAAAAATCGAAAAAAAAGTAAGAAAAAGAAAAAAAAAATAGAAAAAGGAAAAAGAAAGAAAAAACATACGGACTACCATCCCGTTTTCATTCTATGTTCATTTTATGTTTTTGTTATTTTCCATTTATTAGCTTAAGTCGAGTCTAGTCTTGGCTTAGCAACGCCATCTTGTACATGTAATTTACTAAGATTGTTAACTCGCCACCAGTAAAACTTCCCTTATCCAACAAAACCGTGTAATTCATATCCCTACACCTAACGTTATAACCCTTTTTAAAAGACCTCTTTGATAGTTTATCCTAGGTGCTTACGCCTTGTGGTGGAGGTTTGATCCTTTCCCAAGCCTATGGTAATCTATTTTGCTATGACAGGTAGTGAGAGATATCTTCCATTTCCATAATGTTATATTACTTTATTACACCCGAGAGATGTGAGTATCTAAACACTATTTGTGAGGTGCTTGTGTATGACCTCCGTGCTTGTCTATTGGTCTTTAGTGGAACGATTATTTGTTGTAATTACTTTTATATTAGTGTTAAATGACCCCTAACTTGTCTTTTGAGTAGAATAAAAGCTCATTTGCTTGAGGACAAGCAAATCTCAAGTGTAAGGGTATATGATGAGGCGAAAAATGATCCGTTTTTAGGGGGTCATTTAAGCCCGAATCCAACTTTATTTGATCAAATATTGCCCTAAATCGTTCCTTTTGTGATTTTAGGTGTTTGGAGAGTGAATTCTGGAAAAGAGGCTATTTTGGACGTTTTTGGAGCATAAAGTGAAGAAAACGACAAAGTACCGAAAATCCAAGCTGGAAATACAAGGTGACGGCGTCAAGGGTTTACTCTTGACGACGTCAGACAAGATGAATATTTTACTGTAGCTGGTGACGGCGTCAGATGAAGAAATGACGGCGTCAAAGTGGCAAAGATTAATTTACCGTAGGTGGTGACGGCGTCACCAAGGCCGTCACAATTGGATCTAGGGCGTCCGAGGAGGTTTATGGCGGCTTGTTGACGGCGTCAGAATTAACTCTTGACGCCGTCAGGACGATTTTCCTATATATAGTTTTCTAGTTTTTTCATTAAAGAGAGAGAAGTTTTGGTGAAACCCTAAAGACGATTTTGGTGCCTCTTTTACAGGTTTTTCAAGGGTTCCAAACCCTTGAGACCTTGCATTGTAATTGAGATAAGTATACTCTTAATTCAATCAATATGTCTATGTGTTGGTTGTTTATCTTTTGTTCTTATCTTAATTCTACTATGCTAGGCTAGATTTACTTTGTGTTTGCTTAGATCTAATGAAACCTAGATGTTGATTATGTGTTAATTACTTGTCTATTCTTGTTCTTGGATGAATGATATTATATGTTAGGCTTAAGAAAACTGGCAGATCTCCAAATGGTAACATGCTTGAACGTCTTAAGAAACATGAACCGAGGCGTACTAGGTCTTTATTGGTTGTATTTAATGCATGAGCCACTGTTTACAATCCCTATAGTTGTGCTGGGTCATGGTGTAGGAGGAGATAAGAGCTCATAGAGTTGGGGAGTTATGTATGCCACCCCACGAATGGTATTAAGGAATACAATCCGTCATCCATGCAAGTGTAACAAGTAATTGACATGTAAAAGATATCTAGGGAGTAATGAAGTCTAAGTAAACACAATTTCTCCAAATACTGCTCACAACCTTAGTTTAATATTAGCTTAATTTCATTTTCATTAGTTTAATTAGTTATAAAGTAGTTTTTGGGTTAGTTGAATAACAACTAATTCCGCCCACTCTTCTAAAACCTGAGATTTTACTTGCTTTCATTAAAATATAAAAACACAAAAATAATCATCTTTCATCTTTAGAACTATTAATTAGGTTTTCTAATCCTAGCGACACTATTCCTAAGCTGAACGATCAATCCCCCGGTACTTGTCACTATACTATACTACAACGATCAGGTACACTGCCTGGTGGGGGTTGTAAGCCTCGCGAGATCCCTCGAGAGGTAAAGCAAGGTGCGATTCCCACGCATCAAGGCTCTTGGCCTTGTTTTTGTTTTTGCATTAAGTTGTTTATTGTGTAATTATTTGTTTGTAATAACAAATGTGTTTGGGCACACTTTCATCTATACGTTGCGTATGGTGGAAGGAATGCCTTACCAAAATAGCCATAGGTGTTATACAATGGTAATCATCAATCAAGTTATTTTGTCTAATGAATTCTCAGTACTTGTATATTTAGACAATCTGTTGATAGTCAATGAGTGTCATTTACTTGACATGTTTGGCTACTTTATAAGCTCATTCAAACACTTCAATGGATCTTTTTAGGCTATATAAGCTAATAATTAGCCCCATAAAAAAACTAAAACACCCCCCCTTAAAGTAACTCGAGTAATTAACTTCAAATATTTTAGAGAATACAAGAACAATTGTGTTAAATGGTCCAATTAATTAATGTGCATAACTTACATCGCTAATTACACTACTACATGACAAGGCTTTAGCGACGGACATTTATGTCAAAAATCCGTCAGTATAAGCAGTTTCCGACGCATTTGTGACAGAAATGGTCTGTCTGAGAATCTATGGTCGGTAATTCTTATAGATTGGAATTCTGTCGGAAATTTCGACAAAGAAAATATGTCACTATTCTGTTGGTAATTTTTCCGTCGGATCATTTAAATGTATTGAACCTGATTTAATTTCCTATTTAGTAGTTGCGAAGGTGTACCCTTTTTTTACACTAAGAAACCTTTTGGAAGAAAACAATTAACCATCAAAACACATGAAGACCCAAATTTTAATGCTATGTGACTTCAGTGTTCAAGTAAAAAGAGGAGAAAGATAAATGTAAATTGTATTCCAAACACCTCAAGACCAAGTCCAGTAATGAGTTTTTCACCAGAGAACTTACGAATTATACTGATTTTATACTAAACTAACTATTCTCCTAACAAATCAACAATCATTATTGTAGCAATATCTCATTTTCGTTTCATTGATAGTCTCTCTTTGATTTTTCAACATTGCATTATAATCATGAGGTAATCATTCTACCACTTTGTTCTAAAACTGATCTTGCTAACAACATAAGTATATAAATCATACATCATAACCAAGATTTCACATGAAGCTCTCCTGTTCATCTAGCGTGTCAAGAAGTCGTAGATCAAGGACAAAAGTAATGTAAGAGAATGGAGTTGTCGTGGGATGAAGTTGTAGATCAAGGACAAAAGCAATGTACGAGCATGATATGCTTAGAGAGCTTGAGATGTAGTGCCAAAATAAAAAAATTTATACCTTTATAAAAGTCGTGTAATTTGATCACCCCAAATTACTACGTAGTATTCATACACAGCGGTTAACATAATTATTTGATTATTGCAAAGAAACATGCTTTGCCACTCTTAGTCGTGGATACTTGAGATAACTAACACAAAATACATGATATTGAAGACATTTTTTTTTCTCAAATAAAATCGAAATAACCCGTGTATTACCTGGTTTTAAACTAGTATGCATAATGATAAAATTTAACATGCTAATCATGGGGCTTTGTGGTCCACTGGGTGAAGCTTATTAAGTTAAGCGAGCCTAGATGAGAGTATTACCGGGTTGGGTGACCAACCGGGAAGTCTTCACATGGGGACCACAAGCTTTAAAGATATCAACCAGCTACCTTAAAAGCCTGGCCCAACCATGTGATGTCTTGATCCAACTAAAGGATGCGAGTTCGATTCCGTTCCATAAGCATGGTTGGGTATTGGGTGGAGGTATTTCACATGTATCAAACATTTGCTGGGTAGGGTTGATAGGTACCATTATGGTACACAGGATTGAGTTGTCTCTGCCAATCTACACTTTTTGATCCAAAATTTAGCATGCTAAAAATTGCACTTGAAGCGATATTGAAGTTGTTTCCGCTGCAACACCCAAACTTTCTTTTGAACGGCAAACAATACTCACTTACACTACATCTATATCTATGATGGAACAACAAAATAAAGATATTGACGCATTTTGTTATAACAGTGATGATAGAGAAAGTCAAGGTACACAAAAGGTAGCCTAAATGGACTAATAATGCTAACTAATCATTGTTGTACCATCAGTTATTCGAGTGGGGGTCCGGTTCGTACTCCCACTCCGTGATACCGCACAGATGCTCCGTTCCCATTGTTTTAGCTTTTTGATTTTATTTACAAGAATCACGCTCCCTTTAGCGATAGCTTTTGCTTTTTGAGGGTAGCTATATACCGGTTTGTCATCTCCGCGGTTAAATAGGTGTTGGAAGAACATATTTAAGATTAGGTGTTAGTAGCCCATATGGATTAATAATGTTAATTAATCAATCGTTGTGCCATCTACTTGTTTCAAAGGGGGGCGGCGGTCGGGACTTCCACTGCGTGATGCTGGTCATATGCTCCTTTCCCATTACTGATTTGACAAGAGCCTCGCTCTATACTGCACACACACAAATACAATATCAATAAAACATAAATGAAAGTGATTTTTGAACCCAGTTTTGTAGTAGTCAAATTTAAACCAATAAGTATAAAATTTAAAGATTAATAGTGTAGTGCATAATTTACCCGAGATAGGAAATCAAGATGACAATTACGGCCAGTAATAAAAGTCGGACAATTAGACGCATGTTGTGGAGGCATCAGATGTAAATGTGGAAAGGTGAGGGGAGGCCTAAGGACACCACTTTGAGTCCGTAAACTCATCTGAGAAAAATACTTAACATATCATAATCAATGAAATGTCTACTCAAGCAGAAATAAGAAATAAAAATATACATGCGCATCTGGAGAGATATCTGTTATCCGGTATCCGGTATTGTGGACTAACAGAAAATGCAATAAAGAAACTACTTAAGGGTTGTTCTGAAAAGTAAGTCATTGATTTAACTGATCTCACTATGTCACATATATACTTATTTTTGTAGTGTAGTTGCTAGTTTTAGGCAAAATTCCGAAGATCTCACTTCTAATAGGCCATTTTCAATCAACCAATTAGCCTTCTAATGTAAGTGTTTTTTTTTAAAGCCAATAACTTTATAAAACACAAAGAAAATAAAAAACAAAGAGAAGTCATCCCACCCCAATTAATCAATCAAATTAAAAGGAGGAGAGACCCTAGAGTTCAAATAAAAATACACACAAGACCAAAACTGATCCAAACACCCCAATAGTCTACACTAAACAGATACATGATGTAAACTTAAAACATATTACCAAACAAATCTCTAGAACCAATCACAGCACATAATTATTTGACCCACATGAGGTAAAATCTTTCAAGAAGCCATGAACACTTTAACAACAATATCAGACATAATCACTTATCCACAATTCTTAGACTACCACTTGCATTACTTATATCAGAGATTTATTGGCTTTTCCAACAGACTTATGTTTTTTTTTCTAGGTGTTTTATTCTTGTTTGGATTAAGACCTTGAAAAGTCATCATGCGATGGTAAAAATGATCGTAAAATACACGGTCCATTATATCTATTTTAGGGTCACAGACCATGTACGATAATTTCAGAAGACATGGCAATATGTAGTTACTTATAAACGGGTCAATGAAGGATTTCAGGTATTGTTAACAAGTCAATGTGGAAGAATAGCATCTTGTGCTAAAATAGAAATGAGTCAAATAGACAGATCAAAAATGTCAAAAGTTGCTCAAACAGTTTTTACCAAGCACAAAACCTGCTAACAGTAATCATGTATGACACACTAGTTAACTACCATAAAATGGATACAAGAAATCTAGCTCAAGTGTTCAACCCAACGCAACCTTATCTGCTTCAAGTTTCAACCCCTCCAAAATTTACCCCTTTTGAACCGAACGCATTACCTAATCTGCTAGTTTTTCTATCTCCAGTATTCAGGAACATTTACATTCGTAAACACATACAGTAAAAAACACAAAGGAGAAGACTATCCGTCCCAAACGGACTAATCTTATTCCGATGGGGGGTCCGACGGTTTGTAGGCCCTCTCCATGAAATCGGTGACATGCTCCATCCCCATCGAACATTTCACTAGCACAAAAATAACTCGCAATTCTTCAAGTTTGCTTATAAGCTGCACACACAGAAATACAACATCAATAAAACCATAAATGGAAGTGATTTTTTCTATTGCATGGAACCCAATTATGTAGTAGTGGGAAATAATAAAGGAATGCTAAGAAATACTAATGGATATTATGATTCCATTAGTGTTGCATGGTTGTTCCAAAAATCATAACAATATTTAATAAGATAATTATTGTATAGACTTTTTCCATTTATCAAACTATAGTTTTAACACAATGAAAACATGTCTTTTATAACCATGATTTTATATAATGCATCTGGTTAGTAACTACATTACAATATTCTTTTTCGTAATAAAAAATATCACACGTAGATTAATTTTGTTGTTAAGAATTCTAAATAATAGTTTGTGAAGAAGAAAAAAAAAATGCATAATGGGTTCTTCTACATACATAATCATCAAGTTGCAGAAAGGAGAAATGACGAAAACATAAATACCAAAGATGGCGTCGATCAGAAAAGTATTCAGTATTTAACAAGCAATTTGACAAACAAACAAACAAAATATAATCTTTATTGTCATCGTATAAATGAAATATTATGTAAATAATAAAATAGAAATAGACGGATGTGGGTAATGAATTTTCCAATACCCCCAAAATTGTAGGTAACGGTGTACTCGCCAGTATTGGGGAATCACTGATTATATAATGCTTAACCAAGCGCCATTATTCATTTTCTTTGCCATTACTTATACCTCATAACCCCCAACCAAGCATCCCTAAGTATGAAATTTAAAGATTAATAGTTTAGTGCGTAATTTACCCGAGATTGGTAATCAAGATGACAAGCACGGCCACAATGAGTAAAAAAAGTAAGACAATGTGACGCATGTGGTGGAGGCAGCAGATGTGAAGGTGGCAGGGGGAGGGAACGTCTATCCTCACCACTTTTAGTCGCTAAAGTCAACTGGTTAACATATCAGAATCAATTAAGTGGTCTCAGAATCAATTAAGTGGTCTATCTACTCGAGCAAAAATAAGAAATAAAAACATACACGCCCATCTTCAGAGACATTTCTTATCTCGTATTCGGTATCATGAGTAATGGGACACTCCAATAAAGAAACTAGTTAATTCACAAAAGAAAACCAAAATAAAATCATGATAGTTGATAGAAAATGATTACATAACTCACAATCCTTACCAACATGCGCCCTATGTGTACAAATTTCCCTGTTAAAAATGTTAACGGCACGAAATATCAAGATACCTTTTTTTTTGGTAACTTTGGTAACCTCTATACAAAATCTCTTCCCCATGTGATTCTACCACTCTACACGTTTCCTCAGCTTCCTGCAAGCAAGCGATATTTTTATTAGTTAACATAGTCACTTGTCATGTATTAATTGTAAAAATTTAGCAAAGGTTCCAATTCTCACCTTAATAAGTTGGCGATCAAGCTCAAAAAGATCATCTAGCCATAGAGACTCAACTTTAGTAACTAAGAGCTTTTGAAACTTTTTCGTCACGTCATCACTTTGCTTCATTAAATCCTTGGCCATGGCATGTGTGCAAGCTTTAAGAACCATGTCATTCAACAAGTAATCATAACTTTCGGGTTTCTCCACTTTAGGATCGGGTTTCTCCACTTTAGGATCGTTGAGATGATCAACCTCCCGTACAATTGATTCCATAGACTGTAAACCTTTAGCCTCAAATTCAATAGCCCGCTCACTAAGTTCTTTTGTAGGGAACAATCTAATATCTTCGTCACAAAGTTGCTTGAGAAAATTTGCTTGGTTTTTCAATACAAGTGCTTGTATGCAAAGCTTGCGAATAAGATGTATCTGTTAGCCATGCATGACCCACATTAGTGGGTAGTTTTCTTAAACAATGACATCAAATAAATGAACCATATATACTTACCTTCCTCTGTTCATAAAAGGGAAGACGAAAGTTATAGAAGTCCTGAAGAACTGTTAAACATAGAAAGAATATGAACAGTCAATACAAATTAGGAGTATAAGGGTTTAAATAAAAATACAGAACAAATAAAAATACACACAAGACCAAAACTGATCCAAACACCCCAATAGTCTACACTAAACAGATACATGATGTAAACTTAAAACATATTACCAAACAAATCTCTAGAACCAATCACAGCACATAATTATTTGACTAACAGGAGGTAAAATTTTTCAAGAAGCCATGAGCACTTTAACAGCAATATCAGACATAATCACTTATCCACAATTCTTAGACTACCACTTGCATTACTTTTTAAACCTTCAGCTGACCTTGTTGACAAAACTATACCCCAGGCCCAAAGAGATTTTAAGAACCAAGATATAACAAGAGAAAAAAAGCAAGAACAAAAAAATAAACAAAAAAACAAAAAAACAAAAAAACAAAAAAACAAACAGTGATCTAACAGGACACAGCCAACATAATCATCAACTTGCAGAAAGGAGAAATGTTTGGTGTCAATAATTTTTGGGGACCCCTATATTAACGGGGTCTACCCCTAGCCCTGCCCACTTGTCCCCCACTTTTGTCCCCTTTTTTTTCAGCGCAGCCCAGTTTCTGTTCCGTATTTCTGACAGTTTTAACAGTTTGACTTATTAAACTTTATATTTTTTGTTCCGCACTTTCAGGTTTATAGCTTTTTGATATAAACAAAATTATAAAAATAAAAAAAAATTAAAAAAAAAAAAAAAAAAAAAAAAAATATGGCACAAAACGCCAAAAAAGCCAAACCCCCGTTAGAATAAAAAACATACCCCCGTCCTTATAACTGCCCCCTAATTTTTACTTTAACCTTTTCTATACTGTTGTTGAGATTATTTCTATTAGTTTTAATTCTCAAGATATTTATGTTGTGTGCCAAATTTAAAATATCAACTTACATGCATGTGTTTATCACAAACAAAATGAATGTCTAACCTGTGCTTATGAAAGTAGTCTATTCCACAGGACAAGAAGAGCTCAGCGACTGAAAGAAATCAAATTCCATAAGCTAAGCGGCAGATGGAATAACCCTAGATATGGTTATGTTGTTTGAGATCGGTATATGTATATGTTGACTGATTTTGATGGAAGAGAAAAGTAGTATAGAGATAGTTGGAGAAGAGGGTGTGGATGTTTCAAAGTGCATGTGTTATATATAGACCTTCTCCAACTACATTCAACGGTCGAGATCAACCCGAATCAAAACTTTATTACTGTAAATTTTATCAACCACATGTATATTTCTATTACAAAAAGTACAACAATGTCTTATTAATGCAAGTTAAGTTTGCAGGAGCATTGAGGTGTGATGTATATACACTTAATATTGGATGAGAAGCTAGCATTGTGAGAAATGTACCATGCATGATACAGAATACAGGTCTTGGTGTAGTGTTTACGACTATTAAGTAATAAATTTCAAATTTCAAATCACACTGTGACAATACGTAATGCAAAAGGATGGAGCACTACTGTAAGTAAAACTTTCAAATCACACTAATATATATCACAAGTGAGCTATTAAATTTTTATTAAAATAAATTATATATTATATTTCGGGTCTTATCTGGTTGACCCGATAACCCGATAAGATAAATAATCCAGCCCGAATCCGACCCTATAACAATATCGGGTTCGAGTAAAATTAACCCGATAAGATTTTCGAACCCGGTAAACCTTATTAATAACCCGTTTGACACCCCTACTGGCAATCGAACGTAATACTTGAAACTTAGTACATAGACTTAATATTGGATCAGCGTGGCGAGAAATGTACCATGCATGATACAGAATAAGAATACAGGTCTTAGTGTAGTGTTTGATGTACATACACTGAATAAAAACAAGTGCTTAACTAGTGGACCGAGATTTACTCATGAACCCAAAAAGCTCGATACATTTATATGAGTAATGTATTTACATATAATCCCTTAAAATATACGAACAAATGCATATAAAGAACATATATATCACATGCAAGCTCAAAAAGCTTGATTATAACCTGAATCGAACCTATATAAGCTCGAACTTGACTCGTCAAACATTGCAAGCTCATTTTATGGGCTCAAGCTTGAACTCAAGGCTCGATAAAGCTAGGCTTAAACGAGACCGTGTCAAGTTCGAGCTTGAGTTACACGACAAAAGCTCGACCCGTTTACACCCGTGTTACGTTAGGCCAACATCTTTGACTCTGATATGAGCTATGCATCATTTCAATGTAATCAGTATTTACTTTTGATGGGAAAAAAAGAACGCACACAAGAAGACAAGATTTTATGATAATATGCATGTAATATCTACCACCTTAATTGAAATTCAACGTTATACATTTCAATCTTTTAGTTGAGCATCATAATATCTCATGAATAATGCCTAGAGAAAGTATAGAGGCCTGCTGCAGCAGGCGTGAACCAATACACGCAAAAGTCTTAGGGATGTACTATAATGACCGGGGGACAAGGGTGTCAGCCCCTTGTCTCCTTCTTTTGTCCCATATTTTTTTCCAGCACAGCCCAGTTTTTGTCAGTTTCTGTTCCGTATTTTTGACAGTTTTAACCGTTTGACAAATTAAACTTTATATTTTCTTTTCCGCACTTTCAGGTTTTTTTGATATAAACAAAATTATAAAAAAAAAAAAAAAAAAAAAACACCCCGGTCTTTTTAAAAATACCACCCCGGTCTTTATAACCTTTCCCAAGTCTTAATCTTTCATCTCAATTGACAGCTTTAATGGACACTTAAATTAGAAGCTCATGTGCAACAACCAAACACAGCCTTAATTCAATTCTGGATGTTTCAAATTTGAACTTTTTTGCTGCTAAAGTATATTTGAAAAAAACCCTAGAGAAGGTTTAAATACTTCCATCTACACTACCTACTCACAGACTTTTCTTAATGCATTCAACTAACTTTTTTCATATGACATTTAATTATTTATTTGGTCTCTTTAAATCTTTCATTTTATTATTATTATTATTATTATTATTATTATTATTATTATTATTATTATTTGTTTCATTTATAACATGATGAAGGGGACTGAGTTTCTAATATTATGTGGTCTACAGAAACAAGATATTGAAATTTTGTTTGAATGTTAGATGTGAAGTTTAGCAAGTCTCATAACTACATGATATGCAATAATAACTCGAATAACTTTTCTTGGTCTACAGAAACAAGTTCAAATTTTTGGTCTCTTGTGAAACTTTTCTTGCTTACATCAAACTCATTTCATTTGCTACAATATTTATTCGTTTCAGACGAACAGCAAAGTAAAATTACCAAAAGAAACCAATTGGACATAGACCTACTAGGCTACATCAGCTGCATGCCTGCTTTACAACACAACACTAGGATTGGTGTGGAGCAGTTCACCATTAAGAGTTTAAGACCAGAAACACGTACAACCTGCTCTACCATATTTATTTTAAACAATTTTTATTAAAAAAAATAAAATAAAAAAAATAAAAAATGACACAAACAAACAAACACGGCAAAGTAAAACATAGAAAAATCTCTCTCGGTGGCGATTTGGGAGATACACAAAAACTGATCGCATCTTCGATTTTCTTATCCCAAATCATCACACGTTGTGCTATTACTGATACTATTAACGTTTTATTGGTAGATCTTTATTTTATTCTTTTCACAACCATTCCTTCTCTTCGTGGGTCGGTTGTGGTTTGGATTTAATTTAGTTTCGTACTAATACTTATTTGGGTTTTGTTGGTGCTTCATTCAATATTAAAATCGATCCTTCTTATCGTGGGTCGGTTGTGGTTTGGTTTTAATTTAGTTTCGTACTAATACTTATTAGGGTTTCACTGGTGCTCATTCAATATTAAACTCGATTAGGATTTGTGATTTTGGCGGTGGTCTGGATGCGGTTTTGAGGGTCTTGTTGCTGTGAATTATTCATGATGGGTGTTACGAGAGAGAGGGATAAAGGCGGGGGAACGTTGGAACATGATCTTGGTGGTTATAGTAGTGCGTCTAAGTTGGCTGAAAAGTATGAATCTGATGTGAATATGATTGATACGACTCCTATTAACATTGATAATGAGGCGACACAACACAAGGAGGCTCATGATGATGGAAAGTCTTGTCCGGGTACATCTGATTCGAGTGTGCCAAAGACTCAATCAGGTTCTAATCCTCTATCTTTTGCGGATATGCTCAAGGATAAAACACTTAAGAAGACCGTTAAGATTTCGGAGATGCGAAACGAAAATTGTGTGGCTGGTGCTAATGTCACCATCCCTTTGGAAGCTGTCAATGAGGTACGCTCTAGGTTCGCTAATACGTTGTATGGTTATTTCATTGGTAAGAGACTCGCTTTCCCGGTAGTTGAAAATTATGTTCGAAATACTTGGGCAAAGTTTGGTTTACAAAGGGTTATGCTTAATAATGGTTTTTTCTTTTTTCCAATTTGAAACCAAAGAGGGTATGGAAAGGGTGTTAGAAGATGATATAACTTTAGCTCCTGTTTGGGTTAAACTTCATAATATTCCGGTTGTGGCGTATTCTGAGGTTGGTCTTAGTTTGATCACAACACAAATTGGTCGTCCTATCATGCTTGATTCCTACACGAGTACGATGTGCCTTAAGTCGTGGGGTCGTATTTCCTATGTTAGGGCCCTTGTGGAAGTGTCTTCAAAGGAAGCCTTACTTGACTCTCTTGTGGTTGCTATCCCCTCCCCTAATGGGTCCGGTCATTCATTGGTAACGATTGATATTGAATATGAGTGGAAGCCGCCAAGATGTGAGACTTGTAAAGTTTTTTATCACAAAAATGATGGATGTCCTAAGCGAGTGAAACAGGTTGTGAATGATAAAGTGTTGGTTGATGAAGAGGGTTTCGTTGAACCCTCTAAGAAGAAAGGTAAAGGTAAGCTTCATGGTACTAATCGTCAGGTTGATGGGATTCGGTTTCATAAGCCTAAAGTTTCGTATTACTATAGGCCGGTTACTAAGTCAAAGAATGGAGGAGCGTCGACGTCTAACCAATCAAATATAAGTCCTCCAACTGTTAATGTAGGTTCTACTTCTTGTGACGAACCTACGATTGATCCTACTAGTAGTACGGCTCCTTCCTGGGATGACCAAGGTAAGAATAATAATTGGGTGGAGGATATCAACTTTGTTGAGTTGAAGAACAGCTTTGATGTGCTTAAGGCACAAGATTCGGTTTTGGAACCTGTGATTGGCACTACAGATTCTCTTGAAGTTACTTCTAGTTCTTCTAAATCTACTTATCCGTCGCCTATGCAGACCACTCCTATTGTTGAGAAAATTGGGAAGCTTGAACAGCTTATTATTGAAGGGAAAGGTACCCTTGTGGATGATAATGGGAAACCCGTTCCGGTGGGTATACGGAAGGGGAACCCATTCTCTAAGGTGGGTGAAGTGGTTGTTTCTGAAAGTGAAGATGAGGTGTTTGAGCCAAATGATCCTATGGATAGTTACATTTCATCAGCCGGAGGACATCACGAGCTTGAAGGCTATTTTTCTGATGATTATGCGGCCCAGGTCGTTGATTTACCTGGGCAATTGGAGTCAATTGGAGGAATATAATAAGCAGTTTGATTTCAAGCTTCAAGGCCGTTCGAGGAAGTAATCTCTTTTTTTGGATGTGTTTATTTGTTTTGCATGTCGCTTTTGTTTTTAATGGTTGTTCTAGTTGTTGGTAGCTAGTTGTTCATTTATGGCATGTCATAAATAATATAGGGGTTGTTCAAGCGGTTGCTTGAGGTTAATGTGGCGTTTCAGCCACATTCCACTGTTCTTGAAACGGTTTTTTTTGGTTAATATATTTTGCCAGGGTGGAAGTTCCCTTTTACCCAAAAAAAAAAAAACAAACACGGCAAAGTGGCCAAGACATGTCTTTTAACTGATTGAGTCTTAATCAGTTAAGATATTATATATTCTAACTTTTTGCTAGTGTGTATATATATATACTTATTTAGCGTTCGAAAAGACAAGTCCTTGGACTTGTTTAAATTACCTACTATTTTTATCTCTAAGATAAACAAACGTCTTATTTTACAAGCTATCTTGACAGTAAATTCACACATGAAAATGGAGATGACACAAACCAAAACAATATATTATGCTCCCAAAATTCAGCAACGTTCACGTTTTACGTATTTTAACATAAACACGGTGGTTCAAAGAACCTCTAAACCATACCAAAATGGCATCATAGAAGGCTATTTGTAAACACTCAATAATACTTTTTTTGGGTAAAAGGTCAACGACCCGGTAAATATATTATCCAAAAAACGTTTAAGTACAAATGGAATGTGGCTGAAGTATCACATTAACCTCAAGCACAAGCGCTTGATAAACAAGTGTTTATGACAGGCCATAAACACAAACCAAACCTAACTAATAACAAAGTATCAAACTAGGTATAATAACAAGACAAACATGAGATGCAAACATCCCACATCCACCCCACAGCACGAACCATTGAAGTATTTTTACAACATAAATGTAGTTGCCACTTGCCATGTATAATTTACCATATGTTATCGATATACTTTTCATACAACATATTGTGTACAAAGTAATATTGATGCATGGAAGGCTGACAACTCGTTAATTAAGTGTTTTTAACATATTATGATATACATGTTTAACACATATTATTATGTATTACCTACCCTAACTTTATGTGATGAAATAAAAGCTGATGAAAGAGGGGGTAGCTATACGGTGCAGGAAGAATCAATGAGAGATCAGTCACCCAATGAAAGACTGACACGTCAACATAGGAACAGTGTACGAGGTCTATTAGGGTTTTAAGGTGTTGGGTACAGAGGGAGTAAACCATACTGCAAGCAATCACCTTGGAATTTAATGAATCATTGTCTTTTGATTTTTTCATTGTTCCCATATATTTCTCTTTTGTTTCAATTTGTTACTACAAGTGTTTTGTTAAACAGTAACTATAAGCTCGATCAAGATTAAGTTTTATAAACTTGTCGTATCGTTTATTTATGACGAGTTAATTAGTTATTTAATCATTCGTGTAAGGGCATTGCGAACTATATGTCGAAATTGCTCAACACATGTACTCAGTTTGTTGAAAATCTTGTATGCAACATGTTGTAGTTTTTCACAAGCTAATGAAGTACTACAATAAATAATAATAGGTCTACAGAAACAACAAGTTCAAATTTTTGGTCTCTTCTGAAACTTTTCTTTGCTTACATCAAACTCATTTCATTTGCTTTAATATTTATTCGTTTCTGACGAATAGCAAAGATTACCAAAAGAAACCAATTGTTTTTTTGGGTAAAAGGTCAACGACCCGGTAAATATATTACTCCAAAAAACATTTAAGTACAACGGATATGAGTGATTCTCATATCTCAGCCCGTTACATAGGCGAAAGGCTTACATAACAAGATACTTCCAATTTTCTAGACAATAAAACACACCATTAAAAGACTCGGACAAAAATATAACCTACTTCCTACGACCTTGGAGATTAAAGCCATAAATGGCGTTAAGAGCATCCAATTCCCCTGGAAGATCAGAAATTTGCTTCGAGTAATCATCATAGTCATCCAACTCATCTTCACGCTCATGACCTCCACCAAAAAGATTTGCTGATTCGTCGAACGTGTTAAGAACCTCTTCTTCATCACTATCAGTAACCACAATATCACCCACCTTAGAGAATGGGTTAGCCCTCTTATTGGCAGATGCAGACGGAATAGGAACACCTTTATCATCCAAGAGGGTAGCTTTCCCATCGATAAGTAGCTTTTCAAGCTTACTAATTTTCTCAACTATAGGAGTAGAACCACCTTCCTTAGTTTCCATTAAATCACTCACAAGGGGTTCTTGTGATGTAGTACCAGTCTTAACCAACGCATCCTCATTAACTTCCATTGTACAGCCAGCATCCACATCCATGTTGGTGTCATCAGTAGGAATACCAAACGTATCCGTATCATCCATATTAAGAGCATCAAACTGGTTAGATGTAAAGATCGTTGTACCACTAGAACTAGCCACATCAGGAGTCTTCTTCTTATTGCCACCAACATTCTTGGGTTCAGGAGGAGTCTGTTTAGGTTGATACTGAAACTTTTTACCCACAACAGGTTTAGTAAACCCTCCTTTACCCGAAGTCGAAGCAACATGCTTACCCTTCTTCTTATTGTTAACAGGCTGGAAACCAACACTTGCATTCATATTAGGTTGAGCATTCGGTATGACAACCTTAGGGCACTCAACCAAAGTATGTCCAAATACCTCACATTTATCACAGCGAGGTGGTTTCCACTCATATTCAACCCGGATCTTTTCAATAGTCGAACCCGTACCATCAAGTAGAGGAATCTCAACAGTGAGACTGTCCTTTAATACCACATCCGACTTTACTTCAATCATACACCTAGCAAAGCTACTCCGGCCCCAAGATTCCTTGCACATTTGACTAGTAAAGGCATCTAACCTTTTGGGCGTCCCAATCACAGTAGCAAGCAGGCTAAGTCCGTCATTGGAGAACATAGCTAAAGGAACATCATGGAATTTAACCCACACCGGAATGTTAGTCAAATCCTCTTTAAGCAAGTTGGTGTTCAATGTCCATGGTTTAAGTATAATGGGGACATTGCGAATCAACCAAGGACCATTATCAAGGACATCATCGACACCTTTCTTCGAATTAAACTTGAAGAAAAAGAAACCCTTAGCATTCATCATAACCTTTTGTAAACCATACTTAGCCCACGCATTGCGAACATAATAATCAACAACAGGAAAAGCAAGGCGTTGACCAAGAAAGTATCCGTAGAGAGTATTCTCGAACCTCATGTGAATCTCTTGCACTACATTCATTGGAACTGATAAATCAACATCAGCCTTCTTCTTGCTACACTCCAACCTACGAAACTTAGAAACATGTTTCAGAGGTTCATTAGAAGTAGCACCCGCATAAGAAACCAACTTCACTCCCGTACCATTAGTAGTATCATCCTTATGAGAATTAGGACCAGAAGTATTAGCACCAATCTCACATTGAATTTTATTCATGGCTTCATCAAAATTCTGATGCGCATTAGCAATCAATTGCTCCACATTTGACGGTTGTGAAATACCAGCACTAACATTCTCATGTGTATCAAGTGAAACCGGCTTCACTTGTTCAACCGTAAACGTATCAAGAGAAATCGGCTTCTCTTGACTAGAACCAGAGTTACCATCATCAGCGTTATCATCACCATTCATTCGAGCAGCAACTACACCACCATCAACACTACTTGCACCAACCTTAGCCGAACTTAGTACATGCAACGAATCCCTTGAAACATTCAATTCACTAGTACTATTCATGCGAGCAGCTAACTCATCAACATCAACATAATTAGCATCCGACATACCCTTATTCACGCTCTTAGAATTTAAAAAACCCTTATTCATCTCTCACTACCAGTAAAACAAATCAAACAACACGAACCACAGCAACCAGCAGCATGCAAATCCAAACAGAATGAAACCCTAATCGCTTAGGGTTTTGATTGAAGACCTAACGAACTAACCAACATCCATGATTATCCCATCAATAGTAATACAATCAACGAAGGAGGGATTATATAGGATGTTAAACCGACTTAGGGAGATAGATACCAAGTGAATTAGAAAGAACCCTAAGATTGGTTTGTTAATAAACGACTAAAAAACCCTAAGAAAAAAGATCACAATAAACTTCACTCAATCCTGTAAACCAAGCTTAGATCCAAGAAGAACGAATTGATAAGAGTGTAAATCAATTATATGAACAACAAGGTGCAAGGAATCGAGAGTTGAAGCAGATTAGTGGAGATCGATTGAAAATATTAGGGATGTTAGGGTTGTCGCTATTTTTCACCAGAGAGAGAATCGTGTTGGTGGTTACTGCACGAATAAAACCCTTATATCAAATCAGTTGAAACGAATCAAAAGAAACCAATTGGACATAGACCTACTCGGCTACATCAGCTGCATGCCTGCATTACAACACAAAAAAAGGATTGGTGTGGAGCAGTTCACCATTAAGAGTTTAAGACAAGAAACACGTACAACCGGCCTGCTCTACCATATTTTTTTTAAACAATTTTTATTTATTAAAAAAAAATAAAATGGCAAAGTAGTGTAAGTGTTGCATAACACATTGAATGATCACTGAGTGATTAGAAATAGTCAAATAGGATACAATATAATATAAATTTTGAATGATAACAAGTGTTTGCATACAAACTTAGTTATAGTTAAGATATTATATATTCTAACTTTTTGCTATTTTTATCTTTATTTTGACAGTAAATGCCACAAACCAAAACCATATATTATAACAAAATATAATGCTCAGTACTCAGGACCTCACACATACAATGTAAAGATAAACATGTTTGAACAAATACAGGAAACCAACACTGCACTTTGTACCAAATTTCCCAAAATTCAGCAACGTTCCAACGTTTTACGTATTATAACATAAACATGGCGGTTCAAAGAACCTCTAAACCATACCAAAATGGCATCATAGAAGGCTATTTGTAAACACTCAATAATACTTTTTTACAACATAAATGTAGTTGCCACTTGCCATGTATAGTTTACCATATGTTATCGATATACTTTTTATACAACATATATTGTGTACAAAGTAATATCGCTGCATGGAAGGCTGCATGATATATATAGTAACAACTCGTTAAGTGTTTTTAACATATTATTATGTATTACCTACCCTAACTTTATGTGATGAAATAAAAGCTGCAGACTGAAGAGACAATACATGGTCAGCAGGGTAGGGAGGGAAGAATCAATGAGAGATCAGTCACCCAATGAAAGACTGACACGTCAACATAGGAACAGTGTACGAGGTCTATTAGGATTTTTAGGGTGTTGGGTACGGAGGGAGTAAACCATACTGCAAACACTACTGATCACTCTTCTAACTAAGCCAAGCAATCACATTATTGTCTTTTGATTTTTTCATTGTTCCCATATATTTCTCTTTTGTTTCAAATAGTTTCTACAAGTGTTTTATTAAACAGTAACTATAAGCTCGATCAAGATTAAGTTTATATCATTTTTTTTTTTTTTTGAAGAAGCAAAGATTTTATTAGGCCACGAAGTCAACGACAAACAACAAAAAAGAACGGGCTCCAAGATAGAGCACCAGAGAAAGAAACATCAAAACAAAATGCACCAAGAACAAAAAAATTAGGGAAGTGAAGATGAAGCCAATTCACCGGGATTTTGGATCCAATTTTCCCATGAGAAGTGTTTCCTGGAAGAACGATTATAGGCCCATAAAAGACACAATGGAGCTATGCCTACGGAGTCGTCTTGTTACCGTAGCTAGGAAGGCTAGTTTTGTAGATATAATAAACTCAGTTTCAAGGTTTATAATACAAAAATATCCATTTTAAATGTTCCATGTTTGAGGAACAATAAAAAAAGCACATACAAAGGGATGGAGTAGTTAATGTTGCGTTGGAGGTCCACGGTTTTAGATTAATCCTTAACTTAACAATAATAAAAAGTTAATTGTGAATTCTGGTATTCCAAAGGAAGCCAAGGAGGACGGGTCTTTAGAAACTGGTAATGCATCACAAGTACCGTTTTTGAGTGATTCAACGGGAACAAAGGAAGTTGGTTCTACTCCTATAGTTGAGAAAATTGTGGTGTTTGAAAAACTACTTATTGATGGGAAAGCTACTCTTGTGGATGATGATGGTCATCCTATTCAAAAGGTTGATTATCCGGGGTCTACCTCTTCTACTAAGAGGGTTAACCCATTCTATAAGGTGGGAGAGATTGTTGTTTCATACAATGATGAAGATGAGGTTGTGAATACGTTTGATGAGTCCATGAACCTATTTGGTGGTAGTCATGATCGTGAAGATGATTATGATGACTATGCGGATCAGGTCGACGATCTTCCAGGGAATTTGGATGCTTTATATGACACTTATGGTATCAAGCTCAAAGGTCTTGGTAGAAAGTAATTTTGGTTTCATAGGAGTCTAATGGTATCTTTTGAGTAGTGGTTTTTCTTATTTAGAGAATTGGAAGTATCTTGTTATGTAAGCATTTCCGCCTATGTAACGGGTTGAGATATGAGATTCATCCATATCCTTTGTACTTAAACTTTTTTTGAAGTAATATATGTACAGGGTCTTTTGACCTTTTACCCAAAAAAATGGCTATCAAAATTCTATGTTCTAAACTGAAAATATAATAAATTTTCATCAAAATCGCTATTGTCCTTTGGGCATATATGTTTCTTAACCATTACATTTGCGCACACTATAAATTTGAATCGACTAGCTTGTTATGGCTCGTTTTATTTGTTACTTGTTTTAATCCAAATTTATGTCTTTATCAATAAACAAAATAGCATAATTGCATCAAGTGAAATCCTACTGAAAACTTGTATTCTTTTACAAGACGATTAGTAATTCCGGGTATTAAAGGGGTTGAGTGAATTGCTTTTTGTCTTTAAGTGATAAATAAAAGTGAAATCACTGTCTACGGGCGTAGAACTCTCGTTAACACATATACGGCGTAGTTATATTAGGAACTACGTCGTAGCTTCATCAAGGATCACTGAAATTCTTCTAAGTATTTGAATGAAGATCTACGGCGTAGCTTGAATGTTAGCTATGCCCGTAGAAGTCTCGTAGTTGTAACTACGCCGTAGTCAGGATATGGACTACGCCGTATATCTTTGGCCTTTGTTGACTTTAGTCTTCAGTGAGTGTTACGGCCTAGGTTGAGAATACCTCTACGCCGTAGTTAGTGCTAATTGTGGATACTTCAAATATTTTCATTAATAACATTCCAATTCCGCGTCTTTTCGTTCCTATGCTCATCTTTGCTCTAAAAACATAATATAAACAAATAAAAGTATATATCCTAGTAAAATAATACAAAAGATGAGTATGATGGGGGAAATTAACACTAAAATATCGGCACTATTTGATGTTATCAGTGTTATTCCGCAAACACTTAGGTTTAATTCTTTGATTGACTTCTAATAAGAATTAAACGTTGAAAAATATCTTGCTATTTACTTATACATTTTTTTCATATTACTATCAAAGAACTTCATTGTATTACTTAAGCATGGTGCATGTGTTAGATTAACTAGTAGTTAATTCTATCCGTGTAAACGGGACCAACAGTAATACAATAAAAATACATTAGAAAAAGAGATAAAAATTTGAGAAGAGATAAAAGACCCCGGGTATGGTTGTGTGAGTTAAAAAAGAGGTTAATGAAATATGTGATAGAGAAAAAAAAATGTCAATTGGCCTATTGGAATGAGTAAAGTAATTTACATTCTTAACATAATTTGTTTCTTTTAGCGTTTTTGATAAAATAAAAGGTTAAAATTTATCTATTTTAGTAATTTTAAAATTATACGATATAAACTTTATAAATTAATATTGAATCTCCTAATGTTATTAGTTAAAAAAGTTATTACATAATTAGTTAATTGATATTAGTTAATTCGTAAATTAGTGAATCGAGACATGCAAAAGATTTTAATTTATCGAGCTTATTAATTAATCGAGTTTCTCCTTGAAGAAGTATCCGAATACTTTACCAAACACACCCTGGAAACTCAGTGAAGTCAATAAACCCGCTTATAGAAAGTTCAATTCCCCACTCTCTAGCCATATATGGAGTATGAAAAATAATAGACTTTCATAGTCATAGTTGTGGGCTGAGGCACCCTAAAAAACACCAACTATCACTTTCATAGTGATAGTTGGTTCTCAGGAATGGGTACCAAACGCACACTAAACATCTCCATTACATTCATCTATATCTATACTATTTAAAAAACAAAAATGGTCAAAGTAAAAAGTCAAGAAACTTACAAAATTATAACCCGAGTAATACTAGATACACACAAACTTTACAAAATTATATCTACATAATGAGTTATCAACTAGATGTAGAGGGTAAAGAGTAAGAGGGATCAATTATTATACAAGATGATTGGATCACTACGCTTACCGACTCATTTTGTGGATCTAGCATTGTCTTATAACTATGGGTGGCACTTTCTGGCCCGACACGAAACCTGACCTGAAATCGACACGAAAATTAACAGGTTCAGGTTGAGTGTAAATAGATTTGGGTCGGGTTTGGGTCGACCCGCTAACCCGTTTAAGATTTTTTCTTAAACTAAAATTTATTTATATTTTATTATACATGTTAAATGGGTTAAACGGGTCGACCCACAAACCTATTTAACCTATTTAATGGGTTAAACGGGTCAACTCTCTTTTTAAGGTTTTTGAGGAGGCTTTTTAAGTCGACCTGTTTAATTTATTCCTAACATGATGGGTCAACTCAAACCCGACCCAATTCTATTTACACTCAACCTTAACATGTTAATTTTTGTGTCGGTTTCGTGTCGGGTCAGAAATTGCCACCCATAGTTATAAGACAATGCTAGATCCACAAAATGAGTCGGTAAGTTATAACCAGTGTTCTAAAAGGCGCGCCTTGGCTTAATTCATGCCTTAAAAACGTCATGCCGCCACCACGCCTCACATTAAGACTTGAGGCTTGACCACGCCGCCATGCCACGCCTTACCCTATTTATAACACATAAACACCCTAAAATCCCCGTCCTTGCAAATGGCTTCACCACAAAACATTCCTCCATACAAACTCACCGAAACCCTAACAGACCACAAAGGCTCCAAATGCTCCGTCAAATTCTCCGACGACGGCACTCTCCTCGCCACTTCCTCCACCGACAAAACCGCCCGTACCTACTCCACCGCCACCTTCGCCACCGTCCACGTCTTCTCCGGCCACGGCCTCAAAGTCTCCGACGTCTCCTTCTCCTCCGACACCCGCCGCCTCTGCACCGCCTCCGACGACAAAACCGTCAAGATTTGGGACGTCTCCACCGGCGAACTTATCAGAACCCTCACTGGTCACACTAACTATGCGTTTCGTTGTAGCTTTAATCGTGAGAGTAATAGGATTGTCAGTGGGGGGTTTGATAACACTCTTAGGGTTTGGGATGTTGAGACTGGCGAGTGCTTGAAAGTGTTGCCCGCTCATACGGAACCTGTTACGGGGGTTGGTTTTAACAAGGATGCGAGTTTGATTGTTTCAAGTAGCTATGATGGGTTGTGTAAGATTTGGGATGCTAATACGTGGGATTGTGTTAACACTTTGGATGAGATTCCGCCCGCGGTTGGTTTTGTTAAGTTTTCGCCCAATGGGGAGGTTGTAATTGGGGCTTTGGATGGTACTTTGGTGAGTAGCCTTTTTTTTTTTTTTCTTTTTGTTTTTTTTCCTCAAGTTATGAATTGATTTAGGTAGAAAACATGTGCCTTTGCTAATAGAACCTAGTTTAGTTAGGGGGTGTTTGAAGGAAATGATAAACTTGAATTTTTATCCGATTAGAGACGGAACTTATACTAGGGGTGAGCATCTGTCTAGGACCGGACCGAGGACCGAATTAGCCAAAAAGCCAGGACTGAGGACCGGACCGAATGTGGTTGGTCTGGTCTCCGTCGGTCGGTCCGGTCCAACAAGGCCAACTAACGAGTAGCGTTTTTATATATATATATATATATATATATATATATATATATATATATATATATATATATATATATATATATATATATATATATATATATATATATATTGTTGTTGTTTGTTTCTTGTACTAGTTTTCATGATACGATAAGTTATGAATCGATTTAGGTAGAAAATATGTGCCTTTGCTAATAGAACCTAGTTTAGTTAGGGGGTGTTTGGTATGTGGGCTTACGAGCTTATTTTACTTTGGCTTATTTTGAGGCTTATGGGCTTATATAAGATTGTTTTATAAGAATAACTTGTGTAATCGGCTTGTCCTCACCGTTCTCCTCCCCTTTATATGTGCCCAGATTAACATGTAGAACTCTTGTTTTCCTGTTCGCATAAAGCCTAAAACTATCACAGATATAAACAGCTTAATTTACAATCATTGTTAATCATTTGTATATAACTAATTCACTTTCACTAATTTGTTTTGTTAGATTTTTCTTAAACTAATGTCCTTGTGTTTGTCGTATTTTGTAATGCAGAGGCTTTGGAACTTTTCAGATGGTAAGCTTTCACATACTTTTACAGGCCACACCAACAAAAAGTACTGCATCTCATCAGCAATTTCCTACACCAATGGCCATTACCTAGTGAGTGGGTCCGAGGACAATTGTGTATACCTGTGGGAACTCCAAACAGGAAATATAGTCCAGAAACTGGAAGGTCACACTGATGCTGTCATAACTGTTGCTTGTCACCCAACTGAGAACATGATCGCTTCAGGGGCAATTGAAAATGATAAAACAGTAAAAATCTGGGTGCAGGAAACGGAAGCTCATACTGATGCCATGGAAACCACAAAACAGTAAACCCTTGGACTCGGTACTGATCTTCATAAAATATATTTGGCGGGTAAAGACATTTTATGGTCCATATAATAGTTCAAGCTCATTAGCTGTCTCATTGATCAAACTCTCTTTTAGCTTTTAGTATGCGGATTTGATAGTTTAGTTGCCTTCGTTTGTTTGATCAAATGAATGTTGTAAGTTTCTTAGCTTTATTGTCAACCTCCAGTGTCAATCTACTATATTTCAAGACTTTTGCTCTTTGTTTTTACCACGAAAGACCTTGCGAACTATGGCGGAACAGTTACCTTTTTTTATGACGGATTGGTTTTATTACCGGATTAGTCCCTCTTGGTATAATCTTACAATTGTAAAGTTTGACAGCCATTTGTCGCTAGAGATAATTTAGTTGCACCATAAAGCAGGCCCAAGAATTCTATGATTTTTCCTCCTTCAGTTTTGCAGCGTATGAATTCTATGATTTTTCAAAAATATATGAAATTTTAAGCCCTAGCATGCGCCATCTGATTATCTGATTTGACTGTGTGTATGTGTGTGAGATTTAGTATAGTGTTTGTGTGTGTCGACACCTCGAGAATGTTCCACCGGTATCTAACCGCCTTGATGTAGGCGGGCCAAAGCAACCGATAGTGGACCAGTGGTGGCCCAAAAAAATTGGCGGGAAAAGCGCAAGGGGAAATGGCGTCGTTCTTTTATAGCTTATAATTGGCTAAGTACTTATGGGCTGAATAATTTTCCTCTAGCTCGATATAACAATACTCATTCATCTAATTGACCGAGTGAAGAAAAACATAAATTAGAATGGCTAAACAAGTATTTATGGGAGGTGGGAGAGATTGAGGTTTCTGAGTCTGAAGATGAGTTGGTTTCTAACCCATTTGACGAGTCTGCTAATCTATTCGGTGGTGGCCAAGAGTTTGAAGATGATTATGAGGACTATGACTATGATGACTATGCAAAACAGGTTTACGATCTTCCAGAGAATTTGGATTCTTTTAATGCCATGTATGGCACCAAGATCCAAGGCTTTAGGAAGTAATTTTATGTCGTTTTGTCTTATGTTATCATTTGAGTAGTGGTTTGTTTTCTTTTAGAAAATAGGAAGTATCTGGTTCTTTAAGTTGTTTGCCTATGTAACGGGCTGAGATATGGGACTTCACCCATATCCTTTGTACTTAAACGTTTTGGTTTATATATTTACCAGGGTGCAGGATTACTCCCCTTTACCCAAAAAAAACAAGTATTTATGGGCCGAATAGTTACCTTCCTATTATTATCTAAGCATTTTGGTTTTTACATAATTCAATGGATTGTTGTAAATGTTATACAGCCGGTTTATTTGGATGGTCTTATTTTGCTAAATTGTTGTGTAGGGCACTAGGGCTAAGCATAACCATTCAGATTAGGTTAAGTTCGGGTGGTTCGGGCCAAAGCTGGGAAAAAAAAATCCCTAAAAAGCCTAAATACAACCAAACCGAACCACCACAAAATCGAAAACGACCAAGTATATTGGTTCAGTAGTTATCAGTTCTTGGGTTGGGTCAAATTGGGCTCATTTCTAACAATGGCTTCAGCTCTCATTCCCTGCTTCTTTACCTAATCTCGATAGACTTAAAAGGCAAAATTTATCGGTATAGCCTCAATTTTTTTCATTGATTTAAATGAATATATGAATAAAGTCGGATAAATTATGAGATCATGCAATACTAATTATTAAATTGTGTAATTTTTTTCAAATTACACATTTAACGTTAAAATTTAACTCACTAAAATTAATCGATAGTACAAAATATATAGCACTTGCTTTAAAGCATAGTTTGCATATCATAATGTACAACAAAAAATTTGATCGCACATTGTACACGTAAAGCTTTTAGATCTTTGACGTATTGTTTACGCGATATGCATGTATACGCAATTTCTTTTTAGTTTTATGGTGCGTATGGTATGAGGTCATCGATCACAATGGGAATGATTTTGATAGTAGTGGTGAGTCATTCGGTATGAAAAATCCATATCTTACCCTTTTGAGATATATGGAGCATGAAGCATTTCTATCATTTATTACCATAGTTGTGGCCCCCTCGTTTTAAACAAACACATTTAATCACTTTCATAGTCATAGTGTCATTCTCATAGTCGGATACCAAACGCACGGCATTTTTATTGTTATTGTCTAAGGCCATCGGAAATGACGAGACGGCCCTGACTTTGAAAGATATATTTTTATCTTCTAAACCATCTTATACTATAAAGATGTTGTTATACTTATAAAAACATGCAACGTCCATATATTTAATGTAGTTAAGTTTGGACAACTTAATCAATGCATGAATTGGAAATTAATATAATACATTCACTATTGCAGCAAAAAAAAAAAAAAAAAAATTGAATGACAATTCATGACTAGCTAGTTACCAAGTAGCTACATCTATAGTTTTTCTTTAACTTGCACTCTAGCCTCATATGAGTAGTAAACATAGTTGGGTTGGATCCTACAATCTACGAAATGTGTTCCTAACATGTTTTGTAAAAAAAATGGTAAATAATACATTCATACACCTACATCTAATTGTTTAAAGAAAAAAAGTATATATACACCAGTCATTCGCAAGCCAACTTTACGCAGCACACCACGTAAGTATGATATTTTTTTTGTCAAATCTTGCGTAGCCTAGTCTAGTGACATGTCACAAGTAGGGTTGGTAGATTCGGGTTTCGAGTTTTTAAAAAGTGTCCCGCAACCTCACCTGATAAGAAATCGGGTTGTCGGGTTGGGTGATTCGGATTATCGGGTTAAGCTCAGAAAAGCTGGGACATGCAAGCGGCAACATAGGAGATGAATATCGCATATGTTGAATAATGTCTAATTGTTGTATAGTGTCAAGCAATTACTTAATGATTATGTATTAACTCTGTCCACTAATGAGTTTTTCACCAAAGAACTTAGGAATTATACTGATTTTACACTAAACTAACTATTTTCCTAACAAATCAACGATCATTATTGTTGCAATATCTCATTTTTGTCTGATTGATAGGCTCTCTTTGATTTTTCAACATTGCATTATAATCATGTGGTAATCATGCTACCACTTTGTTCTAAAACTGATCATGCTAACAACATAAGTATATAAATCATACATGATAACCAAGATTTCACATGAAGCTCGCCCGCTCATCGGGCGGGTCGTGAAGTCGTAGATCAGGGACAAAATGGAGTTGTCGTGGGATGAACTATGAAGTCGTAGATCAAGGACAAAAGCAGTGTACGAGCATGATATGCTTAGAGAGCTTGAGATGTAAGTGGATTAATTAAATTTGAGTTTTAGTGAGACGCTTTTACTGTCAAAAATACAAAATTTATACCTTTAAAAAAGTTGTGTAATTTGATCAACCCCAATTATTACGTAGTATCATTATATATACAGAGGTTAACGTAATTAGTTGATTATTTCAAAGTATGTTCTAAACATACTTTGCCACTCTAAGTCATGGATACTTGAGATAACCTGTATACAAAAGAGCACCATGCAAAAATCATATTACAACTGGATGTCCTGATAAGATACTGTGAGAACCAAACTAATGGTGATAAAAGTAAAGGATTCAAGTGCTGTTAGGAATATTCTATGAGGTATTTCCTTTGATAAAAGCCATCTAAGTAGCTATGGATGTGTCTTTTTGAATAAAAGTACTGCAATATTCTATGAGGTATTTCCTTTGATAAAAGCCATCTAAGTAGCTATAGAGGTGTCATAGTACCAGATGTGTCTTATTTAACAAAAGTAGTGCAATATTTTATGAGGTATTTCTACTTTGATAAAAGCAATCTAAGTAGCTAAAACCAAGTAATAACAAACAACACCAATTTCAATATCATTTTAACAACATAATCAAAGATCTCACACTAGAAAAATAACTAAAAATCATCATATACCGAAACCCTAACCTTTAATATAGGTACATCTAATAATGCATAAAAATTAATAGATCAATAGAATAAACACCTCGAAAGGTATGATTTTATTTAAAAGAATCATGCTCCTTTAAGCGATAGTTTTAACTTTTGAGGATAGCTATACACTACCTTGCAAGGTACTATCATTTTATTTACAAGAATCACACACTCTTTAGCGATAGTTTTACTTTTTGAGGATAGCTATATATATACCGGTTTGTCATCTCCACGGTTAAACACGTGTTGGAAGAACATATTTAAGATTAGGTGTTGGTAGCCCAAATGGACTAATAATGCTAACTAATCAATCGTTGTGCCATCTACAATCCTAACCCCCATTGAATAAGAACCTACAACAATTGAACTACATGAAACTACTTGAAACTTTACCCATTGAGAATAAAAAAAACTTTATCCTTGAAGACCTTTGAATCTTTATCATCTGAATAAATATGCTTGCCATTGTCTAGATTTGAACTTGAAGGCATGAACATAGATCCATAGATAAAATGGTGATACCTGCAAAAAAGAAACCCAACAAACAAGCAAATTAAAAGGAGGAGAGACCCTAGAGTTTAAATAAAATTACATAACAAATAAAAATACACACAAGAATCCAAACACCCCAATACTCTACACTAAACAGATACATGATGTAAACTTATAACATATTACCAAACAAATCTCTAGAACCAATCACATCACGTAATTATTTGACCCACAGGAGGTAAAATCTTTCAATAAGCCATGAACACTTTAACAGCAATATTAGACATAATCACTTATCCACAATTCTTAGACTACCACTTGCATTACTTTTTAAACCTTCAGCTGACCTTGTAGATAAAACTCAGATACCATTTAACACTTGTAACGAACTATACCCCAAGCCCAAAGAGATTTGAGAACCAAGATATAACAAGAGAAAAAAGCAAGAACAAAAAACATAGCGAGCTAACCGGACACAGCCAACTAAATAGTAGTTCGTGAAGAAGAAAAAAAAAATGCATAATGGATTCTTCTACATACATAACATCAACTTGCAGAAAGGTAAAACTGCAACCTCATGACTCACTCACTAAACTCACTTACTGTAACAGAGTTGTATACAACTATACATTGTATATGCACATTCTCTCACATAGGAACAATACCAAATCATCAGACTAAACTTTTCGACCATCACTTTGAGGCAGTGGCGAAGCTTGGATCTTGTAAGTGGGGGGTCGGGATCTAAATTTTTTTTTTCCTAAGGCTATATTTCAGGTATACCGAAATTTTTGGGGGGTCGAAACCGAATATACCGAAATTTTTCTACACGAAAACTATATACCCCCTACATCGCAAAAAAATTTTCGGGGGTCGGGCGCCCCCCCGGCCCCTATGAAGCTTCGCCCCTGCTTTGAGGGTCCCATAACCATTGATACCAATATATCTCTTTATACTTATAAATAAGAAATAACACCACTTATAAATATCTTATCAGAGATTCATTGGCTTTTCCAAGACTTAATAGAATATGCTAGTTATTATTTTGAAATGTTTTTATCTAGTTTACACATTGCCCAAAGTAAAAGGTTATCATGAAGCTAGAGAATAACACATGTGTACTGAAGCTGCTGGAAAATAACACATACAACTTTTTGTGTCCAAGTGCTCACTAAAGTCAAAATCTCAATTAGCACTATAAAAATAACTAAAAAAACACCAAAACCCTAACCTGGCATGGTACTAGCCTGCCGGCGCCACTTTTTGCACATATATAACTCCCGTGAGCGATGGTACGGGCTGGTTGGTGATGCGTATATGGCAAATAATATTAAAAGGTAATATACTTGCCACAAATTCATCGAATAGGTAGTGAACTATTTTTTTTTTTCATTTTGTGGGTAATTTATTTTATATTTCGTGTGATCAAAATGAAAATTGCTTCCCCGGCTTCGGCTTTAAATACTCTTTCTATTTCTCGTGCTCGTTTTGTCTTTTTGCCTTTGTTTTTGTCCATTATTTACATATTTGTACATGCACAATCACAAACACAAAAACAACATATATTTGGCATTTTAAGTTAGTTTTTGGTCTTTTTGGTCCGTTAAAATAGGTAAAAGGTATGTGTAATTACACACATACCACATACCAATGCCTAGGTGAGTATTCATGCTTGTATATCGGGCAGTTCCAGTCATGTTCTTATTTTGTCTGCAGAGCGATGACTAGACAGTGGATATCACTTAAAAAATGATGTTTCATGCAGTAGTGTGAGGGAAATAATTAGAGAATGTATTGGTCAATAATCTTATTTGCATAAAATGTGTTGGTGAGTGTATCCCGATATCTTTTTAATAGACCAAAGTAAATGATGTAGACCTGCAACGAGGTGAACGACATATATTACAAGTTAGTCCTAATGCTCCAAATTGGAAACTAAAATGAATGGTCAAGCTGCATTACCTGATTAGCTCTACGTCCTAACCTATAAGAAAATTATCCGACTTGATGTTATGATGTAGAAACGACTTAGATTGAACAAACTCAATTTGGTTGATCAGCAAGCATAAGAACTGTTCCTAAAGAAAATTTCCTGCTACAGAAAATGAGTCTTGGGATTATGGTTAAGGGACCTATTGAGAGAAACATCTTATTACAGCTACTTACTTCTTGTAAAATTCCGCTTTGACTCGTTTAGCAGCTGAGGGTGCTTTGCCTTGACATTTTCCTGAACATACCATCATAGTCAAACAAACACAGAGTAAAGACATTTCCTAATTGTAAGTTAGGAATAAATTTGTATATCTTGGAGCAATTAGCTAGCCTGATAGACTATGGGAAAAGGGATCATCTTAAGCCTGAAAAGACCACGAGAGGATTTTATTGGTTATCACCTCATTACCCCAATCCTAAATTTCCTAATGTGTTACACAAAATCTTACTTACATCTATAACGCTCAAGATCTGCATCAGATCACTATGCAGATAAGCAGTTTTAACAAAATGTTTCCATTTTTCTAATGCATAACTTTTACAGGGTGTTTGGCAAATCTTAGTTACCGTATTTTATCCTTATCAATTAGTACAAATTTTTACTTTAAGAATTTATAAATGATAACAATCTGACAGTACACAGACCTTATCAACTATAAAAAAGCATAACTATGCTAAGGGGGAGCCATTAAAATACATACTACCCGCACAAAGGTCCTGACCATAAATAGGCCAAACCACATATAGTGATATAATGCCGTACACTCACATTGCTGCGATAAATTAAAAGCATGAAGAAAAGCAAGGCTAACTACACGAACCAACAACAGACATACAAGCCATCATACTCTAACAAAAAATCATACTGTCCACAAATAATTGGTCGGGAAGTTCGTATTGTCACCAAAAAAAAAATCATTTGTCTCCAAAGCATGATATAGGCATTTTAAGAAGGAATTAAATGATGTCAAACCCGCTGCTAGCAGCATGGTCAAGCCTGGTCAATACAAGGCATGATCTCAAGGCCTGTCAATGTATTAATTAAAGAAAAATACTAGACATGAAATACATAAATAAGAAAACAATCTAAACTAATGTCGACATTGTTTTGAACTTGGAAGTAATGCGAGTTAGGATAAAAGTACAAGTTACATTGAAGAATAATACGAGACATGAAATACATATAAACTAAAAGAAACTAAACTAATGTCGATATTGTTTTTGAATCTGAAGTAATGCAAGTTGGTTATACACTTGTCGGCTCATTGCCGGATGGCGGATGATGATGTAGTGGGTGTAATGGTGATGGATGTAGAAAAAGTTAATGGAAGTTGATTCGAGTAAACATGAGTATATGGTCGAGCCATCCATTACTATTTATTCATTAAGCTATATACTTATAGCAATGATGTAGTTAAACAAATATTCCAGGAGCAAGTGGGTAGTTAAACTACATCATTACAATATTCTTTTTCGTAGATTATTCCGGTGGGGGTCCGACGGTTCGTACGCCCACTTCTCGATACCGTACACCACCTCCGTCCCCATCGCTAATCTTACTAGCGTATGCATCACTTGAGATCATTCAAGTCTCCTTCTATGCTGCACACACACAAATACAATATCAATAAAACATAAATGGAAGTGATTTTTCCTATTGCATGGAACCCAATTATGTAGTAGTGGGAAATAGTAACGGAATGCTAAGAAATACTAATGGATATTATGATTCCATTAGTGTTGCATGGTTGTTCCAATAATCATAACAAATATTTAATAAGATAGTTATTGTATAGACTTTTTCCATTTATCAAATTATAGTTTTAACACAATAAATATATGTGCTTTATAACCATGATTTTATATAATGCATCTGTTTGGTAACTACATTACAATATTCTTTTTTGTAATAAAAAATATCACACGTAGATTAATTCTACTATTAAGAATTCTGAATACTATGTTGCCCTTTACCAACTTTTTTCCCCCTAATTTACACTACTTTCTAAGTTTCAAGTTTCAACCATCTTTACTTTTTTTCCCCTAATTTACACTACTTTCTAAGTTTCAAGTTTCAACCATCTTTAGCAGTTGAAGTATTACACTTTGGTCTTTGGAAGCATGTGCCCTTCTTTATTTCTACATCTTTAGATGTAAAGTTGGTTCCTTTCTTAGTTCAAGGGTACTTGGCTCAAAGTGTTGTTCTGAAAAGTAAGTCATCGATTTAACTAATCTCACTATGTCACATATATGTATTACCTACCCTAACTTTATGTGATGAAATAAAAGCTGATGAAAGAGGGGGTAGCTATATGGTGCAGGAAGACTGCAGAGTGAAGAGACAATACATGGTTAGCAGAGTAGGGAGGGAAGAATCAATGAGAGATCAGTCACCCAATGAAAGACTGACACGTCAACATAGTAACAGTGTACGAGGTCTATTAGGGTTTTAAGGTGTTGGGTACAAAGGGAGTAAACCATACTGCAAGCAATCACCTTGGAATTTAATGAATCATTGTCTTTTGATTTTTTTCATTGTTCCCATATATTTCTCTTTTGTTTCAATTTGTTACTACAAGTGTTTTGTTAAACAGTAACTATAAGCTCGATCAAGATTAAGTTTTATAAACTTGTCGTATCGTTTATTGCTCAACACACGTACTACTCATTTTTGCTGAAAATCTTGTATGCAACATGTTTTAGTTTTTCTCAAGCTAATGAAAATATATATCACTTGTTTGAGTATATATAGTATGCTTTTTATTATAAATAATAAAAGGTCTTTTAACGTATACAATGCTATTATTATCTTTAGTAACAATCAAACTTAAAACTTATACCTTACATTTGTTAAGAGTACTATAAATCTATTTGACACAAATTAAAGTTTGATATACTTGCTTTGAGCTAACCATAGGACTTTCTTTATGGACACATCACAGTTCACATATATTGTACAATAATATTTTCTTAAAGATACAATACTCTCTATTTCATCAATTAAAACAAATATTGCATTAATTGGAAAATAAACCAATAAAGTACCCAATGTGTTAATTCATTTCATATTTCATAACCCATACATTATATTATTTTTTCATTCAGTTTAAATTGTGTTTAATTCCAAAATTCTTAAACTTTTATTATTTTTCGTTTATAACCTATAAACTTTTTTTCATCACTACAACTATCTGTTGATATAAAATCACGTTCATATGCACGGGTATTCGTCTAGTAGTCATAAATGGTAGAATACATTTACTTTATATATCACAATTTTCTATCCTCTTTTATACGAAAACTTAAAACATTTACCCACCGCCAAAAATCTTTTGATAATTCAATAATTATGAAAATATTTGTTTTTCCTAAGCTACGATGCTAGTTATTCGTGTATGTAAAAGACTACTAAATGAACTAGAGGGCATATTATTTTATATTACAGGTTAGGGTTTCGGTGTTTCACATGATGATTTTTAGTTATTTTATGTTGTATTTTGTTGTTAAAATGAGATCGATATTGTTGTTGTTGGTTTTAGCTATATTTTCCGGTCATTACTTGTTATGTTTTTTTAATCATTCATATAAATATGCCACATGCTTTATCTAGTTTAGCAGTTTACACATTGCCCAGAGTAAAATTATAAACTCACATTTTCCAATACATTAAATATACCTTCGGCTCTTAGAGCACATGGTGTGGGCTCGTTGTTGAGCTCGCTGTAGTGACATGGCACATTGCCATGGCTCGCCATGAACACCCTCGTCGTCTGCACGGCGAGGGTTTGTGTTGTACTTTTGTCAGATTTTTTTTATTTATTTTTTTTTTGAGTGAAAATATAATAAAGTTGTAAGTGATTGGTCATAAATGAGTAAGTAGATTTTAGTTGTGAGTGAGGGGTTAGTTGTGGAGGTTTTTTTATAGTGATGTGCCGCCCCGTGAGCCCCGAATGAGTAAAATGGATATGTCATGGCACCTTGTGCTTTTAGGCTAACATTTTCCAATACTTTTTATCTTTTCTTTCTGTCACTTTTTTTTTTTTTTTTTTTTTTTTTTTTTTTTTTTTTTTTGGAAAATGCTATTTTCTTTTATAAATTGTTTTTATTTTTTCTCCTATTCACAGGATCTTGACAAGTGTTAGAATTGACGATTTATATGCAGAGATATAATGAGTGTTAAATATATAGATAATATTGTTGTGTGTATAAGAGGATTAGTAAAAACATATTGTAGGAGACTTTATCAATACTCTTGTTTTCAACAGTAACATCTTTCTCTTTGTTTATTCTTTATCTATTTCGTTTATTTACTTTGGGTTCCGCACTCTTTTAATTATTTTGTTTAATTGAGGTGGGGCGACTTGTAATGTATTTTGGTTTTTTTTTGGAGTTCTCAATAATATGTTGTATTTAAAAAAAAAATATAAGACTAATTATGCTAGTTCTGACCACTTTCTCACCCAAGCAACTTCGCTACGTCAGCACCATCTCAGCTTTCTCTCTCCACAACTCCAACCCAACCACAATTAGCTAGTGTTGCCCACAAAAGCAATATTTCAAACATGGGCTGAAACCATTATTTTGGTAAATCATTTGGCACTTATTTTGACTTGTATAAGTACTAAAGTTAGGAAAGAAATGTAGTTACTATAAAATTTGAGGGTACAAAATGAAAATGGTCCAAAAGCATCTTCTTCCTCCTCATTAAACACCCTGTTTCATATCAAATACATAAACCATAAAGTAAAAGGGTGCAACGGTTGAAAACAAGCCCCCAATGTTCCAAAATTAAAGGTTTTATCATTCAATTGTTTTGGTTGGGAGTGCAACCGAGTTTTAGTAAAAGTCATGGGGCGACACGTTGCTTTTGGGTGAACTAAGGAAGAGGTGCGTTGCATTGTGGGGTTGTGGTTGCCAAGCAACGCCCACTAGCATCGGTCTAAAGACTTTCATGTACACCACCTACTTACATACTTCTCTTAATGCATTCATCTAAAGGCCTATCATTCCCCATTCAATGCATTCAACTAACTTTTTTCATATAACATTTAATTCTTTATTTGGTCCCTTTAATTCTTCCATTTTTTTTTCATTGACATGATGAAGGGCACTAAGCCACTGAGTTTCTAATATTATGTGGTCTACACAAAAAACATATTGAAATTTTGTTTGAATGTTAGATTGTAAAGTTTAGTAAGTCTCATAACTACATGGTATACAATAATAACTCGAATAACAAGATATTCCGTTGTATTGACTAGATGTATTAAAAAAGATATACTTACATGTTTTCTAACAAAACATGACAAAATTGCATTGGACGAGTGACATAAAAATTTGGTTGATGGTTGTTGGTATGACTTCAATTTAATATTTAGTAGTGGCATAAAAATTTAGCATACATACAGAGTGAAAGTTGATAACATGCATGGAACCGATCACTACTACAAAAAAAGCTAGTTAGATCGCTTAGAAAGCCTCATATAGATCGGTAACCAACCGATCTATGTAAGGGTGATCTTTATGAGTAGGAACTTATGAAGACAAGACTTCATGGACCCAGTGACGCACTGCACTAAACCTTCTAACCACTCAAGTTCTCTCAAAAGAGCTTGTTCCATTCTCACGGGGAACCCTGCATAATCTATCGACTGCTCATTACGAGCCATGTTGATATTGAAACAGGAGACACCACTCCAGTCTCCGACTACCAAATATTGCACTTATCGAGACTAGAGCCACGAGACGCATCAAAAGATCTCATAGGAACAGGTGTTGCTTCTACTGGTTGTTCAACATTAAGGACACCAGTTGTATACTTATGAGTCCTATGCAGATCTTAGCAATCTGCTAGAACATTTATGAGGGATTCTACTAATGTAGTTCCCAGTGATTGAATGGAAATTCCTAACAGGGTCAACATCAAACAGCCCTGAAAGCAGGTCACTTAGGTAATTCCTTGTGGATTACGCTTAGTGGTCGTGGCGGTTACAAATGGTCTACAGTCGTGGAGTGATCTCCAGCGATTCACCCAATCGTTGATCTACTTAGGTAGATCTTGAAAATCCTCTTGGGGGTTGCCGATTGGGAACGGTCTTGGTAAGGGTTCTAAATGGGTCTTGGCCAGAATAGCCGAGTCTTACCTGGTTCTAACCGGGTCTTGGCCAGAATAGCCTAGTCTTACCGAGTCTTACCTCGTTCTAACTAGGTCTTGGCCAGAATAGCCGAGTCTTACCTGGTTCTAACTGGGTCTTGGCTAGAATAGCCGAGTCTTACCTGATTCTAACTGGGTCTTGGCCTGAATAGCCGCGTCTTACCTGGTTCTAACTAGGTCTTGGCCAGAATAGCCGAGTCTTACCTGGTTCTAACTGGGTCTTGGCCAGAATAGCTGAGTCTTACCTGTTTCTAACTGGGTCTTGGCCAAAACAGCCGAGTCTTACCTAGTTCTAACCGGATCTTGGCCAGAATAGCCTAGTCTTACCGAGTCTTACCTTGTTCTAACTGGGTCATGGCCAGAATAGCCGAGTCTTACCTGGTTCTAACTGGGTCTTGGCTAGAATAGCCAAGTCTTACCAAGTTCTAACTGGGTCTTGGCCAGAATAGCCGAGTCTTACCTGGTTCTAACTGGGTCTTAGCCAGAATAGCCGAGTCTTACCTAGTTCTAACTGGGTCTTGGCCAGAAAAGCCGAGTCTTACCTCGTTCTAACTAGGTCTTGGCCAGAATAGCCGAGTCTTACTTAGTTCTAACTGGGTCTTGTCCAGAATAGCCGAGTCTTACCAGTTTCTAACTGACTTGGAACTAACCAACGGTAACTAATATTCACTAGAAAAGTCATAGATTCTTGCATTTTAAAAACCATAATCGATGCTTTATATAGCTATTGAAAAACTACATCCAACATCATCACACATGCACCAACAAATAATCAAAGTATACAGATGGCATACTACATCATATTACACGATGGGTACTACATGAGAATAAATGGACAGGATAGGTCGATGGGATGACTGATTACATGACATACTATATCATATTAACCGATAGGTATTACATGAGAATAAAAGTGTAAATGACAGACGTGCAATTATTAAAAGACTCGTGATTCAGACCTCAAAATCATTTATAATTTCTATTATGTATATATAACATTCTTCAATATAACAACTGAAAAATTATAACATTTTTATCTATACCCATTATACTTTAGCGCAACAGCTAAACTGGTATATACTTTTTTTCTAAAATCACATACGACCACTACCTTTAGTGTATTTAACAAAAGCAACGCGTACTGTATCAACAAGTTATTTATCAAGATCTCAGTCTCAATTTTCACTACCAAACTCTTTACAACAATCACAATGGCGCATCTTCAACCTCCTGAACTATATCGATGGAAGTATACGAACATGGTCATGAGTATTTCCCATTTGACTAATTAAACAGTGAGCTGTACGAATTTTACATTTATTCCATAATGGTACAGTTCCATATTCATGAAGGAAATGATCTTCCCGTAAGGTTTAAAAACACTAACAAAACGCGGGATCTTTTCGTACGTTTTCGACGCCATGACTTGTATGGCTTTGTGGTGCATAATGATAACCATTGGGATGACCCATTTACACTCGGTGCAAAGAGTAAAAGGGCAATTGTGGTATAGGAGAAAGTTATGGTAACATAAATGTTGGGTATCGAGCGTTTGAAGAGGCGGTGAATAAACTTTGTTCTAAACTTGACTGCAAGCCGATAAGAGATACGAATAAAGAGTGGAGACAGATGGTGGGTGAAGCTATCTATACCATATGGGTTATGTATAGAAGCCATGAGATTCCCGGTTTTGAGTTTTAAATTTGCTACATTCTTGTTAAAACCCAGGTTGGAAAACCGTGATCTGACACCAGGAGAGGATCAACTTATACACTCATTGAAGAAAATATCCCGTTGCGCTGAACGGGATACACAACCTTAAAAAAAATTAAGTTTGAACATCCACTTACCCCAGAAATGGTAAAAAAGTCAGAGACTCATCCACCAACGGCTAGACATTGTGTAGTAAAAAAAATCTATCATTGTCAATATCATTACTATTACCATTAGAATTGATCGTCATCGTCGTCGTCATCGTCATCGTCAACGTGAACGTCATTAAGATAACGATGACGATGATGATGATGATGATGATGATGATGATGATGATTATGATGATGATGATGATTAATAGACAATGTCTAGCCGTTGGTGGATGATTCCCTGCCTTCCTTACCATTTCTGGGGTAAGTGGATGTTCAAACTTAATTTTTTTGTAAGGTCATGTATCTCGTTCAGTGCAACGGGATATTTTCTTCAAAAGTGTATGAGTTGATCTTCTTCTGGTGTCAGATCACGATTTCCCAACCTGGGGTTCAAAAAGAATGTAGGAAAATTAAAACTCAAGACCAGGAATCTCACGGCTTCTATACACATAACACATATGGTATAGATAGCTTCACCCACAGTAGGTCTCCACTCTTTTCTTGTATCTCTTTTCGGCTTGCAGTCAAGTTTAGAACAAAGTTTATTCAACACCTTTTCAAACGCTTGATACTCGACCTTTATGTTGCCATAACTTTCTCCAATAGCACATATGCCCCCTTTACTATTTGCACCAAGTATAAATGGGTCATCCCAATGGTTATCAGTATGCACAACAAAGCCATACAAGTCATGGCGTCGAAAACATACGAAATTATCCCGCATTTTGTTAGTGTTCTGAAACCTTTCGGGAAGATCGTTTCCTTTTTGAATATTGAACTGTACCATTAGGGAATAAACGCAATGTTTGTACAGCTCGGTGTTTAAGTGGTTAAAGGGGAAATACTCATGACCATGCTCGTCTACTTCCATCGATAAAGGTTTGAGAGGTTGAAGATGCGCCGTTGTGATTGTTCTAAAGAGTTTGGTAGTGAAAATTGAGAATGAGAACTTGATGAAGAGCTTGTTGATAGAGTACGCGTTGCTTATGTTAAATACACTCAAGGTGGTGGTCGTATGTAATTTTAGAAAAAAAAAAAAGTATATATCAGTTTAGGTGTTGCGCTAAATTATAGTGGTTATAGATAAAAATGTTATAGTAGTTCAGTTGCTATATAGAAGAATGTTAAATATACAGAATTGAAATTTTAAATCATTTTGAGGTCTAAATCACGTGTCTTTTAATAATTATAGGTCTGTCGTTTACACTTTTATTCTCATGTAATACCCGTTGGGTAATATGAGGTAGTATGTCATGTGATTTGTCATCCTATCGACCCATCTTGTCCATTTATTCTCATGTAGTACTCATCGTGTAATATGATATAGTATGTCATGTGTATCCTTTGATTATTTGTTGGTGCATGTGTGATAATGTTGGGTGTAGTTTTTCAATAACTCTTTAAAGCATCGATTATGTGTTTTAAAATGCAAGAATTTGTGACTTTTCTATTGAATATAGTTACCATTTGGTTAGTTCAAAGTTAGTTTTAAAAAAATAGTGAAACCATAGGCATAGGTATAGGCGGGAAACATAGGAAGAAGACGATGAGTTTTGTCATGGTCACTTAGTTATATTTCTCAAATAAATTAACAATTTCCATCATTTGTTTAATAATTTATTACAAGTTTTAATGCTACGTTCACTCTTGAGTCTTGAAGTACCAAAATACTTAATTTGTGTATATTCAACAACTTTCTTATGTTGTCCCATTATATAGGTCGATAAATCGATTCGTAAGTACAATGCGCATTAATTTTGTAATGCTGATTATTTTATTGATTCGTTAGGTTAAATTTTAAGTGTGTTAATGTTCGTATGGAGTAGTAACCTAGAAATATGAATGTAAGCTCAGATCACTTTTTTTTTTTTTTTTTTTTTTTTTTTTTTTTGGTATAATTGTGTCAAAATACGAGAAAGCGCTTTGTACAAAGTGGCAAAACACGAAAAAACATGCCTTAAAGATCAATATGCTTTCATTCTTTTTTCATTTTATACTTTTGGTTTCTTTGCAACTGAGGCATTGGAGTTCCTCAACATAATCCAACGAGTTATGCATAACTATGTTATGACACCTAGATCCGCAATTGTTAGGTTTAAGTTCAAATGATTGCGTTGCTAATATAAGTAGTCATTGGTTTGGTTCTTTTGTGCCATTTAAAGTGCATGATATGTGTGTGAAAGTAGATTGGAAAATTGTAAGTAATTTTAAATCAACCAGTTGTTTGGATTAAAATGTAAATTTTGTTTGTTATATTTAAGGTTAGGCTCCATTACGGTGGAAAGTTAAGAGGATTTTAATTTTCATAATATGGAGTGTGGATTACTTTGATAAGAGTATCACTATAGCTCGAATAGATTTAGATGGCAACCCGTGTTTAGTATTGGTATGAGGGAGGATATGGTTATGCGAAAATTTGGAATGAGATGGTGTTAGAATTACGTACGTATCATAAAGTACTCTACCTTAAATACAAATTATATGAATAATCAGTTTTAGACATCGTTACACGGAAATAATGTATACCACGACAAGTATTTATCCCAAACTTGTACGTGTATAAGGATAGGTAACGACCAACAAGGTTGTCATGAATTACAGAAGGAGTAAAGAAACATAAATACATTAGAGGTTTAGTGGTTAAACATATCATATGCACCTGCGAGTATGAAGTGTTTTTTATTTATGCTCTAAAGCAAGTTTTTATGTGTTAGGATAAAGAATAAGACACTAGAGTTGTGGTATTTATAGGATTGGATGGAGAGACATGAAACAAAAGACTATTCAATGTTTTTGTTGATTTGATTTGATTCATCTAACATGTGACATGTACAACTTATTAAACCATTCATTTTTTTTTTTTATTTTTTTTTTATTTATTTTTTTTACTTTAAGAGAATAAGGAATTCATTCAACCACTTCAATACCTTGTTTATAAGTAGCTTTTATTTGGGGCTTAAATTCACTTCTTAGGTTCAGTATAGACATGACATGTTGTATGTCATTCACATCTTTTACGGTTATAGTATAGGTAGATAATCAATACTTTAACACACGCACCCTATAACCCGTAAGAAGAAGATACATGAATCTCAACTATCTTATTGCTTATCCTTCTACCAATTCTGCATCATTTCGAATATGTCGTATTTCTATACAGCGTCTGGCCGTTGGTGGATGAGTCTCTGCCTTTCTTACCAATTTTAAGGTAATTGGTAGCTCAATATCAAATACCTCGTGAGGTTGATCAATCCGGTAACAGCACATGATATTGACTTCCAAGAGTGTATGAGCTTATCCTCTCCTTTTGTCAGAGAACGATTTTCCGCCTTGGGTTTCTTCACGTGTGTAATAAAAAAAAAAAAAAAAAAATCATTACTCGACCACTGGAATCTCACGGCTTCTATACACATAACGCATATGCTATAAATAGCTTCAGTCACTCCATCTTTCCACTTTTGACTTCGTGTATTCTGATTATCAAGTTTACGAATAAGTAAATTCACCTCGTTTATAAACATACAATACCCAACAGTTATTTTCCCATAACATTCACTTATACCACCAAGATTGCCCCTGCATCGAGAATAAATGGGTTATCCCAATTGTTATTGAACATTCAACCTAAAGCAATATAAGCAATGCCGTTGAAAATGTAAGTAAAAACTCCGCTATCCGTCACTACTCAGAAACCTTACAGAAGATCATCTCATGTTCAATTAATAAAGTGTTTTAGTAGTAAATATATGTTGTGTTCATAAACATAGGGGGTTTAAATGGTCAAATGGGAAAAACTTATGGCCATGCACGTCTTCTAGCAAAGAGATAGGTTATGGAAGTTGAGACATTGTGATTGTTATAAGAGGCACTTAGTAAGAAAGTGAGAATGTGGTGATTGTTACAAGGTTGCCATCTCAATAGGTACAAGATGACCCATCTTAATACGTACAAGGTGACCATCTTGTATCAGCACATTCTCACTTTCTCACTACCCAACTCTTATAACAATCACAATGGCTCAACCTCCAGAACCTATATTATTGCTAGAAGACGTGCATGCCAAGTTTTTCCCATTTGACCATATGAACCCCGATGTGTATGAACACAACATATATTAACTACTAACACACTTTAATAATTGCACTAGAGATGATCTTCTTGTAAGGTTTTTAAGCAGTAACGACAAGCGGAGTCTTTACTTACATTTTCAACGACATGACTTATATTGCTTTAGTTTGCATGTTAATAACAATTGGGATAACCCATTTATACCCGGTGCGGGGAAAAACTTGGTGGTATAAGTGAAGATTATGGGGCAATAACTGTTGGGTATTATATGTTTCGAAACGCGGTGAATTTACTTATGTATAAACTTGACTATCCGAGTACACGAAGTCAAAAATGAAAAGAAGCAATAAGTGAAGCTATTTATATCATATGTGTTATGTGTATAGAATCCGTGAGATTCTGGTGGTTGAGTCATGATTTTTTTACATACGGGATGAACCCAAGGCGAAAAATCGTTCCCTGACAGAAGAGGATAAGCTCATACACTCATGGAAGTCAATATCATGTTGTTGTTATCGGATTGAACAACCTCACAGGATATTTGATATTTAACTACCAATTACCTTAAAATTGGTAAGAAAGGCAGAGACTCATCCACCAACGGCTAGACACTGTATAAGAATTCGACATATTCCAAACGCTGCAGAGTTGGTAGAAGGATAAGCAAGAAGATAGTTGAGATTCATGTATCTTCTTCTTACGGGTTACCGGGTGCGCGTGTTAAAGTATTGATTATCTACCTATACTATAACCAAAACCTTTTAAATTATTGTGGACTTCCAAGAAAATGCCACGTGTGCATGAATAGTAGGCCACTGTTAATTGTGTGTTTATATTGGGCTTACTGTTGTTAATGCTTTCAGCACGACAAACTCGTAACTTGAGGTTGTATAAACCCAATTCACCATCCCACAGTCAACACATATGTAATAGCTTTATATTCAAATCTAACAGTTAATAATAAGTAAGATGTTGTACGATCTAGATACGAGGAACAAAATAAAGGGAAAACTACACACAAGCATCGACTCGTTTAGGGTCTTCTCCTGAATTACTTTTAGGTTTGATCTATTAATACAAAATCTGACATATTGACCGCATATTTTCAAAAAGATATACTTCCACGTACAACAAAAGTTATATATTGTTTTATAGACTTATATAAGTTTTTTTGTTCTTTCTAAAAAAACCTAAGAGGTCCGTAACCGACCATGTGTTCAGCACATGAGTTAGTGTTACCGCGTATTTAGTGGAAGCTTGCAAATTCACTCATTGAAATTGAATAGGTAAACAATGAAATTGGATTCAGTTGGATGGTGGTATTACCAAATCGTGTGCTTTTGCAGCTAAGGCCAGTCTTCGAATTCTTCAAACCTGGGGCATGTCGATCCTAAATGAAACTAAACATCATTGATCCTACTATCAATCAATCCGTTAGTCAGGGGACTTCTTTTATCCTCAACTCAAACATGTTTAACTGCGTGTCTCATATATGTTAAATTGTTATGAAGAAATTGTTAGGAATAAATTTTGTCTCGGATATGTTAAATTTCTTTTTAAATACTTACATTGAGAGCCTTGTTTACATGCATTTGAATATTTCATGTCCAGAAACCCGATTTGTAATTACGGTATAGGCCTTCAAAATCCACTGGATAACCGTGGTTGGTGAACCCAAGTGTATCGACAGCCACTTTGAATCCAGCTCATCTGAGCTTTTTTTAATCTCATGTCTCGGTATGCCATAAAAGCCTTAGACAGACTCATGGATTTTTCTAGCTAGGCGAATTTGAGTGCAACTTGTCTATCTCGCAGGTGAAGATACACCACTGTTGCCACTCTAGATTTTAACAATCCAGTGGATAGATTAGATCATTAGAAGCAAGTAAAAACAAATTTAATTTGGAGTTTGTGTCGTCTCATCAACTAGACGAAAATCAGGTAATTGTGATCTACATGAAAAGTAAATATAGACTCCTATTACTGAAGAAAACTAATGTATCGACCAGTTGGCTCTCCGTGATTATAAAACCAGTAAATTAACTAAACATACACGAAATTTTCATTTGAATGTCTTGTATTTGTCATTCCATTTATAAAGAAAATGGATAAACATACTATTCTTTAAACATACACGACAAAGGATGTTCTTTAAGAAAGATACATCATATATTGAGTTTTTTTTTTTTTTTTTTTTTTTTTTTTTTTTTTTTTTTTTTTTTTCTTCATAATTTTTTGATAAATTTATAAAGTTAACAAACAAGTTTTATGCTTTAGCTTTTAGAAGAAAAAAATCTTTCATTATCATATTGTCATTACTATTACCATTAGCGTTGATCGTCATCGTCATCGTCAACGTCATGATGATGATGATGATTACGACGATGATGATTAATAATAAAACCTTACAACATTCAACAACATAAGAAAGTTGTTGAATATACACAAATTAAGTATTTTGGTACTTCAAGACTAAAGAGGGTACGTAGCATTGAAACTTGTAATAAATTATAAAACAAAGGATAAAAATTGTTAATTTATTTGAGAAATATAACTAAGTGGGAAACGCATAGTATTATGTAAAATCTACAAATGTTGGAGGTTTTAAAAGTGACCATGACAAAACTCATCGTCTTCTTCCTATGTCTCCCGCCTATGCCTCTGGTTTCACTATTTTTTTAAAACTAACTTGGAACCAACCAATGGTAACTAATATTAAGTAGAAAAGCTTAAGAGTCTTGCATTTTAAAACACATAATCGATGCTTTAAAGAGCTATTGAAAAACTACTTCCAACATCATCACACATGCACCAACAAATAATTAAAGGATACGCATGACATACTACCTCATATTACCCGATTGGTACTACATGAGAATAAATGGACAGAATGGGTCGATGGGATGACTGATCACATGACATACTACATCATATTACCTGATAGGTATTACATGAGAATAAAAGTGTAAACGACAGACCTGTAATTATTAAAAGACTCGTGATTTAGACCTCAAAATCATTTAAAATATCAATTTTGTATATATAACATTCTTCTATATAGCAACTGAACTACTATAACATTTTTATCTATACTCACTATACTTTATCGCAACAACTACACTAGTATATACTTTTTTTCTGAAATCACATACAACCACCACCTTAAGTGTATTCAACGAAAGCTACGCGTACTATATCAACAAGCTCTTCATCAAGTTCTCATTCTCAATTTTCACTACCAAACTCTTTACAACAATCACAATGGCGCATCTTCAACCTCCCAAACCTATATCGATGGAAGTAGACGAGCATGATCATGAGCATTTCCCCTTTGACCACTTAAACACTAAGCTGTACGACCATTACGTTTATTCCCTAATGGTACAATTAATATTCGTGAAGGAAACGATCTTCCCGTAAGGTTTCAGAACACTAACAAAACGCGGGATCTTTTCGTACATTTTCGACACCATGACTTGTATGGCTTTGTGGTGCATACTCGATAACCATTGGGATGACCCATTTATACTCGGTGCAAAGAAAGTTATGGAAACATAAAGGTCGGGTATCGAGCGTTTGAAGAGGCAGTGAATAAACTTTGTTCTAAACTTGACTGCAAGCCGACAAGAGATAAAAATAAGTAGTGGAGACAGACGGTGGGTGAAGCTATCTATACCATATGCGTTACGTGTATAGAAGCTGTGAGATTCCCGGTCTTGAGTTTTAATTTTGCTACATTCTTGTTGAAACTCAGGTTGGAAAACCGTGATCTGACAGCAGGAGGAGATCATCTCATACACTCTTGGAAGAAAATATCCCGTTGCGCTGAACGGGATACACGACCTTACAAAAAATTAAGTTTGAACATCCACTTACCCAAAAATTGGTAAGAAAAGCAGAGACCGATCCAGCAACGGCTAGACATTGTGAAGGAAAAAAATCTATCATTATCATTATCATTACTATTACCATTAGCATTGATCGTCATCGTCGTCGTCATCGTCATCGTCAACGTCAACGTAACTATGATGATGACGACGACGACGACGACGACGACGATGATGATGATGATGATGATGATGATGATGATGATGATGATGATGATTTTAATAGACAATATCTAGCCGTTGGTGGATGAGTCTCTGCCTTTCTTACCATTTTTGGGGTAAGTGGATGTTCAAATTTAATTTTTTTTGTAAGGTCGTGTATTCCGTTCAGCACAACGGGATATTTTCTTCCAAAAGTGTATGAGTTGATCCTCTCCTAGTGTTAGATCACGGTTTTCCAACCTGGGTTTCAACAAGAATGTAGCAAAATTAAAACTCAAGACCGGGAGTCTCATAGCTTCTATACACATAACGCATATGGTATAGATAGCTTCACCCACCCTCTGTCTCCAATCTTTATTTGTATCCCTTGTCGGCTTGCAGTCAACTTTAGAACAAAGTTTATTCACCAACTCTTCAATCGCTCGATACCTGACCTTTATGTTGCCATAACTTTCTCCTATACCATAATTGCCCCCTTTACTCATTGCACCGAGTATACATTGGTCATCCCAATGGTTATTAGTATGCACCACACAACCATACAAGTCATGGGGTCGAAAACATACGAAAAGATCCCGCGTTTTGTTAGTTTTATGAAACCTTACGGGAAGATCGTTTCCTTTGCGAATATTGAACTGTACCATTAGGGAATTGAATAAACGTAATGTTCGTACAGCTGAGTGTTTAAATGGTCAAAGGGGAAATACCATGACTATGCTCGTCTACTTCCATCTATATAGGTTCGGGAGGTTGAAGATGCGCCATTGTGATTGCTGTAAAGAGTTTGGTAGTGAAAATTGAGAATGAGAACTTGATGAGGAGCTTGTTGATATATTGCTTGTTGCCACTCTTGAATACACTCAAGGTGGTGGTCGTATGTGATTTTAGAAGAAAAAGTAAATACTTATTTAGGTGTTGCACTAAAGTATAGTTGGTATAGATAAAAATTCTATAGCAGTTCAGTTGCTATATAGAGGAAGGTTATATATCTAGAGTTGAAATTTTAAATGATTTTGAGGTCTAAATCACGTGTTTATAAATAATTACAGGTCTGTCCTTTACACTTTATTCTCATATAATACCCATCGGGTAATATGATGCAGTATGTCATGTGATCAGTCATCCCATCGACCCATCCTGTCCCTTTATCCCGTTCAGCGCAACGAGATATTTTTTCTAAGAGTGTATGAGTTGATCCTCTCCTGGTGTTAGATCACGATTTTCCAACCTGGGTTTCAACAAGAATGTAGCAAAATTAAAACTCAAGATCGGGAATCTCACGGCTTCTATACACATAATGCATATGGTATAGATAGCTTCATCCACCGTCTGTCTCCAATCTTTATTTGTATCTCTTGTCGGCTTGCAGTCAATTTTAGAACAGAGTTAATCCCCCGCCACTTGAGATGCTCGACTTAAGAACTATGTTAATAATTAAGGTTCACCGAATAGTCATGTAGGATATATAATTTCTTTAGTAATGTATGAGTACGAGAAATTTCAAAACAACTAATGCTAGCTACTGGAAGCTAACTATTGATAGCAAATGAAAGAAACTTGGCTAGATATTCCACTAGAATTTTAGCTACTGAATCAAAATTGTGTTTACGTATAAAAATATTTCCTTAGAATTCTCAATTGTTACGAAAGAAGAACTAAAATATTCCAACAGCTATATTTGTTAGTTGCATGCATAACAATTTAGTTATTTCCAACAGCCAAATTCAAAATACAAGTATACTACATCAGGCATGATATGTTGACAGAGCGACATGCATGGAGAGGCATAATATGTGGAATTTGGTGCACTAGACGTACTCCACATATTGTGTGTTTCAATGTTAAAAGACGATTGAAGGTGTTGTGCATAAATTTCACAACGAGAAGAAGACAATGCCTATACTAATGGATCCGTACCTGTTCACATATGGATTTTTTTTTTCTTTTTTTTTTAGAAAGACAAAAATAATAATAATAATAATAATAATAATAAATAATTAAAAAATAATAAAAAATAAAAATAAAAAATCTTTGGTCAAAGTACCATGCTTTTATTACTTCCATATACATTTAAAATGTACTTGTGAATTATGCGTGTGAGTGTGTGCTTACAAACGAGAAGAAGACAAGGCCTATACTAATGGATCCGTACCTGTTCACATATGGATTTTTTTTTTTTTTTTTTTTTTTTTTTTTGAAAGACAAAAATAATAATAATAATAATAATAATAATAATAATAATAATAATAATAATAATAATAATAATAATAATAATAATAATAAATAATTAAAAAATAATAAAAAATAAAAATAAAAAATCTTTGGTCAAAGTACCATGCTTTTATTACTACCATTTACATTTAAAATGTACTTGTTAATTAAGATGCAAAATGAGAGATAGCAAATAATAATTTGATGTATAAAATAGTTAACTAATCTGTTCCTGTAGTCCTCTGTTGCCAGAGCAGATCGACATTTCTACTCCGTTTGTAGCTGATGCAAAGAGTACAAGAATAAACCATGCATGGTAATAAACCACGACAAAGTTCTTGGTGTTCCCCCTACAGATATATATAAAGCAAAATTTACTTACAAAAAGAGGCACCCATTATTACTTGACCAATCTAAGCTCCACCTAGTTGTGGGTTGATACTTGAGAGCTACTTGCTTATAATATACTTGAACCACTTTTCTGTAAATACATATAGTTCCATTTCTGCATTTTATCAAACAAAATAAAATCTTAACAACAACAAATAGCTAGGTTTATAGAAAAATAAAGAGTTGAGTAACACGACTAACCAGAAGAAGTTCCGGTTCCTGTTGTTGTTCTTGGTCGGTTTAAATCTTCCATTTCTGCATTTTTATCAAACAAAATAATAAAATCAATACAAATAAGTTTAAAGATAAACAAATGAAGACAACTAACCAGAGGAGGTTCCCGTTCCTGTTCATGTTGATCTTGTTTGGTAGTGGCGCGGCATCTTATTAAGTCGTTAATTTGTTGTAGCTCTTCGAAATCTGCATATCAAAACAAAATAATTAAATCAATACAGCAACAACATTAAGCACAGAAGATATGTATTTACAGAAATCAAATCACTTTTCTAATATACTTGAACCACTTCTGTAAATACTTGAGAGCCACTTTTTTTTTTTTTTTTTTTTTTTCCTTCATAAATCAAGTTCTTTGAAATCAAAGAAAATAAACTATCAAAAAACTAAACTTATGATTTTGCAAGAAAATTTAGATCAGCACGTAATACAATCTCGTGAAGCATGCATGCAGATGAAAAAAAAAAAAAAAAAAAAATTATAAGTCCAACGTACCGGATCTATTAAAGATGTAACACTTTACACATTACAGTCATATTTCACACACACAACATATATCAAGAACAATTCATGAATCTTTTAATACTTCTGATGTAATATTTTAAATGCAACGTAAGACTTTGAAGACAATAATATTAAAAGGAGATATGAAACTAAAATGAGTCAAATTTACCTTTATATTCCGATACAACATATTCCAACAACAAGAACTTTTTTTTTTGTGCGTCAAATAATAGAAGCAGAAACAATGTATGATCTTCACCAACGATGTTCATCATGACCACCACAAGCTTAAGAACTTGGCATATATACTTGGTGAGCTTTAAAGAGATATATGGTAATGACAAGAGTCAATTATATGGGTAGGTATACGTATAAATATATGCCCTTTGGTGAACATTAATGTTGTTGTTGATCAGTTGGTGGCCGGGTTTAAATGCGCGTTTCGTAAAGTCAGGTTCTATTTTTGAATATGGAGGTGGATTGGGAGTTTGATGTTTACATTTAATGTCCTATGTGGCTTTTGATAAAGTTGAGTGTGGGATACTTGGATAGTTATTGTACTACCTTAACGAAGACTTTCATTTAGTGTTAGAGCTTGTTAATATTGAAAAGCCATTAATTAATACCGTAGTAGGCTTCATGAAACAAAAATGAACTAAATAGATGAGAACTTAATTA